>CM053622.1:680342150-680359917 GCA_028646595.1 Phalanger gymnotis | reverse complement strand
TCGCTACCAGCAAATTTGATAAGCATGGCATTTATGCCTTCATCTTCATTGATAAAAATGTCAGAAAGAACCAGACCAAGATCCGATGCCTAGGGCATTCCAAGAGAGACCACAGAGCTCTAAATGGACACTGAGTCATTACATCTTTGGGTATAGTCAGTCAGTCAACCATTTTCAGACTGAATGAGGACTCCTTTGTGGATGCAAAATTTTCAAAGAAAGGGGCAAGATATAGGTCAAGAAGTAAGAATTGTCAAAAAATTAAAGGTCACAGTTTCTTAGAGTTAAAAGGACTTTAAAAAACACATAATCCGATGAGCCTTTTTATAAGATGAGAAAACCAAGGCTCATATTGGTTAATTGACTTCCTCAAGGTCATACATATATAGTAGCTCAGCCAGAACTAGAACCCAGGTCTTAAGCCATCTAGTACAGGGCTCTTCTGGGAGCATTATGCCGTCTAATATTTTTTTCTCCACAATTTCAGCAAATCAGATGAATCTCAAGTCATTTTGCACAGGGGGCACTTATGCTAAGAAAGAGAAACTAGGGCACTTCAGAAGTGAAATTTCTATTTACACCAAGCTTCAAACTGAACTTTACATTTTCCAGTTTTAACTTGCCAAATGCAACCTTAATCTAGTTCATTTGCATAAGCTTTAAAATAGGCCTTTAGAACAAATGTAAATGGATCTTCAAAGAACAATATTTTGATGGGTTCTCCCTGTAAATGACTCAAAAACATATGGATGACATTTCGTAAGGATTTCCCAAAGAAACCTGCTCTCCGTTGGTATGCACAAAAGGCTTACTGAGGTAAAATTGGGATGGGGAGAGGTAGAGGAGTTGTTCGTGGCTTGGTTAATTTGGCTCTCTACCTCACGGTAGCCTTTTGAGATTGTAACCCCACACTGGCAGATGCAGTTTCAAGGTTTGGGTTCTCAGCTAGGTTTCACCCTACAGTATCTGGAATTTGTTTCAACTAAGGGTAATTTATTTTTGAGTGAAAGTTCAATGAACTGAATAGCACTGTCCAAGTTCCGGGTTCTTAGCTGTACCTCTGTACCTTTCATAGAATGTGAGCTCCTTGAGCACAGGGACTGACTGCCTGTGACTGAATACCTTCAATATCTAGCTTCCTTTAAGGGTTGGCTCAAATTCCACTGCCTACAAAATGCTCTGTTTGGCATTCAAAGCCTTGTGTAAATCAGTCCCCTCCTACCTTTCCAGTCTTCTTACACCTATCCCCCCAATATATATTCTTTGATCAAGTGATGCGGCCCCTTGGTTGTTCCATGAATGAGACATTCCATATCTCAGCTCAAGGTATTTTCTCTGGCTGTTTTGTTGCCCATGACTCTCAAACTCTCCCTTCTCTGCTTCGACTACTGACCTGCCTGGCTTCTCTAAAGTCACAGCTAAAATCCCACCTTCTACAGGAAGCCTTCTCTAATCCGTCTTAGTTCTAGTCCTTTCCCCTCTGTTAATTATTTCCTATTTATCTTATATATAGCTTGCTTTGTATATATTTGTTTACATGTTGTCTCCTGCATTAGACTGTAAGCTCTTTGAAGGCAAGGGCTGTCTTATTGATGAATGAATTTCCTGATACCCCTCCCATCAATTTCCTTAGTATTTATTTTGTACATGTTTCACATTTACTTATTTATAAGTACATGCTCTTAACTACCCCCCCCCCAACAGAATGTAAGTTCCTTGAAAGCATGAGCTATTTTATTTTTGTCTTTGTATCCCTAGCACCCAACACGGTGTTTGGCACATAGGCACACAGTAAATAAATGCTGATTGAATTGAGATGTCTACATAAGAATCTGCAGCTATTGAGAAGACGGTATATGTAGTCATGGTAAGTGGCTGCTCCCTCTCTCCCTTATAGCTAGGACAAGATTTTTTCCTGTTTGGCAACCCTCCAAACACTGTTATTATCTTCCTTGGCATCTCTCTTCCTTTTATGATCTCCAGGGGATGCCTGGGTGGTAGCCAGCCCCCTCATTTTACAGTGTAGGAAACAGAGACCCAGAGAATTTAAGTGACTTACTCCAGGGTCAAAGGTAATAAGACACTTAGGTCTTCTGATTTCTAGATCTGGACCAATTTCCACTGCAATAGGCCTATATCCCTTTGCAAAATCTTGTAAGATGCAATGGGAATCGTGCCTTGTGTAGGCTGAGCTGACCCCTGGACCTACAAGATTCTCTCCAGAGTGGAGTCACCATTCTGGGGAACAATACTGAGCCATAAAAAAGAACAAATATGAAGAATAAAAAGAAGAAATAAAAAGGGGCTCATACAAAGTGAAGAAGGCAGAATTAGACGAATGACATACATTATGTGTGACTGTATTTTAGAAATCTAATGATAGCAATAAAACACAAGTGTATAGACAGGAAAGATTTTGGAGGAGGATGCTGGAAATAAATTGCCATTTTTCATATTACATTTCTTTTCTCTCTCTTTTTCAGATGAGAATGTAACTAAATATTTTGGATTTTGTGAAGTTTGGGAAAATTTTATTCCATATTCTATTATTCATTTGTCTTTGTTAAAGCTATTATTAAATTAATAATTTAAAAATCATTTGTCCCCTCCCTGCCAAAAGATATATTCTGGTCTTGAAGAAGAAGGAAGAAATAGATCTGCTCAGGGTCAAGTTCCTTCTAATAATACCACAAAAATCACCTTGCTTTAATGAAACTTTTAATGCAAACGTATCATTGTTGCTTTTGAAGATGACAGTGAAGCAACCATATGTGTGTGTGTAGGCGAGATGAAAGAAGTGGGACCAGACTTCACAGTAGCCCCTTTTTTCTTATCATGGGAAAGAATAAAATGTTATGTATGTCTGTTACTTAAGATCCAGGGTTGAATGGGGACTTTCACTGCTAAGAAATCTAGAGCCCACAGGATAAGTCGAACATAGTATTGTGGAAAGGTTAAGCAATCACAGTTTTACTGACTAATTTCTTTATTTTGTCATAGCCATGCTGATGACTGAGTAATGGAATTCCCTTCTGTGTAGGGGCTCCAAAAGGAATATATTTACATTTAACAAAACTCAATGGCAAGGCATTTTGAAATCAAAGTCTCAATGGTGAGAGTTAATGTTTTGGTTGTGTCATCTGGGGATTAGACATTTCCTATGTCAGCTGGCAGGGCACTATCACAGGTTCAGCTACTCTGAGATGAAGACATCAGTTGTAAGGCCCTTCTGAGGGGAAGGAGGTCAGGGAGACCACAACTAAGTCCTCTTAGATCAGAGTTTCTTAGCCTGGGGTTCATGAACTTTAAAAAAATTGGTAACTATTTCAATTAATTGATTTCCTTTTTAAAAAATATTGTTAATTTATGCGATAAAACAAGAATTTCCACAACATAGGGTAATAAAAATGCACATGAAACTGAAAATCTATTATATATAACTTGAAGTTCTATTTATGTATATAATACATATATGTATATAATTTATATATAATAGATTTCTTTTTCCTATTTTCTCTTTTTTTCCTTTTTTTCTCCCCCCACCAGAGATGGCTACCATTAGACACAAACAGGTATATATATACGTATATATATATATATTATATATATGTAAAATTATTCCATACGTACTTCTATTTATCAGTTCTTTCTCTGGATGCAGAGATTTCCTCTGTAATGCCATGTATTTTATTTTACACATTTAAAAACATTATTCTAAGAAAGAATCCATAGACTTCATTAGACTTCCAAATGGGTCCATGACATAAACCCTACCTTAGACTGACCAAGAGGGAATCAATTGGAACAGCACAGTTTGCTGCCCAGCCTTACAGCTGAAAGAATGGCAACAGAAAATGGACAATGCCTCTCTCAATTAAAGGCATTTGGGAGGGAGTGAAGCATCACAGGATCCATGATTTAGAGTTGGAAGGGACCTCATTTAGTTTTAGATTTAGATCATTTAGTTCAATGACTCCATTTTACAGATGGGAAAAGTGAGGTCCACAGAGACTTGCCTCAGGTCATGGGGTTAGAGAGCATTAGAGGCAGAATTTTGAACCCAGGTCCTCTGACTTCAGCATCAGTGCTCCTGCCACTGTCCCATGTGGACCCATTTCCTCCAGTATTTACTGTGTTTCCAACTGTTGTGTGAAAGACTGTGCTTCTTTCAAACTCTGAGATGCTATGGAATTTAGCAGAAGAGACCAGGGAATTCAGAGGATGGAGAGATCATTTCTGGCTGAGAAAATCAAGAAAGGTTTTGTGGAATAGCTGACATTTGAAGTTGGACTTGAGGGATAGGTACGGCTAATAATACTTCATGCTTCTACAACCCATTTAGCTTTGTGGAGTGCTTTCTCACAATAATCTCATGAGATGGCCAGCAAAAATATCATCCTTATTTTACAGTGGGGAAAACTGAGGCTCAGAGAGTCACTTGAGCAGGGTCACACAGCTTTTAATATATCAATAAATGGAGATGAAGAGGAGGGCATTCGAAGCAGAGGGAAGGCATGTTCAAGGGAACGTGGAGGAAGGAAATCAGTAGGTATATTCAGGGAATGACATGAGTGCATGCTGGGGGAAGGGCATAATGTTGGAATGGGATAGATAGTGAAGGATAAAATTTTGTATTTTAGGAAGGTTAATCTGGGGTTAGTGAGGAGTATGGAATAGAAGGGAAAGAGACTAAGGACAGAGAGACCAATTAGGGAGACACAACAGTCCAGGAAGAAAGGAATTAAGTAACAGTGCATAATAGAAAGAGAGAAGTGTGAGAGAAATTATGAAAGAAGGACGGGCAAAACTTGGAGATGAGACATGGGTGGTTAGTATAAGCATGGTATACTGAAGAGACAATTAGAATTGGAGAGAGGTTTAAATCCTGCCTCAGATATTATCTGTTTGACTCTGGGTCAAACTTCACTTCTCAGCCTCAGTTTTCTCATTTGTAAAATGACAATAATAACTACTTGGCCAGGTTGTGAAGATCGAATGAAACAGTGTAGATAAAATGTCGTAGATTACACAAATGTTGGCTCTCTTGGTTAGGGAAGTGTCAACGAGGACCCTGAAGTATCAAGCCTGGGTGCTATGGGAATTAGGGTGGGACTTTTTTTTACCGTTTCCTCTTTTGGAATGCTGAGGTAATCAAGTACCATTGATGAGTTTTGCCTTTCAAATATAATGGCAAGCAGAATGGACTTTTTCTTGTCTTTGTTTTGCAGTGCTTCTCAGCACTAAGGAATCTTTGATTTTGTCTGGAGTCTGCTTACATCAAGGGAAAGCCTAGTTCACATGGGTTTGAGTCACATGATTGTGATGCCCTCTCACCCTGAGCAAGTGTTTAAGTCACAAGAAGGCCCAAGTCACGTGGGTTGGAGTTGCATGGTTGTGAGGCCCTTTGACTTTGAAGAAGCGTATATAAACTCAGAGGTTAGCGTTTTGCCATTGGGACACACTCATTGAAAAAATGTTGGTAACGAGACTCTGGGTAGCTGTTGAAGCAGCACTCTCCCCCCCAACCCGTCTCCCAGCTTTGAAAACCCAGATGTTGGTACTTCTCTCTGTGGTAACTGTTTGTGTGTTGCTTGAACAGACAGCTAGAAACCTATCTGCTGACTCATGTTTATTTGCTCTGTTTATATAATTTCTGCTTGTAATTTCTGTTTGTATTCTCTCTGAAGTTCAGGGTTCTGGCTTTTTCCCTTGAACTAAATGAATGATCTATGTATGTTTAATTAAAGTGAGACTGTTAACTCCTTAAAGTTGCTTTCCTTACAAAAGCAGATCAAAGAACCTATGCTAGCAGCCCTCCAGTGTGCTGATGTTATTGGCCTTGGACAGCCATGGTAGTAGCAAGGACAATTGTTGTTACACTGGGTAATAGGGAGAATGATGGTGCCATAGACCACATGAGGAAGTGAGGAGGAGCTGTTTTCAGTAGAGATTACACCCACACCCCCACACACCACACCCACACACACCCACCCACACACCACACACACACACATACACACACACACAAACACATGTGTGTATATTTATAATGATAAACCATTATACATAATAATATATATTGTTATAAATAAATATACATATATGTATATATTTTATATCTCTTACATTTGTCATTGTTTGGTCCTTCCTCACTATCCTAGAGCTCTATCTCTTACAGAGAATAAAAAAGAGAGGAAAAAATACCAATTTAGAAAAACTAGTTACACATCAAAAAAGTTTGCCAACATTTTTAGTGTTCCACAAGCAAATCACACCACATCTGCAAATGAGGTATGGTGGTTAAACTTTTATACCTGGAGTCACTAGACCTTGGGCCAGATTTGAAATCAAGAAGATATATCTTCCTGACTTCTGGCACTCTGTCCACTGTGCCACCTACCTGCACCAGAGCCTAATGGAGAGTACATTAAAAGGTTTTTTTTTTTAAAATTATTTAGCCAAATAAGTTGGATTAGATACTTTTTAAGGTCCTTGTAGGGGCAGCCAGGTAATACAGTGGATAGAGTTCTGGGCCTGGAATCAAGGAAACCTGGGCTCAAATCCGGCCTCAGACGCCTACTAGGTGTATGATCCTGGGCAAGTCACTTAACCCTGTTTGCCTCAGTTTTCTCATCTGTAAAATGAGCTAGAGAAGGAAATGGCAAACCACTCAAGTATCTTTGCCAAGAAAATTCCAAAAGAGGTCATGAGGAGTTGGACATGACTGAAAATTAGTAAATAACAACAACAAGGTCCCTGTAAATGTAGGAATTAAGTCAAGAGAAAGGTCAGGGTTGGACATCTCAATGCAGTTATAATCATCCATTTAGAGAACTTTCCTGGTTTACCCCGGGTGGAAATAGAACTTCTTCTAATATCCAGAAAAGCAAACCCATGGTGATGCAGAAATGGTTAGAGAGATAAAACATTTAGTAAGTGCTTACTGTGTGTCAGGCATTGTGCTAAGAGCTGGTGATACAAATATAAGCAATCAAAACAGTCCTCACTCTCAAGGAGTTTAAGACAACTCATAAAGGCCACTGGGAAAGAGGGTCAAAGGCCTGGAGAGTGGAACCAGTCTTTTAGTCATGGAGGGGAGCATCGATGGTGCCCCTGATGAAGTGATATTTGTAGGCAAGTAGTTCAGTCAGAAGGGGGATGTGTCAGGGCTCACTTGTGAGAGGTAGCGCGTGTGCATGTGTGTGTGTGCGTGTGTGTGTGTGTGAGAGAGAGAGAGACAGAGACAGAGAGAGAGAGACAGAGACAGAGAGAGAGAGAGAGAGAGAGAGAGAGAGAGAGAGAGAGGGAGGGAGTGAGAGAGAGAAAGAGACAGACAAAGATGGAGACAGAGAGACAAAGAGAGACAGAGTGGGAGACAGAGAGAGATAGAGAGAGACTTAGAGACAGACAGAGAGAGGAGGGGAGGGAGCAGGGCAGCTGAGGGAGGATGTAGTTGAGAATCTCTGCTCTAGGGGATTTGTTACTTGGACATGCCTCCTGCATTCTAATCTTCTAAGAAAACCTTGGTTCTCTAGCCCTGCCTTTTCCTTTCCCTTCCCTTCCCTCCCCCCAACACTGGAACCTTAGTTTCTTAGCCTCTTTGGCTGCATGAACGATTCCCTGTGACACAAGATAGCCACTTTTGCCTGAAGAAAACCACATGGAAATTAAAGGCTTCAAACTAAAGCTTTGTAGTGTACCCTATAGCAACTAAAAAAGAAAAAAGAAAAAAAAGGAGATGGTGGGGTGGGGGTGGGAGGGAGGAAGCCTGAACAATTTCCTAGCTCATTAAAAATAACATTTTGTTCACATTTCAACATCTGAAAAAAGACTAAATGGAATTTTACAATATATTCATACACTCTGGTCTCAGTAAAGCAAGCTTGGGAAAACTGATAACTAGTTATATTACTATGAAGCCATGAAATTTGCATTTCCAAAGGTTCTCTCCTTCTCTACTCCCACCCCCCACCCCAACCCCCAGATTCCCAGATATTTGTATGAATGATTGTCTTCTTTATGCTCAGTGGGAGGAAGGGTGGAAGAGTGGATAGGGTTGTTGGACTTGGAGACAGGAACACCTGAGTTCAAATTCTGTCTCTCATAAACTTAATATCTGTGTGACCCTGGGCAAGTCACTCTGTCAACCTGTTTCCTCATATATAAAATAGGGATTCAGGGTGCTTTGTAAACCTTAAAGCACCATGCAACTATTCATTATTTTAATTTATGTTACTTGGACTGAGGAGCCTGGTTTTCAGCCCCACCTCAGACACTTGCTAGCTTTATGACCCCGGACAAGTCTTTTCATGCACTGGGCCACCTAGATACCCCCTTAAGGAATGGCTTTGGCTTTCTGACTCTAGCTACTGTATGTGGCCTGCCATTATTTGTGACCTGACTCCTAGAGACTCGAAGGGGCCAGTCAGCCTTTAGCTTTTGCTCCCCTCTCCAAATCCCCCTCCCTTTCCCCTTTGCTCACTGTTACAGTTGATCCCTTGTTTTCCTCTGGAGAGGGCTTTGCGTGGCATCCCTCTACAGAGACCATCTCTTTGATTGATTTAGGTACTCTTTGAATATGATCAAGTTATGAGGCTGTTTGGCCAAATGAAGAGAAAGAAAGCAAAAAGCCAGGAGCTGAAAAATGCATTGTTTTCCTATCATTGCAGCTACTCTATTCAAACCAGGCTGAGGCCTCAGTGCACCCCAGAGCAAGAGACTGCTTCCCTAGGCTCAGGTTGCCAGGTGTGCATGCCCCCGTCTGCTGCCTTTTACTCTCTTTCCCAATAAGACGCCCTGGCCTCGGTGGCAGGAGACATCGGTAGCCTCAGGAAGCTGCGAGAGCAATAAACAACTGGATATTTTCTAGGTCATCGCCTGATCGAGTCCCCACTTAAACAATAATCTTGCCATTGCATCTGCAAAACCCCAGACTCAGGCCCCAAAAGGTTATTTCATCAATAACTCTTGAGTCTGCCTATGGCTAGAATTATTCCCAGCAGACGTTTTAGACAATCTCTAAACAGCCTCTGTGGAGGAGAAGGCCCTAGCTTCACTGAAGTACTTAGGCTATAATAGTGCCATTACTATTCTTAAAGGGGAGGGGGTCCAGCAAGTGGGCTAAGGGAGGAGATGGACTCAGGAACTGGTGTCTCTAAAAAGGTGGAGTGGGAGGGAGGGACAGTGGGAATAGGATATCCAATTCTAGTCACCCTGACTGACAGGGAAGGATCATCTTCACAGTGGATTGGCAAAGCATCTGACCATGGGAGTCTAGAAGCTTGCCAGGGTCCTAGAGGTCATTCAGTTTTTGTTGAGGAGAGCAGTGGATAGAGAGCATTGGATTTGGGGTCAGGAAATCCAAATCTGGCCTTAGACACTAGCTGTGTGACCTTGGGCAAGTCATTTAATCTGTCTGCCTCAGTTTCCTCATCTGGAAAACAGGGATCATAATAGCCCCCACCTCCCAGAGTTGTGATGAGGAACAAATGAGATATCTGTTAAACACTTTGCAAAACTTGAAGCATCATATAGATGCTAGTGATGATGATGATGAAACTGAGGCCCAGAAAGGTTAAGTAGCCTGCCCAAAGCATTGCACTGTAGGGGGCAGAGTACTGCATGTGCAGTCAGGAAGACTTGGGTTCAACTCTAACCTTAAATACTTATTAGCTATATGACACTGGACAACCTCTATGGACCTTAGTTTCCTCACCTATAAAATGAGGGGGTGGCTAGGTGGCCCAGTGGATAGAGCGCTGGGCTTGGAATCAAGAAGATTCATCTTTCTGAGTTCAAATCTGGCCTCAGACACTTACTAGCTATGTGACCCTGGGTAAGTCACTTAACCCTGTTTGCCTCAGTTTCCTCATCTGTCAGATGAGCTGGAGAAAGAAATGGCAAACCACTCCAGCATCTTTGCCAAGAAAACCCCAAATGGGCTTATGAAGAGTAAGATACGACTGAAACGACTAAACAACCACCACCACCACCACCAACAACAACACCACCAGCAAAATGAGGCAGTTGGAGCCAGGTGAGGCAGTAGAACCACTACTCCTAGCTACCAGGGAGGTAGAGGCTGGCAGATCTCAAGCTTGGGATTTTTGAACCGCAACGAGCTAGGGCAAACCATACTCATTCCAGCATTAATGTAGTAAGTCTCTGGAGAGCAGTGGGCCACCAGGTTACCTAAGAAGGGGCAAATGGAGCAGGCCAAATCTCCCTTGATGATCAACAGTCATGGAACCGGGCTTAAGAATGATCCTTGTATTTACCACCTGGCACAACGGGGGAATCTAGTCTTAAAAAAAAAGAGGTTTGAGTAAACTTCTTTAGTCCCTTCCAGCCCCTGCTCCTAGCTATGATCCTTTGGTCCTTTGAGGTCATACAAATTATAAGTGGCAGAGCCAAAATCTAAACTCAAGTCCCTTGTCTCTGTTAGCCTTTCCACTGCATCTAAACCTTTGTTTCCTCTCTTAGGAAGTGGGGATAAAAATATAAAGTGTATCTCATTGCAGTTAGGAGGATCAGATGAGAAATTATATATAAAATGCTATGTAAGTGTCAGCTATTTTTATTTTTCATGTTAGCAAATAGCCATTCAGTTGTGGAGGTGTTATATCATCCAAAAAGCTACCTCTCTCCCCCGCCAACAATCCCATGGATAGACTCACTATATATGGAAGCCTCTGTGGAGCACGTGGCCTTTGATCTTTACTGGGTCCTCCTGAATGCCGCAGGTGAGCTGGGCCTCTTTGATTTACTAAGCATATTTACCAAGCAATTTGTAAGAGCAAGTAATTACTACACAGTTCATGGAATCCTAGGTGGGAGAGCCCACTGGGGTCATCTTGTATGACCTCCATCTAGCCTTCTGCAGTCTTCCCTTTTCATTCCTATTAGCACTTAATCTCATCTCTTCTCCCATCTCTGGGCAATGATAGAGTCATAGCCACATCCCCTAAGGAACCACTTCCACTGCCCAATCACTCTGAACTTCTCCTTAATGTTCCACATTGGCTTTCCCTCCTCTAGCCAAAGGCCATTGTAGCCTTGTCCTCCCAACTTCTGAGCTGCTGATTAATTCCCTTACTTCATTTATTCTTTTTTTTCTTGGAGGTATTTGTAGACTGTGATTGTGTTCTCTCTGAGCTGTATCCTTTCTCAACTATATACGTTTAGCTCTCTTCTGATACGACTTAACTGCTAATCCCTAGAACATTTATTGGTATTTATGTTTTGCTTGGATTTCCTGCACCTTTTCTAAATTGCATTGACTGTGTAACTTATGCCCCTCCTTGATGCCCTCAATGGAAAGCGCTCTTCTTCCCATTCTTGCCAGCTTTCTGTTGGGGATGTACAGCTGTTAAGGACTAAAAGGATCACTCATGGGGGAGAGGAGGTTAACAGATGGCTCATAATTATATTATAAGAGCATCTCGAAAAGAAGATAGACCATTTTTCAAGTGCTTTCTTTCCCAAATGCTTCCCACCCACCCCTGCCCCCTGCTGACGGTTTTTTTTTCCCCGCCTCTTCATTTCAATGCTTTCATTTCAAGGAAGTGTAGAAAAGAAAAAGACATCACCCCACCTCCCACTGATTACTTGCTTGGGATCCTGGTCACTGGAAATAATACATACTGAAATTAAAATTCATCTGCACACTACCCCAACCCACTCAGGTGGGCTTCAAATGTCCCAGAGTCATAGGATCCCAGAATTTAGGGCCACTGGAAACATGAGAGATCCTCTAGATTAACTTCCTCAGTTCACACACATACACCCTGGAGCTCATCTAGGTTAAACAATTTAGCAAGGTCACATAAAGAGCATATCAGAATGAGGCCCCAAATTCGTTTCTGTTGCTGTTTTTCCCACAGTACTCCACTGAGAAAGCAGTACTATGCTTGGGAAGGCCACATCCTCCATTCCATAGGGATCATTTGCGCACAGGGATTGGCCACATGTTTTATTTGTTAATAGGAAGCTCCTAGAAGCAAAAATTACATATATCAACATGTCAGTACCTTCTCTGTAACTTACATGTTAGAAAGTTGCCTGTGAAAGTGAGGAATTAAGTGACTTGCTTAGTGATTACTTGATCAGTAATGTCAGAGCCAGGTGTTCTTGGCTCAAAGGCTAGTTGGTTATCCATTGTACTATGTTGCCTTTCTATTAACTCATAAATCCAAGAGTTTTTGAGTTAAAATGGGCTTTAGGGAAAATCCCAATCCTTTCATTTTACAGATGAGGAAACTGAGTCCCAGGGAAGCAAAATGACTTGCCAAAAAGGTCACACAGCTAGCTTCTGGCTAGTTTACTGCTAATATCCAAGATTATGCTTGCTTTGGTTGCAGAGGTCCAACTGAAGCATCGACAAATGCTTCAGGGTTAAGACTTGTCAGTTGGCTTCCCTTATGCAAATACTTGCCAAATGGAGGCTCTTATACACCAGCTAAACCTTTGGTAAAGACTGATGGTGTGGAGGGGATTAAAGTGCTCCTGGGTCAGCCTGCTTTCAGACACAGTCCGCTGCATCTAGTAGGTATTTATGTGTGCTTAATCAAATTGATTTCTAAGGTTAAAGCCTGATTTTGCTGAGGAGTTTAGCAGAGGGCATCTGGAGAGGGAAGTGGTCACTGGCCCAACCCAGGCTGGAACAGAAACAATTCCTTTGGATCTCCTACTTCACCAAGAACTAAATAGGTCCTAAAGCTCAGCGACGCCTCTGCCCAGCCAGCTGCAGATGTACCCTTCTAGAATCATACATTCTAGTATCAGCAGTGCTGACTCATTCAGTTGGGTAGACAGGAATGGTATAATTAATGTAATAATGATAATTCATAATAATAATGGTAATGATACTCTTGATTTATATAGCACCCATCTTTTAGATGCTCATAGCACTTATGGATTTTTACAAATCCAATTAAGTTCTTTATCTCAATAAGATTTCATCTAATTCCCCTCTCTGGAGATGTCACCACAACCAATGTGAATTAGAGTGTGAGGATCCAATCTGGTTCATTCAGGTCAAATGAATTTGACTTGGTGGTCCAAAGGAGTGAAATTTATTGTTCCTAAAACGTTGTGCCCCAAACTGAACACAACATTCCGGATGTGCTTTAGCCCGGGCTGGGTACAGTGGGACTGCCATCTCCCACGGTCTGAATACTGTCCATTGGGATTGCTTTTTTTGTCTGCCGTGTCACACCGCTGACTCATTTGAGCCCGCAGTCATAAAACCTCAAGGTTTTCCCACGTGAACTATTGTTTGGTCACGTCTCCATTTTAATCTGATTGTGTAGCTGTGGCATCTGGCTGATAGATACTTAACAGCAATTTGAAAACAGTAAGACAGGTTGATCCGGTGCTGCAGTGAGGAGGTGGTTCTAGCCTTGTTGTGAGTGTGTGTGTGTGTGTGTGAGAGAGAGAGAGAGAGTGAGCGAGCGCCTGAGCGAGCGTGTGAGGCCCGACTTCTTGTTGTCGTTGACTTCTATCTCCCCTCCGCCCCTCCCCCTTTCCCAGCGGCCGCTGCAGTGGCCGCTCCTCCCGTGGTAGGAAATGAGCGATAACTATGACTTCGAGGAGGAGAGCGATGAAGAGCAACTGAAGTTTCAGTCTGCGTGTGACAAACGCGCTCATCATAATGCACTGGAGAGAAAGCGCAGGGACCACATCAAAGATAGCTTTCAAAGTTTGCGGGACTCCGTCCCATCACTCCAAGGAGAGAAGGCATCCCGGGTCCAAATCTTGGATAAAGCCACAGAGTACATCCAGTATATGAGAAGGAAAAACCACACACACCAGCAGGATATTGAAGACCTCAAGCGGCAGAACGCTCTGTTGGAACAGCAAGTCCGTGCACTAGAGAAAGCCAGGCCAAGTGGCCAACCGCCAACTAACCATTCTTCTTCAGACAACAGCCTCTACACCAATGCCAAGGGCAGCGCCATCTCTGCCTTCGATGGAGGCTCAAATTCCAGCTCTGAGTCAGAGCCTGAAGAACCCCAAAGCAGAAAGAAGCTCCGGATGGGGGCCAGCTAAACAGAGCAGGCCAGCAATAAAAAACTGTCTGTCTCTTACGTCGTCTCCTCTCCCAGTTCGTCGTTAGACCCCTTCAAGCTGTTTTAAAGACTCTTTCTTTTCTTTTCTTAAAAAGTAGAAGCTCTTGGACTATACAGCTTTCATCTTTTGCCTTTTCCCTTCAGCAACCTTCTTCCCCCACCATGAATTTTTAAACCAAACATCTCAACTTGGCAGCTTTTTCTGTGGAGGACAGAACCGACACACCTCTGAGCATATGCTGCCCTTGATCTCCCCAGCCAGCTCCTACCACCTTGTTGGGCATCACTGCCCAGGTGACTTTTCTGCTCACAGGTCTCCTTTCCCCCTTTCCTACGTCTTCCTTGTTCCCCCCTCATTTGATAGACTTTGTGAATCTGTGAACTGCTCAACTTTTAGAAGATAACCTATTTGGAATAATCAGATTTACCCATAATTTTTTTCAAAGAAAAATTTCCTTTTAAAAATTTGTCACTCCTGCTGAGGGGTTAGTTTGGTGGGGGGTTTGTGGTGGTGAGGGTAAGTGGGAGCATCTATGCGGTCTGGCGTCTTGGATGTATTTCACTCCTGTTTCTCCCAACTAAGCTACATGGACCTGGGAAGTTCAGCCAGCTTTTTTATTTTTATTTTTTTCCTGAGTTGCTGGCATTCAGGAGGGTCCTGTGACACCATGTGGTATGTATTTGGAGCCTGCAGTAGGGAAGCTTCAGCCACCAGGGGACTGATTTTTGGTGGGGGAGACAGGGTTAGAGGGAGTAAAGAAGGGAGGGTTAGGGTTGGGGGAGGAGTGCACTTTTTGTATTAAGGGCCAGTAATGATGTTTTGATATTATATCCTGCTACTGAAATTTGGATCCAAGTGGACTCTCCCTATTCTGATGATATTAGTATCGCAAAGTGACAGATTCACAAAGTAGTGATCAAATTTTCCTTTGTGTGTGTTTCTAAGAAATAGAGCCACCTGATTTTGTATATAAATGTAGCAAGAGCATCTTACCTGGTACTAAAAGCCACAGACTAATTCAGGCCCCTTCTGTTTCTCTTTTTTCCCTCTGTTTTGGGACCTCTCTCCCTTGTATGACCTGGCCCTGGTTCTGGCTATGGTCAACAGGTTCCTGCGAAGGATTTGTGTGTTAAGCCTCTTTTTTTTTTCTTTTTCTTTTTTTTGTGTCTACCCTATCCTCTTCTGGTTTTTGCTGATCTCTAGTATGTCCTCTTTGCCCATGTTTAATTCCATTCCATGGAAATAAAAAGTATGGTGTACATACTGCCAAAGAATTGTCTTGCAAGTTAAGGATTCCCCCTTTACTGTAAGACTATAAATAAAAACTTATTTTATCCTTAAAAGAAAACAATAAGACATTATACAAATGAGAGAATCCCAAATTCTTGAGGCTCTCATCCATTCCCCTGGCCTTATGCTTAAAACATTTAAGAAAGTAAACTGTCTTATTCTCAAAGGTCTTCAAGGACAGCCTCCTTAAGTAAACCAGCTTAGTGCTTAATAACTCTGCACAGCAAGAAAGTTCTTTATACATAACCTAAATATCTATAGCTGCAAGCAAATCACTTTTCCTTCTGTTCCATTGGTACAAGCATTAGAGAACAGCTGGGAGGGTTACAATAACCCCTTTAACAGACTTCAAGGCTGTTTTAAAAACAACACTCAGGTTTTTCTTCTCCTCCTCTAAGTAATTTCAGTTTTTTCAGTATTTCTCATAAGGGCCATTCTCTCTCCCTCTCTCTCTCTCTTTATATATATATATATATATATGTGTGTGTGTGTGTGTGTGTGTGTATGCACACACACGCACACACATATATAAAATTTGTCACTTGATAAAAGAAAGAGTTGGAATAATTTTTAGAACTTGGAGGTCAGGAATGATTGTTGGTCAATAAAATGCCAGATGGAAAGTAGTCTGTAAATGAATATATGTGTTGATAGTGAGAAAGTATATAAGGAAAGAGAAAGAATGAGAAAGACAGAGACAAACAAGCAGACAGAGAAAGAGACAGAGACCAAGAGAGATAGAGGCAGACATATATTGACTCAGAGAGACAGAGACATATAGACAGAGAATCCGAGAGACAGGAAGACTGAAACAAGAGGGAGACAGAGAGAGAGACCTCACAGAAAGGAAGAATGAGCTTAGATGTAGATAGCAATGTCCAGCTATCTGAATGTATGAAGAAGAAAGCCACAGGGTCAAAGAGAAAGACCAAAGAGAAAGAGGATGGATGGGTAAATTGATAAAAAAAAAAACTTAAAGTTTATATAATCTTTAGGTTATGGGTTCCCCCCTTAAAAACCAAATCTTTAGCTCAGCCCTGCAAGTCCCCCGAAGGATCCACTATTGTTTATTTCTTGATTTTCCCCAGAAAACAACATTGAGGATAGCCTATAAACAGTCATCAAACTCAAGTCTATATGGGTTCAAGGAATTCTAGGTGCTGATTGGGCACTGAGTGCCTAATAATGCAGATATAGGCCTAACAGCATCATTACTATGTTAATAATAATTGCTGCTCAATAAAACTATCCCCACAAGGAGAACAAATCCGCTGGGTGTTGTACCTGAGCATCATTACAGCACATTCAACTCTTTCAAGACCAGAAGCACTCCCATCTATAGGATAAGTAACAAAATACCAGAGTTTCAGGATCTCAGAGAAGAAGGGAAGGAGAGACCATCAAATTCCTCTACAGGATACCCCAATATTGGCCATCCAGTGTCTACTTGAAGGTCTATAGTATTTTTTTAAATAAACCTCTACCTTTCCAAGGAAACTCACTGTACTTTTGAACAGCTCTACTTATTAGGAAGTTTTTGTTTACATTGAACTTAAAGCTGTACCCATTACTCTCGGTTTTAACTTTGGGGAACCAGCAGAATAAGTCTCAGCTCTCTTCCAAATACTTTGAGACACCTATCATGTGCCTTTAAAATCTCTTATTCAGGCTTAATGTGCTTAGTTCCTTTAACTAATCCTTACATGGCACAGTATTCAGTGTATTCCCCATGTAAGTCACCATCTCTTTGGACAGAGGATCATAGATCTAGAACTAGAAAGGACTTTATAGAGTCTATTTTACAAAGAAGGAAACTAAGGCCTAGGTATTTAAGTGATTTGCCCAAGGTCACACAAGTAGTAAGCATCAGAGAAGGGATTTAGTTTGAGGTCTTCTGATTTCGGAGACAATGCTTTTCTCCATTGAATGATGCTGATTTTCAACATGTTCTAGTTTGCCCATGTCTTTCCTAAAATGTGGCATCCCAAACTAAATATAACATTCCATTCCATGACTACCTGGCTCATTCTGGACACTTGATTTTGGGGCTACCGTGTAAGACTATTGATTCATGCTGATTTTGCAGTCCATTAAAACCTCTGGGTCTTTTCACAAAGACCATTGTCTAGCCATGCCTGACATGTATTTGTGAGGCTGTTTCGTATGAACCTCACTAAGGTGTGTTAGACTTATCTTTATTAAATTGCATATTATTAGATTTGTCTCATCATTCCATCATGTCAAGACTTTGTTGGATCTTGGCTTGATCAGCCAACATTTTAGTGATCCCTCTGAGCTTCAGGTCCCCTAAAGAATTCATAAGCATGCTATCTGTGCCTTCCTCCAAGTCATTAATACAATCATCTTCCTCATTCTGCCCTTCTCATGCCAGTGAAGCCCAGATCCT
>CM053622.1:680292641-680341650 GCA_028646595.1 Phalanger gymnotis | reverse complement strand
GAATCCTGAGAACAGAATGTTTAGCTCAGTATTTGTGTGTGAACTCCCCACACCAGAGAAGCTCTCCCAAATCAAAGTGACCTAGCGTCATGGCAGGCAAAATAATTCTTCCATGACTCACAGGGGAGCTTTGTATCTGTCTCTTCCACTCTGAGCGCAAAGAGGCATTCAGGTTTTGGGCAAGCCTTTTAGATGATCTGAGGGGCCATTAGCCACCCTAGGGAGTGGGCTATTACCCTCAGCTTGATGTCTATATAGGCAAAGTGAAATGGAGAGTTAAAGCAATTATCTAGAATTTTTAGGAAAACCAACCAACAGATCTACCAACCTACTTACCAACCAACTGATTAATCAACCAAACAAAGGATGGTGATGAATACATTGTTCTTTAAGGCAGTGGGGAGCACAGTGTTGGAAGGGTTTATTTGTATTTTATTGAAGACTGAGGGCTGTGAAGTAAGGACAAAAGTCTAAGATTTTAAGTTGTGGAGAAGGTCTGATCTGCACTGGTAGAGGAAATTTCCTTATAGGAAGTCAATGAAATCATTGATCTAATACAATATGTGTGTGTGTGTGCATGCACATATTTATATACATAAATACACACATACATATGTCAGCCATATAATTGTTATAAGGTAAGTGCTTTGCAAGTCCCCAGGTGCCACAGATCTGTGAGCTGTTACTATTATGGTCTTCTAGATTGTCTATACATTCAAAACAAAATGGAGATTTGAAATATGGAAAAATTAATACAAAATATTTATTAACACAATTATAATTCAGAATAATACTTTCTGCAGACTCTTCTATTTAATTGTCTTAAACCATGTCAAACAACTATGTGTCATAGGAAAGAACATGCACCTAGGTGCTTCCTGATTCCAAGGCTGTCTATTTATATTGTCTCTTTCGTGTGAGTATTATTAGTCCCATTTTATGGAATAACTCATATTTATATACTACTTTGAGGTTTACAAAAGCCTTTCTGCACAATAAGCCTTTTATGAGTATTATTATCTACATTTTACAGATGAGGAAACTGAGGTTCAGAAATAAAGTGAGCTGCCCATAGTCATACCACTAATAAATACTGATGCTGCAAGTCCAAACCAGATCTTCTGACTTACTCAAGTGTTATTTCCATTATCGATGTCTCTTCTAAGAGAAGAAGCAGGAAGTTTATAACTTGGAACATAATCTAATAAAACCTAGGCTAGGGAATATGGGCACTTGGGTTGGATTTCTGTCTGTTTCCCTCTGTGAGACTGGGTAAGTCTCATTACCACCTGTTTCTTCATCTATAAAATGGGAATCACCACATCTGTTTTCCCCAAGGGGCTTCATACATCTTCATTACGTGGTTTGAGATGATTAGATAGAAGGGTCCACAGAAAGTATTATTCTTAACTATAATGTTCTTAATAAATATTTATGTGGCACAGTTAGTGAGCACAGTGTTGGAAGGGGTTTGCTTGTATTCTGTTGAAGACAGGAACTGTGAAATGAGGAGAAAAGTCTACCTTGTCACTATTTATCATTCTTAGTTAACAATATAAGATATATGATAGCAGCTAAACAATTTGGTGGCAGAACATCATAAATGAAGTCTGTTTTCCCTGGGAACTGCATAACCATTTGAATTAATTTAATTTGAAATATCAAATTAAATTAAACTGTAGAATAATCCCCAAGGGAGAGCATATTTCATTTGCAATGTCTTTTGATAGAATATTCCCTGCCAAAAGTTTTGCTTTGCATCTGGCTGCAGATCTAAATTTATTGCATTAGCTCTGAGAAGACTTTTAATAGAAAGTGAAATTAAAAGAAAACTTGATGGAAAATAAAGATGTTAAGTACTCCCAAATAGCCCATACACAGACTCTGGCACTCTACTTTCATGGTCCTCTCTGTCCCTAGTCTTGGTGTCAGACTGAGCAACCCGGCTAGATGGAAAGCTTTCATCAGATAACCCTACTGTGATGCACAGAAAATATCAAAAGACACCAGCAATATTTAGTCCATTTGGGGCCTGAATATCATTGCCAGAAAGGACGGTGGGAAGGATGGGCGGTGATGGGCAAAATCAATCTTTAATATTAAGAGGAAGGAGAGAAAGCAAAGAGAATTATTCAGCCCCATGTTGTTTCTTGATTACTATGTTCTCTTTCTTTTAGCCATCTCTTTACCAAATGCACAAAAGGGCTGGTTTCTAATGGGGTTTTGGGTTCAACAGGTTGGCAAGAGACAAGCCGATGGCGAGTCCAGCAGTTTGCTAAAATATAGGTCACCTTAAATCACCACTTAGGAAATGGCTAGTCTGCTTTTCATGGCAAGACACTGAAGAAAATTGCACTGAGTAGCTGCCTGGAGATTGATGCAGTGGGAATAATCTATTTCTTCTTCTCAGTGAGCAAATATCCAGCAGGAAAGGTAGGTAGGAAGAAAAAGTATTTGCTCCAAACAAACAACCCCTGGCCCTTTAAGGAAGGTCTGCAACTGAACTAAAATTAGTCCCCAAGAATCCAGATAAGAGGTGTCTTAATCAAATAAAAAAAGCATTAGGCTTTAATCTCCAGCACTTTAGTAACCACCCAGTTTGTTTTAAATCTTGATTGGAAGAATTATCCTGACAAGAAAATTAGTAGTAAGTCAATAGACCTGTGGCCCAAAGATAGGGCCTTAAGTAAGCAGGGGAAAAAAATCACTGGGACCCACAGACTCCGTCTTCTCTTCTGCCAACACACACATGGGCAGGCAGGCAGCTGGCTCACATAGACTTTCCTGGACTGGCTGGGTGGGTGAAGTTCATTATGATTTTAACCATGAAAGCATGAAGTGCAGGTAATCATATTTTAAAAAGATAAGGGACATGACTAGAAAAGAACTCAGCTTCATGAAGAAATTCTAATTTTCAGCAGTCATGGGTGGAAAATCAATACCCCTCTCTGATGCAAAATGAGGCCTGGGCTTGATAAAGCTTTTCCCCTTTTTCTCTCTTTGAAAAAAAAAAGAAAAAGAAACACATCATAAAGTTCAGAAAAAAAAGAAAGAAAAGAAGGAAGGAAAGAAGAAAGGAAGAAAGAAAGAATAAAAGGGAAATGGCCCACAACTGGTTCTGTGTGCTGACTCAATATCTGCTTTCCTGAGCTTTTTCCCCCTCAGGTGCTGGAGAGATCTTCCTCGGCCACAATCAAATTCTATCCATCCTTGTCACAAATGCATTTTGTTTTCTTGATTCAAGCAGTCTTCTCCATCTTACTTATTTCTCCTTCTTCTCCCTCCTTGTTGCAACAATACAGTTAGCAGCTGTTGTGGGGGTGAAAGACCAACACAAGCCCAACAACAAGAATGCTGTCAGCACAGGTTCTTTGATCTGCTTTACTAAGGAAAGTAACGTTAAGGGGTTAACAATCTTACTTTAATCCAACATATACACATAAACTCACTTAGTTCAGAGGGAAAAGCCAGCACCCTGAACTTCAGAGCAAATACAAACAAATTACAAACATACATTATAAACAGACTAAACACAATTCATAATTACCAAGAAACCATCAACACTTGGGTGAGCCGGGAGGCTCTTAGAGTGGCTGCCCACTCCAGGAGTGAGAGCCTCAAGCAAATAGCTCTATTCTCTCTTTTTATACACTCTTTAGCTGTCATCAAACATCATCTGAGCCACTAGAACTCAGGCTCCTGCTATTCACTCTGGGCTTAGCAACTCTGCTTAGGACCCTGAGGGCTTCACACCAACATAGGCTTAGCACCTAATAGATAGGGATTTGGGCCTGGGGCTTTGCACCTAGTAAAGCTCAATCAAAGACAATTAATTTATCATTCTAAAACAGCAAAAAAAAAAAAGTCCCAATTTTAATCGATATTACATTCCTTCTCTCTCTCAAATGCTTTGCCATCCACCATGCTCCTGGTTGTTTGAGCAGAAGCAGACTTTCCCATTCAGTACCCCCTCCCCGCCTCTGCCTTCTCTTTTCTTTCTCTGGAGTCCTTGAGCTTTCCGAGTACAAAGCTGGAACTTCTACAGAGACATTGGTGCCATCATCATTACGAATGAATAAACTAATGAAGGACTGAATCAGAGGTTGCTGCTTGTCCTTCCTTCTCAAAGAAAACCTTGATGTCAGGAAGGTGATGCCATGACATGCACGTGAAGTGGATTTAAGTGAATGAGGGCTGTGCAAAGTCACCAGCCTTACTTTCTTTTTTCTTTTTAATTTTTATGGTTTTTTTTTTTTGGAGCAGGGAAGGCAAGGCAGTTGGGGCTAAGTGTCCAGCCTCACTTTTACCTCTGGAGCCATTTGGGTCCAGTGACCTAATATGGATCAGGACCACTGTAGATGGTCCAGGATGCAGTGTAGGACCTTGGTCTTTTTAAGGTATAGTCCTTAACAGTTCTCAGTTCAAGCATTTATCAAGTACTTGCTGTGGATAACGTGATGACATGATGAGATTATGACGACGATAACAATGAACCCAAGAGCCTTGGGAATAGTACTACCTCCAGCCCAGTGCCTTCAGCCCTCACCCTGGGAAGCAGTCCCTGTTGCAGAGATACATCTCGACAATTACAGGTGCTACAGCTACTGAAAACAAAGTAGTCAGTTAATAAACTATGTTCCAGGCACTGTGCTAAGTGTGAGGGAATACAAACAGAAAAGACATTCTCTCCTCTCAAGGAACTTATATTCTAATGCAGGAAGATTTCAGCAGTATGTTGGATAGAAAGGTCCCATGATCCGTAGGGTACAGGAGCAAAGTGGATGACAATGATGCTTTATGAATGTCATTCCCACTGATAAAATCAATTTGATTTCTGATTTTGAATCATATGATAGTGATGAGGACTTTGATGGCAACTCCAATGGCTTCCTATTGTTTCTAGGGGCAAATACAAAATGCTCTGTTTGGCATTCAAAGCCCTTTATAACCTAGCTCCCTCCCACCTTTCCCGTGTTCCTACATTTACTCCCTGACGTGTACCCTTTGATCCAGTGACACTGACCTCCTAGCTGTTCCATGAACAAGAGACTCCAGGTCTTGGCTCCAGGCATTTTTCTCAGGCTGTCT
Organism: Phalanger gymnotis; assembly: GCA_028646595.1. Classification (NCBI taxonomy): domain Eukaryota; kingdom Metazoa; phylum Chordata; class Mammalia; order Diprotodontia; family Phalangeridae; genus Phalanger; species Phalanger gymnotis. The sequence goes on along the minus strand of CM053622.1, from coordinate 680,336,562 downwards.
CCCATGCTTGGAATGCCCTCCCTCTTCTGCTCTAATGAACTCCCTGGCTGCTTCCTTTGAGTCTCAACTAAAATCTCACCTTCTACAGGAAGCCTCTCCTCTGTTAATTATTTTTTATTTATCTTGTATATAACCTGATTTGTATGTTTGTTTGCATGTTGTCTTCCCCCTTATTTTGTGAGCTCTTTGAGGGAACAAATTGTCTTTTGCCTCTTTCTGTCCCCCCAGTACCTGGCAGAGAGTAGGCCCTTAATAAAATGCTTATTGATTGTTGACTTTTTTTCTGGTTCTTCGTTAGCTGTGGTTGTAGCATCTGCAGGTGCAGTTGCTGGGCTGCATCTTGATGGAGATGCTTCTCTGCTCCTCAGAATGATGGCTGAGAGCACTGGGCTGGAGGCAGTTTTATTCCTGAGGCTCTTGGGTCATCACCATCATCGTAACCATCATCATCCTCATCCTCATCATCATCGCTGTACGTCATCATCTTCTTGTCATTGTCACATGTTATTACCGCTCCCCTTTTCCACAGTGACACAAGTCACTTTGTGGAAGGGGTAGCTAGGTGGTACAGTGGGTAGAGTGCCAGGTCTGGAGTCAGGAAGACTCATCTTCTTGAGTTCAAATCCAGCCTCAGACGCTTACTAGGTGTATGACCCTGGGCGAGTCACTTAACCTTATTGCCTCAGTTTCCTCATCTGTATAATGAGCCGGAGAAGGAAATGGCAAGCCACTCCAGCATCTTTGTGATCCAAACATGGTCACAAAGAGTAGAACACAACTGAACAACAGCATCAATGACGACTTTGTGGAACAAAGTCTCGGATTCCCTATAATAGATGACATGAGAGGAAATTGCTTTAAGTCAAGTGTTCTTAATCCTGGGCAGTTTGTCATTCCTTTGTCAATGAGATCTCCATGTTAGGCGACTAAGTGGAGCGGTAGATAGTTAGGCTTGAGTTCAAATGTGACCCCAGACACTCACTAGCTATGTGACCCTGAGTGAATCATTTAACCTCTGTCGGCCTCAACGTTCTCAACAATAAAATGGGGATAATGATAGCACCTACCCTCTTGGGCTGTTGTGAGGATCAAATGAGATAAAATTTATAAAGCATTTCCCACACTGTACACAGTAAATGCTTAATACCATCCTTGCTTGCTTCCTTTGTTCCTTCCTGTCCAGGTTGTGTGGAGGAAAGAAGCCACTTCTCTCCACCTGGAGTGCTATACCACTGGCCGGAAACAATCTTACAATACATATGTGGTCTTGTCTTACACATACATATGTGGTCTTGTCTCCTCCTTTTTTTTTTTTTTTTACTTTCCCTTCAGGAAAGGCCTGAAACATAAGCCCCGACTTTTTGCTGTACACCCTGGAGCTTTCATGCTAGAAGAATCAGCAATCACGTCCATGACTATACCTAAAGTTATTTTATACTGAGTCCATCACAGTTGGTACTCATTATTTAAATAATAAAAGCGGCGATAATGCTACTGTGCTAGCTACTACTAATAAATTCTATGACAAACAATGACCTGGTTTAACGCACTTACTAAAACCTGAATTTAAGATTGTTTTTAGAAAATGTCTCCTACAAAAGAGGTAGAGCAGTTTAGTAGAAAGATGGCCTTTGGTATGGGAAACGAGTCCTGGGCTCAAGCCCCACCAATGGCACATTGCGGCTACGGGACCCTGGTAAGTCACTTAACCACTCACTGCCCTAGTCAATCCTCTGAGACTCTAAGTTGCACAATAATTGCTTATCTGCATTGGTGGACTGTGTTATCCTATTGAGATTTCCCTACACTGATGAAATAAATCCCAGGTTCAAACCATCCCTTCTCCACAACTGAAAACACTACAGTGTGCTTCAGGATGATGTTAACATATCCGCCATGCTGCTGTTTGATAGGGCTAGGGTTTACTAGGACTCACTGTGAGATCCATCCCACCTGGTGCTGTTGCCGAAATCTATGCAGAAAAATACTAAGGCAGGATGGTGTTTTGACAAAGAAGCAAAAATAAATGTGGAACCTCAGAACCATTATGGATCCATAGACAATCGGAGTTAGAACAGACCTTCGAAATCATTCAACTACACTGGATTCTGTTCCATTGGATTCCACAATCCAACCCCTATGAAGTATGAATCTCCAAGATAAAAAGAGTTTCATTATCTGGACAGTTTGCAGTACCTCTTTCATGCTTAGTCATCAATTTAGAAGGTGTTGCTTGACACATTTATAAGAGAGGTACATTAGCGGAAAGATGATAGTCTTGGAATCGTGACATCTAGATTCTTATTCCATATTGGACACTTACTATACATGTAGTCAGGTTCAAGCCTTTGAACCTCAGTTTTCTAACCTGGAAAATGAGAGTAAAATAACTGTGCCACCTCACAGAGCTGTTTTGAGGAATGTGTTCTGCAAACCTTGAAGCAGAAATAAAAGATGAGCTTTTACTATGAACATAATCGTACCTCAATCACAGATATTAGTAAGATATTTGGCCAACAAACAGCCACTTAGAGGTAGCTAAAGGGTGTAGGGGATGGAGAGCTAGGTCTGAAGTCAGGCAGACCTGAGTTCAAATCAAGCCTCAGACACTTACTAGGTGTGTGACCCTGGGCAAGTCACTTCATCTTGGTCTGCCTTAGTTCCCTCAACTTTAAAACAGATGCAATAATAGAGCCTACCCCAGAGGGTTGTTGAGAGGATCAAACGAGATAACATTTGTAAAGTTCCTAGCACAGTTCATAAATGCTTATTGCCTCCTCTCTCCCATGTTTTAACTGTTAAAATAAACATATTTTTAAAAGTTTTATATGTATCTATTCATTAAATATAAATGTACATAAAATAACAATAATCATTTAAAAGAATGGTTTCCCTTGGACTGTTCTACTTTTTAACTAGAATAGAGGAATTGTTGGTCCTACCAAAAATTTTAAATCATTAAATCCTTTTGAATAACTTGCAAAATGTAATAAATGATAAATGTCAATTTGATAAATAATTAGTGTTATAATGAATATTAAGCACATGGGGGTTGGGGAACCTAGTTCTGAAAAGCCGCTTACAGAGAAATGGACTTCTAGAAAGTTCGAGGCAATTCCACCTATTGCTAAGAATTCAGCTCTGAATTGAAACTTATCCTTGGTACGTTCTAGTCAACAGTTTCCCTGAGCAAACCTTGAAAGATGATGATACCATCTGCCTCCTTGGCTTCACTGGTTTTAAGGAACAAGTCCAGGGGACTATATTTTTCTGAAGGCAAAAGGGGAGAGAGATGAGACAAAACTTCTTTTCCCTACGCCATTCACACAGTCCTTCCAGCTGCCAAAGGGACTTTAATGTTTACCATCTCCTGATCATTCTGTTTTCAGGCTGTTCTAGTTTTCATGCTTTGTTTTAGTACCCAGCTGGCTTCCTGTATGATGTCTTTCATGTTTTCTTGATTAGAGGATAAGTTCCTTCAAGCATGAGTCAGTGGAAAGAGGAGTGAATTGAGTCATGGAGCCCACATTTGAATCCTGGCTCTGTCACTTACTCTCTGTGGCTAAGTTGCTTAACCTCTCTAGGTCTCAGTTTCCCAATCTGTAAAATGAGAAGGTTGAATTACATGACATCTCAGATCCCTTCCAGCCCTAGAGTTATGAGCCTATGATCTCTTAGTTCTGTCGTATTTCCCAAAACATCCAACCAGTCCCAGACACACCATAGACAGTTAGGAGAGGCTTAGTGAATGAATGATTCTTCTGAAGTTTCCTGGAAGGCAAAGCTAGTTTCTGCTAAGGGTGAGCTGACCTGGGATTGAAGCCAGCTTCTTGAAGGTGTCACCTAGACTCAGGACATTAGTTCCTTTGAATGCCTGGCCAAATACATCTATTGAGACACAGGGGTCTGTCTTCCAACAAACACATCTCCAAGTCTCACATTTTTATATGCCATGTTACACACATCATTTCTGAACCTCTCAGAGCCCATGCATTTCTGAGCATTGGCAATCAAGCAGAAAGTTCTGGGGCAAGCTGTGAAATCTCTGAAATGAAAATCAATTCCATCTCCATTTCATGGAGACTAATGTGGCATTTACAACATAAACAATCACTTCTGTTAGGGAGGAAAATTAAAAGCTGCACTACATAAAGGCACAATGTTTAAAGTTCTGGTGGAAATGAGCACTTGGCTTTGAGATGATTACAAAGGGAATTCGGAAAAAAACAGAAAAAGGAAAAAAGAAACAAAAGGGCCTCTAACAATTCAGAAAGCACAGAGGTTTCATAGTACAAATTTGCCATTACTGAAACCACTGGCCTTAGCTTAGGCCTCTGGAAAAATGGACCTTAGGATTTACACAAGAGAACTAGGTGAAGTGTTTTCATGGGATCTCAAAAGTCATGGCCATTTCCTTTTCCAAAGTGCTGGAGTCCGAAGACCCAAGGCTCAGAAGAGTATTCTGCTGTGCCAAGTGCCTGGGGCTAAGAGTTTAAGATTTGGGTGGGGAAGTAAAATGCTTATAGATAAGGACACAGTGAGTCCTTTTCCTATTCTGACCTCACATTCAGATCTATTGTCTGTTCTTAGGATCCCATGTGTTTCTGTGAGCAGAATATCAAGCATTATCTTCAGATCAAAATTAGAAGAGGATTCTAGAGACATGATTCTGTTATAAACAGAGCCCTAGCATAGGAATCAGGATACAAGATTCGTTAGCTACTGTCTGATCTTGGGTGAGGGGTTTTTTTTTTTTTAAACCTCTCTGAGCTTCAGTTTCTTCATCTGCAAAATTAAAGGTTTGGATTAGATGATCGCTAAGATTCCTTCCAGCTCTTAAAACTTAAGATTCCTAGACTCATTTACATGTGTTGCTCTTTAAAGCATCCATTTCTGCCAATCAGGAGGTATTCATTTACATAATGACTCTGATTGGCTCATCAACCAAAGTTTTCATGGAAATCTGGTACAGTCAGGTACCCAGTAACCATAGTCCTTGCCAAGAGATTGACTAAACAATAGTTCCTGACCTTGACAGTTCAGACTGACAAACGGCTAACCAGAAACTTACTGATGTTTCCATAAAACTAGCCCACACAGTTATGAACATGCTGTCGTGAAATCCTATTTAACTGCTGGCTTTTTATAAATTGCACTAACGTGAAAACATTGCCTTATTATAGTTAGGTTTATTTTTAAACAATATTACAAATATATGATTGTGTTACCAATATCATTCTATTTCTGTTTACCATTGAATTATCAGTAGTAATACTATTCGGGGAGCATAGTTATATCAACGTTATTTAAACTGAAGCCGGATACATACATAATAAAGGAGATGAGTCAATATTTAATTTTTCTCTGAGGAATATTTTGGCTACCTAAGGTGTGACTTGTTTATATATGCCAACCAGTCACCTGATCTGACAGTTTGATTTACCTTGATTGGTGTACCAATTTGTTAGACACCCCCATCCCCTTAAAAAGCGCTAATCACCTTTTTTTTTTTTCAGGATAGAAGATAGACGGGAACACTGCACAAATTGCTTGCTATCGTCCAAAAATTCTAATCGCTTATGAACATCTAAATTATGGCTTGATACCTTGCATGATAAGGTAAGAAAACAGTGTCTGTGCATACAGAGCTATTATTTACCAATGTCAGAAATAACCATCACATTTGCATAACTGTGGGACTAGATGACAATTTCTCCCTCGAAACTGCTTCCCCTGCAGAAAAAGCAGTGACTGGTATAAATTGGGGTGTTGTTTTTTTTTTTTTTAACTTCTGACAAAATGGAGTGAGGACTTCTCTGAAACAGTTAGGAGAGAAAAATGTTAACTTGGAAAATAAGTTTTCTCTACTCCAGAAATACAATTAAAAATACTTCATCTTTTATACATTCTGGGCTCATGCTAAAAAAATAAATATTGCGTTCACTAGTCATGGGATAAATGTGTTCACTACGCATGGTGTGTTCTTGGTGGGTTCTACGGGAATAGGTATGAGGTTGAGATTAGATCATTAACTGGACTATATAAAAGTTCTTCTTAACCTCATCACATTTGTTAGAGAAGTTTCTTTCAGTGATGTAAAGAAGACCATAGACTTAGGCCCCAAGGCCATAAATGGCAAGACATTTACTCAGCACAGAGCAAATCAGAGAAGCAATGTGTCTTCTATGCCTCTTTTCCCTATGGAACATTAACTAGAGTTTTCCCTGGTCTGAACTTGTTTCCTAGAAGAGAGGTTATTTTAAACCGTTGCTCCAACTCATCATCCATTGTTTCATTGCTGCCTCCTACAGGAAGGAAGGAAGAAGGAGAGGAAGAAAAGAAGGAAGGAAAGGAGGGAAGGAAGAAAGAAGGAAAGGAAAAAGAAGGAATCATTTATCAAGCACTTTATAAATATTACCTCAGTTGATTCTCACAATAACCCACAGGTATTACTATGAGACCCACTTAAGAATGAGGAAACAGGAAGACAGAGGTTAAGTCACTTGCCTAGGGTCACACAGCTAAGAAGTGTCTTCCTGAATCCTGGCCCAGAACTATCCACTGTGCCATCTAGCTGCTTCTAGGAAGCCTTTCCTAATTCCCTCAGTTGTTAGTGTCATCACCGGCTGAAGGAATTTTTGTATTCCTTTGTATGTAGTTTGTTTTTCCTTATAATAAAACTGGACGTTTACACTGAGCTTTAAGGTATGCTGAGCACATCACTTGTCATGGATCATTTGAACATATTTGTCTGCAAACATGTTTTGCCCAGCAGAATAAAAGCTCCTTGAGGACAGAGATTCCCCCCCCGCCTTTTTTCTTTGTATCCTCAGCACCCAGCATAATGTTTTGCATATATGAATGCTTAATGAATTGGATTGGGTGAGAGCTAGGAATTTCAGAGGAGTCAGATTTCCTTGTGTTTTTTACCTAAAATCTTCTAGCCCCATTCTGGGTGCTTTCCCCAAATCACCTTTTCTCAGCAGATGACCCTGAAGTTGTACTTTGTGGCTTATACTGGCAGCTGGAGTTTTTATATAAAGTTATCAATTAATTGATTTTGCTTTTATGCAATATGTTTTTCCTGAGTGTGTACTCATTGGTAAAGCACTGAATTATTGTGCAATTGAAGATATATGACATGCAGTCTCTATTCCCAAAAACCTTATAATCTACTGGGAAGATAAGACCATACACGGACGAAAAGTGAAGTAACAGATTTAATAACAACATGACATAACAATACAAGAGATTAGGTTTCTCATCTGTAAAATGAGGGAGTTGTAGTGAGTAATCTCTAAGGTCCCTTTAGCTCTAAATCCTACAGTCCTATGGCACAAAGTAGTAGATGACGAAGTTCTTATGAAGATATAACATTGGACTTGAGATAAGAAGAACTGGATCTTGCAGGTGCTTGGGCTGTAGAGGTACCATTTATGAATTATATGACTATGAGAAAAGGCATGGCATTTAACTTTGCCACATCTCAATTTCCTCATCCATGTAGTGCATAACCTACCTTAGAGTTGTTGCAATGAAATATGTGGGTAAAATACTATATGGATTTTAGATACTATAAAAAATGAGCTGTACAGATATCAAGTGTCATAGAAGCTCAGGAAGGGGGTCATTCTGAGGTCAAAAAGGTCTGGAAAGGCTTCATGGAGGATGCTACACTTGCAGTTGATTTCATAAGAATCCTAACCAATCAAACACACCCATTTGCATCATCTTCTGGGAATGTTTGGGTTCCAAAGTAGATTTATCAGGTTATCTGGAATCTATTCAAGTATTCAAGGATAAGACCAAAAGAGTAACAAAAGTAGGAAGGGCATGGAGGTAGCATACTTCCCCTATGCTGTTGCTATTACTCTCTCTAAAAAAAGATCCTGATACAGACTTTGGGTAAGTACTTCTCTGGGCTTCAGTTTCCTTTATCTATAAAATAAAGCATTTAAGCTAGAAGACACCTAAACTAATTCTAAATTTTTGTCCCTATGATCCTAAATACTTTTCAGGAGAGAAATGACCTGATCTGATATAACCTGACCAGGGGAGGGTAGAGGTGCCAGCAAGAGTTGAAGACTGTATGCCAGGTCATTATAGTCATCAATAAAGAAAGAAGAGGAGAAGGTGCCGAAAGAAGAAAAGGGATAAGTTTGTATCAGGCCGTTCTGATCAAGTGAAGACTACAAAGGAACAAATCCCTTCATAAGGTCACCAGAGGGGGATAAAACTGCTATATGCAGGAGATCCAGGACAGCACCTTCCCTGTTGTAGGCAGTGATAGATTGACCCTAGCTTCTCCTCATTCAGCCCATTCCCGGCCTGTCTCCTGGTGACCAGCAGAGGGCAGCACTAGGACCACATTCCTCAGGCCTTACAGCTGGTAGAGAATAATTGGAAAGCTGAAAATCTCCCTTTCTTTCCCTTATGGTATGTAGTTAGTTGTTGACAGTTTAATGTAAATGCGCTGAAGTGACAAGATTAGTAAATGGGAAGAAGATTTAAAAAGCAAATATATGGCTAACACACAGAGCAGTTTATATGGTTATTACTCCAAGACTGAGTAATTCTTAATACTAATCTGTAAAAACATAATTACTCTATAGTTTCAGTATCAAAAGATCTTAAAATCCCCAAAGTCACCATAGGATAATTTCTCCTAATAGGACAAATACCTCTTAGTGCACTCTACTCAATGCCTGGAGGCTGGCGCAGAGTAGCTACCTATGATGTTCTTACTTGGTTTTATCTTCTGTAAAATCTTTTAGGGAACTTCCCCAGAAACCATCTCCCTCCTCATAATCTCATTTGCTCATATATAATTCCCAATTTACCATAATTGAATTGTATTGCAGATCTCAGAGTTGTTCATCTCAGATAACCATGCTGTTTAATGTCTCAGCCCCCTTCCTCCAATCCCTTAGCCCTTCATAGTGCTGTGATGCTTATAGAGCTCATTTTAGCTAGGGAGCTGTGGGCAGTTGTGGAATTGTTGGTCATAAGTACAGACACATGATCTTCATCAGAAGGTCCATCACCTCTCACAAACTTTTGTAGGATCGAATTGGAGAGTTTGGGCTGCTGGGTTTGTGTGGGGAAACAGGACATCCCAGTACTGCCATGTCTATGGACTTTGTCATGCCAAATCTCCATGGCCAAACATCAAGGTAGATTGGACAGATATTCTGTACAATTCTTGCCTTTGATGCTGCCAACCGTTGTACTATAACTATCACAAATGGAAATGAAGATGGAACCTGGTATGGTAGGAGGCAGCCTGGTATAGAGTATCTGAAGGCGAAGGACCTGGGTTCAAATTCACATTCTGATACTTATAATCTAGGAGACCTTGGGAAAATCACTTAGTTTCAGCCCAAGGATCATTTGCAGGCTCTGAAAAATTTGCCTTCTAGCTTGCAGATCTGTGATTGCTTTTGTCCCCAGCACTTCCCTTTGACAGTAAGATTGTATCCTGAAGTCTTCACTTTTGTTGCCTTCACAGACTAAGGCATCTCAGCCTTTGAACTTTGGAAGATGGGGAAGGCAATACTCCTGCATACAAACAAACCTTTAACTCACAGTCCCAATGTACTCTAAACTACTTTTCCAAATGCAGCACAATCACTGCCAGTCTTGGAGCTTCAGAGGCTCTTTCCCATTCTCATGGTAGAAATGACCAAAGTCAGAAAAGAACAGGACCAAGACAATGGCCTGCTCATTCATTCTCCTATTCTCTTTCCTTCTACTCATTCATTCATTTACTTTCCTTCCTCTGCTCGTTTGCTTTCCTTCTTTTTTCCTAGGAAGCTATTTGGCACAATGATATAGCACTGGGCCTCGGGTCAAGAGGATTTCAGTTCAAATCTGGATTCAGACATTTACTAGCTGAGTCATCCTGGGACAGTCACTTAACCTCTGTCTTCCTCAGTTTCCTTAACTATGAAATGGGGATAACAGCACCACCTACCTCCCAGAGTTGTTGGGAGGATCAACTGAGATAATATTTGTAAAGAGCTCAGCTCAGTGCACGGCACATAGGCAGTGCCTGTTTCCTTTGTCCCATTTATTTATTTACTTTCTCTATTCCCTTCCTTCCTTCTTTCTTCCTTTTTCCTTTCCCTAAGTCTCTTCCCTTCCCTCCCTTATTTACTTGACTTTAGTAATTTATTCATTCACTTTACTTCCATCACTCTACTCATTTCTGCCAGTTTTTCAGCAAGCATTTACTGAATACCTACTAAACTCAGAGACCCTTCTATTTTGGAGCACAAAGAGAAGGGAACAGATGTGAAGAAATGTATAGAATCTTCCAGAAGGAACATAAACCCTGGTCCTGGCTTGGGAATCTAGTGTAGCTAGAGAAAGGAGGCATGCATGAAATGACCTGTGGAGAATATCGAGCAAGATTTTCATGAGTGCACCAAGACCAGTGTGCTAGGACTAAGGATGAAGGGTAATCATAATCAGATTAACTTGGTTAGAAATGTTTCCTTACCTTACTTTAGCTCTCCTCCCATGGGCTATGAAAGCTAGGAGCTCAAGTGAATCAAACTGCTCAGTTTTTAGGTGACATTCTAAATCTCATGATCTCTGCTCCCTTATTTTTTTCCTTCCTTTTCTCTCCAATATCTGCCCCTCACCTCATTGCATTTGAAATGCTCCTGTCATTCCCCCTTTGGAGAGGGCAAAGAGAGGTGGGGCTGCACAGATGCCCAGTGATATTTCAGAGCTCTAATTAAGAGGAAGATTATTCATGCCATTTGAGTTTTAAAAGGTATTCAGATCAGAATGAATAAAATGCTCACTTCTTTTCTGTCTAACCCACTCACCCACACACCCTAGGGCAAAAATGAAAAGGAACTCACTTTCTTCAGAAAAAAAGCATCGGACAGTAGGTCATTCTGGTCAGTAGGTCAGAAGCAGTGGTGTCTACAATTCTGGCAAATATCTCTTCTGTTGTGGATCTTTCTTCAATCTCTTCTTTTGCTGGATAGAAACTCTCTCTCTCTCTCTCTCTCTCTCTCTCTCTCTCTCTCTCTCTCTCTCTCTCATATCAAATACCAAGCATAAGCCCTTGGACATACACTGCTACTTATTCTCCTGCGTCCCATTCCCGGATCTCTCCCTTGGGACATTCAGCCTAGTTGACCTAACAGCTGGTCCTGTTCTTAATGAATTGAAACCCACTATGACTTTTCTTTCAGTACTTCCTTCCTCAATGTTTTTGTCCTCTCCTATCTCCATTCACAGCTCTTTAGAGCTTTACTTGCCACAAGTTCTAATTATTCCATCACAATCCCTTTCCACCCACATCCACTCAGTCACCAAGTCCTCTTGCTTTTTCTTCCCAATATCACTCATAGTCATCCACCTTTTTCAATTTCCACTGCTATCACATCACCTGGATTCTAGCAATAGATTCCTAACTGATCTCTCTTTATGTCTAATATCTCTGCTCCCTCCCCCATCCATTCTTTATACTAGCTGTTAGACTAATCTTCCTAAAACACTATTTTGAACATTTCCTTGCTCAAAAGACTTTGATAGCTCCCCATTGTCGATATGATCATCTAAACTCTGTTCAAAGTTTTCTATATTCTGACTTCAATGTACCTTTCCCAGCTTTCTGACTACTCTTCCCTTCTAAAACCTAATTCCAGATAAATTGGTTTAATGAGTCAAGAATCATAGCTTATGCTTCTTTGCTTCACTCATGGTGTCTTGCACGAAGTAACTGCTCAATAAATATTTGTTGATTTTATTCAATTTCTTGTCAATTTCTAGTCCATCCAAATATTAGAATTCTCTAAATCCATTTATATCACACAGCTCTTGCCAATGACGAAAAGGGGTAAAAAAACTCTGACTTGTCTAATATGGAGAGGGTCCTGTTCATGACAAGGTAGAGAGTGAGAAATAAGAATAAGATTTGCTCAAAGTACACAACAACTTAATTATTTTCTACTAATGTCCACACAATCATTTATTAAGTGCTTACTATATGCTAAGGTACAATGCTAGGCATTGGTGATACAATGACAAAAAAAAAGAAAAACAGCTTCTATTCTTGAGGAGCTTCCATTCTACTCATGAAACAATTCAAATATCCACAGAATCTTGGAAGTGGAAAGAGCTTCAGAGACCAAATCCTACACACACACACACACACACACACACACACACACACACACACACACATACACACACACACACATATATGAATAAGAGTTAAGTCGTATGTATATATGTGTGTGTATATATATATATGTCTATATATGTATGCATGGGTCTATATATATATGTGTCTATGTCTATGTATTCATCTATATATGCATGTGTCTATACACACAGACACACACACATGTGAATTTCCTTCTTGTTATACCCAACAAGAGGTCCATCCAGTCTCTGTATGATGGCCTACAGGAAATGGCACCTAATAAGCCTCCGGCCGTGGCTCATTATAATTTCAGACAGCTCTGATTTCCCCCAACCCAAAATGTTAATTCTCTTCGCTACCCTGAATTGCTTTATGTTCACTTTGTATATGACCTGTATTGCCTTATCCTTACACATGTTGCATCCTCTCATTAGTTCTGAGAGGACAGGGCCTATTTAATTTTTATCTTTATATCCTCAGGGCCTTACACACTGCAGGCACTCGGGAAATGATGGCTGATGCATGAAAGCTAAACTCAACCTCTCTACAGTTTCCATTCATTGGTCCCAGTTCTGTCTTCTGAGGCCAAACAGAACTGTACTAATTCCTCTTCCACTGAAGAGTCCCTCAAACATTTGTCTCCCCCTTAAATTTCTTTAGGTGATGAAAATCTCCAGATCTCTTTCACATGACTCTTGTCTGTCCATGCCTCTCTCACCTCGTATTTGCACAGATTATATTTTTGCATAAATACAATATTTCTTATTAAGATGCCTGCTCTCAATTATCTTAGGACAGACACCATCGAGGCAAGGTAAGTTTGCAATCAATTTATGGTCAGTTTATTTTTATCATCTGATTTGTAATGTCCACATCGGTAAAAATGAAGACCACAAGGCATAGCTTTGTCAAAATCCATTTAAAGTTCATTTAAACATAGTCAAATGCCTATTAAACCTATGGAGAACAGAACTCCTCTCTTCTCCTCCACTTTCCTTTCTGGGACTCTTCTTTCCAAGGCCTACTCCCATTCCTGAAGGTTAATTGGGCACTGCAAAGGATAGTCTTTTGTTATTACTTCAAATAATGGAAAAGTCCTCTTGAGGACAGAACAGGGACTCTTAAACAAAACAAACACACAGTACTGCTGGGCTGGCTAAAATATCTTCCAGAGGCTCAGCTCACTGCTTTTCATCTTCCTTATTATAGGTTTCCATAATGCTGTATCTTAACAGGTTTGTGGCTTTTGCATTTAGCCCTGGAATAAACAATGTTCTGATAATTGCTAGGTCATTGTTATTTACTTCTGCAATTTTTAAAAAAAAGAAAAACCCTTTTCCTTTGGGCTACAGCAGGAGGGTAATACTATAATTTCCTTCATAGTCTCTCTTTAATGAGGTCAAAGTGCAGGAGAAGGAAGTTGGGCAGTTTTCAAGGAAATGTACAACACCAAAGTCAACCTCAGACTGAAGAGTAAAAAAAAATAACTCAGTCTTTAAGGGGAATTCATTGTCTAAGGCTCCTGGGGGAGTGGCAATCAAAGTCCAGTTATAGGGTAAGGAGGCGACGGTACCGGGTTCCAACCAGACAGGGTTATAGTTGACCATTTCTTCCCTCAATTAAATCTGTTTTTCTCAATTTGTAAGCCAGGTAGGGAAGGTCCCCCATCACCCACTGCTCTGTGATTTCTATAGTAACCTTATTTGACTGATTCCATTATCAGCATTCTGAGCCCAGCCAGGCTATAAAGATGCTATTAGCTGAGTAAATTCCCTTTCTTGTTTTGATGTTTACATCCACTTTCCCACAATCCATTGCTTTTGACAATCCTCTAGGGGTGGCAGCTAGTATTATTTTTATCCCTAATGTTGTGAGTGGGTAAAGTGATCATCTATTAGGACATGCAAAACCATTCTCTAGCTATAGAATCTCTCTTCCCTCCCCTTCCCTCTCTTCTTTTTCAAATCCCTCTTGGTGGCTGAGAACAGTAGGAGTCCGTCACCGACAGCACGTCATCTATTCCTGACAGCTCTGGTGCTATAATACGGGCCTGCCAAACCTATTACAGTAATGACAGTGTTGCAGAATTAGAACATATACTCCTACATAGAGAAGAAAAAAGTGAGGAGGAGAAGGGGCAGGATTATAATCTCATGATTTTTTAAAAAAAATGTTGGATTGTATTTTCCTAATCTTCTCTTCCAGTAAAAAAAAAAAAAACAACAAACTACAACCAATCAACTAACCATACAACTCATTAAACAACTTTGCTGCAAATGCACTGATACTGTTTAGGTCCCTTGGAGCCATTAAAAGTAGACTATTAGGCTTTGTGCTACATCTCCCAGTGCCATTTCATAATAACTCTCCAAAATGGGGCATGTTCAAGAGTACACTTTTGGATGGGTTTTTACTATTCTCACTAGGAATTTATGGAATTAACTTTCTGCCTTGGGTTGTTGGGTTTGGGGAGGGAAATAGGAACTTAATCATCATCCTTCTGGCTGGGGATCCTAAAACACTTTAGATAATTATGATAATTAAGGTGCTTTGTTTAGAGTAATTAGTCCCTAGGATTTCATCTTAGAGACAAGGGAAGCTAATTGTTTGGATCTCACAGAATGGGAAACCAAGGCACAGAGGAGTTACTCATAGTCATGAGTAAAGGCATATAAAACAAATGGGGAAGAAGCTAGGCAGGAGTTCTGTTTGACCAAGAGACAGATCGCTCACATTGGATGGAGGTTTGAGTTGAAATGTTATACACCTTCTTATTAATTCTCTGTGTAAATTAAGAGGGGAAAAGTATGCAAATTATGGCATGCTGGGTTAGGTTTTAACATAGCAGATGTGCCCAACTCCGAGGTTCCTAGGGTTCCTGCTGAGCCATGGATGTTCAAAAAGAGATACATGATGTATTTCACCTCATTAGTTTTCTTGCTGAGACAGCATATTGGTGGAAGAACCTAAGCTTTCCCTTGATGGTCACTACATAAACATAGAGAAGGGCAGATGAGGGTCATGTACAATACACCACCCACGGGCACAGGAGAGAAAAAATAAACAAAAGAAAGCATCTGTTTTTTTTTTCTCTATTCTCTCTCTCTTTCTCTGGTCCAGAACACTGGAGATGTATTTGGAATAGCTGGGTACCTCTCTAAGTCTGACATATAGGGGTACTTCCAGGTGAGAAGCAAAACACATATCATTACTAAAAAAAATTAGAAGAGATCTGATAGTCTGACTGCTGAGATCCTAACTCTGGTCATTGCAGCCAGGTCCAGGGGGCTTCCTGAGTACTGATATGAATAGGAGTCTAGATAAGCAGTGATCCTCAGCCATTCCCTACATCTCTTCTAGAATCATGCCAGTCACCTAAGTAACTTTCAGTATACATTAAGTATTGGAGGGGCATTGTGGTATAGTAGATACAGGTCTGGATTTTGAATTAGGAACATGGTTCAATATTACCTTTGTCATTTATAGGATATATACAGTAAAGTACAGTGAAAGAGCATTGGATTTGGAGTCAGAGGCTTTGTGTTCAAATTCTTGTTCTGTTACTTAGTAGCCCTATGACCTTGGGCAAGTAACTTAAACTTTTTGTGCTTCAGTTTCATTGTCTGTAAAATGGGGCCAATAATACATGTAGCACCTATGTCATACAGTTATGGTAATGATGAAACGATATGATATACTTAAAAATCTTTATGAACTTGAAAGTACAACATAAATGTAATTTTTGGAGTACCTAAAACAGTGAAAGATGAATTGCTTGTTGAATAGTTTTGGTATTGTTTCATTTTGGTATAGTGATGGTCATGAGTATACACTTCTACAGATGCTAGACTCATAAAGAACATTTGACTTTGACCAAAAGAGACACGGTCATGGTAGTTTTTCCACTTCTATTTAGTTTCTTTGTCAGTTTAGTGCTGAATTTTATGGCAAACATACTTTTTATGCTCTCTTTTACTGTGCTTTCAATTCTGTGGTTTTTAAATATGGGTATGTCCAAGGAAATATACAAAAGCTGTAGATCTTAAAAGGAACACATCAATGACCATTAGAGATATTGCAGTGGTTGTTGGCATAAGAAAGTCAAGTGTTTTAAGCATCATTCAAGCTCACAGTAAAATAAAACAGGATCAATTTCACTGAATCCTAAAGGAAAGGGTGGTGAAAAATGAAAAACAATGTAAAGAACTCACAGATGCCAGCTGGAAAACAGCCTAAGTAATCCTCAGAAAATAATCAAAGGTCTTTATAGTGACATAATATCTGGAAAGATTGTTATTAATTCTTCTTTTATAGTTCAGACTAGGTTTCTTGAAGTTGGAAGAACAGCGAGAAGACTAGTAAAAAAAAACATAGCTACTAACCATTGCTATGAAGAAAAATAACTTGTCATTGTGCAAGACAATATAAAAAAATGATACACTGAAGATTCATAAAAGGTGACTTTTATTGTTGAAGGTTACTTTTTCATTCAAGGTTATAAGAAAAATTATTGTCAGAAGAAGTCCAGAAGAGCTTATAAGATCTAGGCATCTTCATCAGACTGTAAAACATCCACCCAAAAATGCTTGGAGCTTTCTGGTTTCAGTAAGCATATGTCTTGTCCTAATTGAAGGAATCATAAACTCTTAATATTGATAGAGAAGTAAAATTGTACTCAAATTATATAATTCCCAAATGGGGAATGGAATACCATAACATAGTCTTGCACCATTCCATAACCTTGAGGCTATGAAATTTCTTTGAAAAATTTAGATAGCCATGCTTCAGTTGCCTGGAAGCTTGCCTGATTTAAATCTAATTGAAACCTATGGGCTATAATCAAGGCTAGACTTGGAAAAATGGACTATTTGACAATCTTATGTTTAATATCCAATATAATATGTAGTTTCATGCTGAAGAATTTAATATGTGTCAAAAACTTGTGAACTCAATTCCAAATCATGTAAAATGTTATTGCAGCAAAAGTAGGGGAGATGATATATTAAAAGCTTTTTTAAGGTGTGAAAAGTTGTAAAGTTTGTTGCAAAAGTCAATAATTTAATTATTTTACCTTGTCTCAGTTCATTTCTACCCCATTGCATGCATCTAACACTGTGGGGGGAAAAAAAGAGAAGATAATTCTGGACCAAAAGGAGTTTATAATGGGGGGGGGAGGGAATAAGATATAGGCACATAAAATGCTAAAATTTTACATACATCACATATAACCATGCATTAGCACAGGGACTAGTACATAGTAAATGCTTTATCTGACCTTAATCTAATCTAAACCTTAAATTCACATTAAAATGCAAACTATTGTTAATAGATAAAGAAGATGATCTGTGGTAGAGATATCATGGAAGGGATCCTGACCAGAAGCAAAAATATGTCAAATTTTATTCAGTTCAACACAAATCATTATTAAGCACCTAAATTCTGTAAGACGCTTGGTACAAAGAAAATTAAGACACCATTCCTGCTCTATTGGAGCTTACAATCTATAAAGGGTTGAGAAGACATACAAAATCACCACCACTGAAAGTGGGATATTAAAATAGAATTCAATTCCATGTGAGGGGTTAAAAGTTCTATGTTAGTTCACAGAGAGGAGAGAAAATTGTGTGAAAGGGGAATGCTTCATGGAGGAGGTGGTATAGAATTTGACCTAGATCTTGAAGGACAAATAGGAATTGAACAAGAAAAGCACCCAGGGAAGGGCATTCTGGGTTGATGGCATACTTTGGGCAAAAGCATAGCATAGAGCCAGGGAACTGTGTTAAGGAACAGTAAGTAGTTTGGTTTGACTTGGAATATGAAGGCCCAATGGGATTTATCGATGAAAAGGGTAGATTAGGATTAGATTGTTGAGGACTTTGAATGGCAAGTTAAGGGTTTTGGGTCTTATTACGAAGGCAATGGGGAGCCCTGAATGTGTTTGAGCAAGGGTGTGATGGAATTACTGCCTTGCTTTAGAAAAATCAATTCTTCTTATAGCCTGTGACAGGTTAGATCGGGGAAAGACTGAGAACAGGGAGTACGTTGCTCCTCCTCTCTCCGAAGCCTAATTTCAAATACAAAAAGGATGTAAATTGTAACAGAAAAAGAATGGTTTATTTGCATATGAGGCTGTGGTATTTGCATACTCTGCATTTAATGCCAAAATGCATAGAAATTGCCAATGATCCTGCTCTTTCTTGCTAGCACCTGTGGCTTCTCCATTCCCTCACTTTGTTCATTCATCCATTCCTTTAGGAAGGTGTTATTAAGCACCAAAGGATTTAAAAGCCAAAAGGTTTTTTGGTTTTATGGATAAAGAATCAAAGCCCAGAGAAGGAAAGCAACTCCATAAGGTCACACAGGAAGGATGTATTAAGTGCCAGCTGTGTGCCCAGCCCTCTGGGGACATGGGAGAAGTAGAAATCATGGTCCCTGCCCTCAAGGAACTCATACTTTACTCACTTAACCTCTGCTCCTGTGGTGTGAGCAGAGTCCGTTAAAATGACTCATTGGGCATCAGATAGGAGCTCTGACCTCACCTACAAAGCTTGTAGCTTTTCTACTTCCCAAATTTTCAATCAACACAAAAGCACATCCCCAAAGTGAGATGAATGAACTGACCTTGGAGCTAGGCTGGGTGGAAAAAAGATTGGAAGTCCTGGGTGCCATTTCATAGAATCTTAGAACTATACAATGTTAAAACAGAAAAGGATCTTAAAGATTATCTCATTCTGTCCCCTTATTTTAGAGAAAGAACACTGGATTTGGAGCCAGAAGACATGAGTCTGACTCCTGGCATTTCCGTGTGACTTTGTCAGGTTTCTCTCTAAGCCTCAGCTTCCTCACTTATGAAATGGGAACAATAATACGCCAGCTTGTTCTTGAGGTTCTTATCCAATGAGATAAAGTACATCATAAGATTTGTAAAACTGATAATAAAGTTGGGCTGTTGTTATTAAGAGAGATAGCATAGATTGAGTACTGGTTTCAAAGACCTGGGTTCAAGTGCCGCCTCTGATATGCTGGTGGTGTGACCTTGGGCAAGTCATTTAACACCTGTCAGACTCAGTTTCCTCATCTGTAAAATGGGATAATAATAGCATCTACTTCACAGGGTTGTTGTGTGGGTTGAATGAGATATGTGTAAAGGATTTTGTAAACCTTAAAGAGAGCTATTTTTATTACTACTCTATTCAAATAGATCACCTCTTAGTACTTTTTTTTTCCAACTTTGAATACTCTCTATCTCTTCATCCTTCTTGAAGTAAAAAATCTCTGCCCTCTCCTTTCTTTTTCTCTTCCTTCCTCTGAGGATGCCTTTGGGAGATCTGGAGTAAATGTATTTTTCTCTTGCTCCTACAGTAGAAACCAAAGCTAAGGCTGCTGCTGCTAGTAGGTCAGTCCTTACCCCTCTCTTCCAGTCACGACAGCCCTGGGGGTCATCGAGTGGGATGAGCATGCTGAGTCATGATGGGCTGTGTGATTCATTTGTGCCAGAGAGATCTGAATAGATAATAATTCTCTACATATGGCAATTAGCAGAATCTTTTTTTTTAAATGCCTTGATGGTTATAAAAAGGAAGGAGGCTGCATAATTCTTGTAGCAAATAATTACTTAGTTGGACAATTATGCAAAGGTTTTGAAATGACCTGGTATTTCCATGGAGTTGCAATGAGTGGGAGAAATGCCTCCAACTTCTCATCTTCAACCTCTCTACTTGCATCAGAAATACAGCATTGGACAAACACTGTTAACATCTCAGCACTCCATCTGGGCAAGAGCACTGGCTCAGGGGTCAGGAAACATGGGTTCAAATAGTACTTCTGACATGTATTAACCGTGTGACCCTGGACAGGCCACCTAATCTCTTTAGTTTTCTTATCTATAATAAGGGGATTGGATCAGGTGACTTTTGAGGTTACCTAGGTAGCTAGGTTTTATAATGAATAGAGCTTTGGATTTACATCAAGAAGATCTGAATTCAAATCCCATCTTAGACACTTACTAGCTATGTTACCCTAAGCAAATCACTGAATCTCTCTATGTCAATTTCTTCATCTGTAAAATGGGGATGGCAATAATGTCTAACTCAGAGGGGTTGTTGTGGGCATCAAATGAGACAGATGATACATGGAGCATGCTTTATAAAACGTAAAGTGCTATAGGAATCCTAGATCTTATTTATTATTATTATTGTCATTGTTATATACCTTTCAGCTCCAAATCCATAATTCTAACTCCAGCTTTCAGCATCCTGTTCCTTGACCTACACCTAAAGATGGGGGTGGGAGGCGGGGGTTTGAGTGAGGTGGTCTATGGCCTCAAAAGCATCTTGCTTCACAGTCTACTATCTCATTCCTCCTTTGTTAGCTTCCTTTCTCTCTTCTTTGGGTCCAGAAAGTCAGGATAATTTCAGGACAGTACACTCCAATAACTGAATCTGCCTACCTTTCCAGGGAACCAAGGCGAGGCCCCTAATCATCTTCTAAACAAAAAGCAACCAAGGGGCCAGTTTAATCTTCTGGCTTCATTCTCTTCTCCCCTAGTTTACCAGGATTAGCAGCTTGGATTGAATTTCCAGGTCTTGGATTGGGGGGGGGGGGTGGGAGTGGCGAGGGAGGGAGGAAAAAAATGATGCAAATTCGTTTACTAAATAAAGCAAGTAAGAAGAATGATGGACTTAGATTTTCAAGGATAACATGAGCTCCTGGTCTACTTTGATCTTAAAAGCTAGGACTTAGGAGATGTGGGTTATTGTTCCAGCTCATGAGCTTGGGCAAGAACCTTGGCATCCTAAACTGTCAAGTGAGGTGGTCTCTCAAATCCCTTGCAGCTTTCAAATGTTCTCATCCTATTGTATAGCTCTGAACTGAATAATGATGCTGTTCTCTCTTTCTAATTTTGTTCTGGCAGAGATTTGGTGGGGGCAGAGAAGGAAGCTCTGTTAGTGTGGGGGATATGCATCTGAAGAGGAACTGAAGGCTGAGCCACATTCTAACTCAGAGCAGTTTTCAGTAGAAAGAGGAAGTGGCTTCAAACATTTCATTGCTAAAACAGTGTTGATAAACAGGCCACCCTTAACATGCCAAGGAAGGTCTCAGCTCCCGAGACAGTCAAAATGGCTGTGGGGAGGCATGGAGCATCAGGACAGGTAAAAGAGAGCTAGGATGTGGGTGGGGAAGGAGGAGAGTGATTGACAAGCTCCTAATGGATGTATTTCAGAAGGTGCTCACCACCTTCACACCCAAGCCCCCACACCCTGATTATTCCACAGCTCCTGCAGAGACTGACTAGTGCAGCCAGAAAGAGAAACTGTTCACAAATGTTGGGGAGAACTAAATTAAGAGATGAAGATCAGAATCTTCTTTAACCTTCACCTGAACTGGGCTTGGGGTGGCGGGGCGGGGGGGTGTTGCGGTGGTAGTGTTAGGGATCTGGATGGGAGGCTGCTGAATTATTTATCAGCTCTCTAAGGGTGTCCAAACCTGTGTCCAGAGAGTGAAGTGGCCTACTTATTGCAGAATCCCCAGAAACATAGAATTATCAGTATTTAAAATCAGATGAGACCTTAAAGATTATCACTTATTACTATTCCCTTACCCCATTTTATAGAAGAAGCAGCTAAGGCCTAAAGAGAAAAAGGGTCTTTCTCTGAGTCACAAGCAGAAACTAGAGGTAGACCAGAGATCAGAAAACTTTTGTCCAGAGGAGTGAAAGGGTTGACTCTAACTCTTAGCTCCTCAGCCCTAGGGCATCTCTTGGTCCTGATCCATAAGGGTATCATTTTACCAGGGGGTAAAAGCAGGGTGGGGGTAACTGACTCTAGAGTTCCTCTGAGCACTTGCAACAAAGATTAAGGAACTGATAGCTTCCAAACCAAACACCTGTGGAAACACTGCCTATAAAACATCATTGTGGACCAAGGCAAGCTAGTGGAATGGAGAGCACTGAATGTGAAGTCATTGGGTTCAATGTCTGCTCTTCTTACCTGTGCAAATAGTAAAGTAGCAGTACCTAATTTTGTAATTTTACTATTATGGATGTGTTATTTAATGTATTTCCACTCATCTATAAAATCAGGGGGCTGGTCTAGATGTGCTCTAAATTATCTCCAGAGGAGGGCATGTGGCATGGTAGATGGCCCATAGACCTCGAGTCAGGGAGATGAGCTCCAATTTGGCCTTAGTTGTGTGGCCTTGGGAAAATCACTCAATCTGTCTGCCATAGTTTATGTCTTCACCTGTAAAATGAGGATGATGCCTCCCAGGGTTGTTTGGAGGAACAGATCAGATAATATTTGTAAAGTGCTTTGCAAACCTCAAAGCACTATATAAATGTTAGCTATGATTGCAGAGCCCTGATCTATGTGGAGTATATGTGCTCAGCACCGTAAGTGCTGGGAATACCCCAAAATTAGAAAAACATGGCCCCTGCCACCAAGGTGCTCATGTTCTGATGGGGAGACAGCATGCAAAAAACTATATACATAGATGATATTTACAGACTTGGTGGAAGGTAAAGAGGAATGGTCTTCTGGGTCTAAAAGGGAGTGGAGAGCGAGCAGAAGTACTTGAAAATGAAAATATTCCCCATATTGTAGCCTAGCTAGCAACTTGCCCCTTGGGCCCCTATCTGGGAGAGGAATAGGGAAGGAAGAGAGCTGATTCTCTCCTGTTCAGGTCAGCACTGCTTGCAAGGCTACCCCAGGATCTTCCCCCTTCAATACCAGGGTGCCTATGTATTCCCCAAGGAGGTAGGATGAAGGGTAAAGAGTTATTTTGGGTCCTCTTAGCTTTGGCTGCTTTGTCTTCTGGGGATGACTTACACATTCTTCATGGCATGCTACACATTTGCCATTCCCACAAACGCATCAGGGAAGAAATAGGAGCTGGAGACACTCTCCTCCAGGGGACGAGAATGAGCACACGTTTATGCTATGTGCACATCTTCCTCGGGGCAGGAGGGTGTATTGGGCTCCATCAGATTTTCTCAACCCTAGAGAGACAATTCTTCATTTGGACTGGGGGAGCCTGCAGGAGATGCGGGGCAGGTTTCTCCAGGGCAGGGTTCGCTCAGAGATGCTGACCCATCTTCTGTTCTGCGTTCTACATGGAAACCAGACTGACAGCTTGGCTCCCGCTGCTGTTTGGCTTTACACTCCCTGAGGTTCTATTTTTAAACTTGCCACATGGGCTGGGCTCTGGGCTGTTTGACGATTTGAGCCAGCAGGCTGTTGAGCCCCAGCAGAACTGGGACCCTTGGCTTTCCCACTTGGATTTTGCCTTAACAAAATCCTGTTAGGACGCCCCTTCAGCTAACTCATATGGTCAGAAAACACAGGATACCGTTTTTTCTAACCAGCAGGCAAAAAACAAGCAACTCTATCCTGCTTCTCAAAATATCCCCCAAACTCCAAGCCCTAGAACATTCTGCTAATCAGAAAAATAGCTGCATCTCACACCAGTTACTCTACAAAGGAATATATACACTGTGGGGAGCAAAGAAAAGGGGCTGTTTGCCACATTGCCTACTTAAGGAATAGATCGATTTTTTAAAAATCCAGATAGATGCTTTGGAAGTTGGTTCCAGACATTGAAATGGAATTCTCTCCAGTCCCACTGAGTTAAGCACCAATGTACGTATCTTTCCGATCAGCATGGAGGCTTCCTTTAAAGTGAACTTTCTGCTGGGGATAAATGTTGGTAAGTTTTTGACTGTGATGCCCATCCCAGCTCTCTGAGAGATAACTGTGAACCCTAAGCCAGCAGCACTCTCTTCTGCCTCCTGAAAAAGCCCAACTTTCATTTGTATTCCCCTCCACTGGCACACCCACTGTGTTTGCATCTGCTTGTGGGAGATGACTAGGTAAACTGGACAGCAGTTGAGTGACCGCCTGTTCTTCTCCCCAGGCCCCAGATACCCAGGTATACATGTTCAAATCAGCACCCTGCTGTTTCAGCTGTTTCTTCAAAGTTTCCTTGAGCACTGAGCTTACAGAATAGGGCTGAAATTTCTCAAGAAGAGATGGTTGTGGGACTTTGGTAGCTTTTACTTGGGAGGAGAGAGCTATGGATCACAGAAGAACAGCCTTTCTTTGAAGGAGAAGGGGATCTGGGACTGTACCTCTAGAAGAACACCATCCATTGTCCAGGATAGAGAAAAGAGATTTCAATGGATTCAGAACTTAGGGGATGTGGGTTCAAATCTTACCTCTGTGACTTTGGACAAGTCTTTTAACCTTCAATTTCCTCATCTGTAAAACGAATCCTGAGACTCTCTTAGTGCCCCTAATATCTGATTATACATGTTTCCTCAGGAAGTTTGTGCTCTGAGACAGGGATTTTAGACCTATAGATATCCCATGTGGCCGTTTGTTTAGATGACTGTCTAATAAGAGAACAAATCTTTATGAAGAGAAAACAAAGATTAACTAGCAATAGTGCAAACAAATTAGTGATGAGGTTTTTGGGGGGGATCAGACTGATGATTTGATGGGAATTCTTGATGGGAAAACTCCCCCTTCTAATGCAGATCAGCATTTGTTCTACAACTATGAACCCAAGTCTTCCTGAATCCAAAAGCCATCTTTCTAGCTACAATACTCTGTTGCTTCTCTGGTGAGAATTAACCTGGTAATTTTTCTTTGAGGCCTAGGGCAAGGGAACAAGCTTCTTAGAACCCAGAAGAACTCAGAGGACAGCGTGCCGTTTCCTTTTGAAGGAATCTATCGCTTAACCCTGTTTGCCTCAATTTCCTCATCTATAAAATGAGCTGGAGAAGGAAATGGCAAACCACTCCAGTATCTCTGCCAAGAAAACTCCAAATGGGGTAGCTGATTCCTCCTTCCACACCTTCTTCAAAGGAGATAGACTGTGGTGGAAAGGATGTTGCATCTGGCAGCACTTAAATAGCCACTGAATAACTGCGGGATTTTGAGCAACAAGTCATTTAACCTCTAGGAAACTCAGCTTTTCCATCTGTAATCCTTGCACGGTCTTCCTAGTAGGGTCGTAAGAAAAGTATTCTCTTCTAATCTAGATAAGGGAGCTGCTTTGATTTAGACTTTTGAGCTCATTTCCTAAAAAGGTTGTGGTCTAAACCAGGAATTCTCAAATCTCTTTCCCCTGCTGTCCCTGCTCATTTCTCCCAACAGTAATATTAGGAAGAACTTCCTAACAATTACAGCCATCCAAAAACATTTCCATGGTAGTGAGATCTCTGTCAATATAAGTTTTTAAGCAAAGTTTTTATCATTTATTAGAAGTAGGCTCTTGAATACACTAAGAAAAGAGTCTAGGGGGAGTGTCTTTAGATTTCAAAACCATGCTCCTTCTACTGCTGGCTCGTCTTGGAACTTCCCTCAGCTCCTGGAGCTTCCTTGTCCTGAGATAGTCTATACCACTTATCATGGAACACCCTCCAGCAAGGCCTGTCCCATTGGTGCTTTCCTCTTGGAGCCTCTATTTTGTGGAGGGGCACAGGCCAGTCTGCCTTCAATCCCCTCTTGGCCCTGTTTCTGACTTTCTCTGAACTTCACAATCACGCCTTCATTTCTCTGGTCGCCCAGTAATTTCTAGCTTGCTTTTGTGTGTTGTCTTCCCCTATTAGAATATAAGTTTCTTGAGGGCTTATATTTTTTGCTTTTTGCTTACATTTGTATCTCCAGAATTTAGTACAATGCCTAGCACATAGTAAGCACTTAATGTTTGTTTTCATTCCTTCCTTCCATTTTGAAGATGAAGAATCCTAAGCCTAGAAAGGTAATATGACTTACCTCAAACCACACGATTCCATATAAATCTAATAAACCCTACAATGTGCTTATGGCTCTTCTGGGTACTCTAGGAAGTACATAATGACTAAATTGAGTAAGAATCAATTATTTGCCCTTGATGAGCTTACAAGATGAGCAATTAGGTCCTGTAATATAATTGGTCTAAACATGCTGACATGATTTTCAACACAACACAATTATTACAAACAGGAATGTGAAGGGTCACTGATTTCACAAAGAGGTTAAATGATTTACCCAGGGTCTCATAGCTAGTGTCACAGGAAGGATTTGAACCCCCAGCACTCTATCTACCACTGCTGTTACAATTCCTGATGCCTGCCCAAGATGACCTTTTCAAAAGCCATAATCTATTAATTCTAACCCAGGGGCTAAAACCAAGACTGTAGGGAGGAGGGATTCACATTTCAATGAAAGGAAGTATTATTCTCCTTTCCTTGACCTTGTTATAAAATTTCCTTTCCCCTATCTTTTCTCTTCTTACTGATTCCTTTCAGGAATGGATAAGGTACAAATCAGTAGTCAGTTCCAGTTTCAGAGATGTGCTGGGGTGTTGTTCATTTTATCTTCAAAGTTTAATTGAGTTTCACTTTTTACCTACGATTGAGTAGTTAACCATTATGAGCCAGAAAATAACATTTTGTTTCTCATCTTTCTTGCCTCTTAAGGTAATTTAAAATAAAATTTTCAAAACTGCAGATTTAAAAAATATATTTTTCATTAGAGTATCAGCAGACATGATTTTAGGAAGAAAAAGCCCAAACAAGCCATGGATTATATACTATCTGAGCTATTGCTGGATGTAGTGGGGAGAGCACCTGATTTGAATTCAGAAAACTTGGTTTTGAAGACTAGATCTGCCCCTTGATGACTGTGTGACCTGAGGAAGTCATTTAACCTTTTCTTGGTCTCAATTTCCTCATTTGTAAATAGATTAGGTTCGAAGATTCAATGGCTTCTAATGTCTCTTCTGGCTCTAAATTCCATGACATTGTGACTTGAGTACTGAGCCTACTTAGCTCTGTGACCCCAGCCAAATCACTTAACACCTCTGTGCCTCAGTTTCCTCACCTGCAAAACACTGATAGTCCCTGCTAAGAGGAGCTTCACTTTCCAATGAGAGCTTTGTCTCCACAGGCTGAGGCTGGTAAGAGATGTTGATTTCCACAATGGTCTTCTCAGCCATACCCGGACCACCAGAGAGGTGGCATCGCTCTCCAGGAGGAAGGCCAGCAGCATTTGGGGTATGACTATAAGGTAATGAAACGGACTTCCATAAGTCACACACGAAAATCAATTTCATTACTTTATAGTCATACCGAGTCCATGTAGCTCAGTATAGGCATAATGAGTCACCCAGTTGTTTGTATGCTTCTCTGGAATGCACTCATGCTCCAAAGTTCATTCAGCTGGATACCACCTTCCATGCGAGGCATCTTCCCTGATCCCTCATTGTTAGTGTTCACTCCTATTTCAAACTGTACCTTTGGACATGCCATATTCCTCTAGTAGAATATAAGTTTCTTGAGGATACAGTTGATTTTGTTTTTGTCTGTGTTCATAGTGAACTCAGTACAGTACCTTGTCTATCACAACCATTCAATAATTGTGAGATGAATGGTTCATTAGTGATTTTTGCCTGTATTTGTCCGATTTCATCCATTAGACCAGAACTTCTAAATTATAGGGTGAGGCTTCCTGGGGGAAGCATGCAAAACTGTGGGAACATGGTGCCGGGGGAGGGAAAGCAATGGCCAAAATTTTTTTTAGTACAATCTTACATAAATAATCTACTTTTCAAAGAAAAAAAAATCAACTCAAAGTCAACAAGAGAGAGACTAAGACAGTAAATTCACTCTATATCGTAGAGATTGGCCAAAGGTGAACTGTATTCACCTGCGCCATGGACAATGGGTCCAGTGGTGAACATCAGCGTATGGGTTGTCAACCTTTCCCCCTTCTCAAAGGCCCAGCAGAGGAGTAGAAAGAGAATGGAGCCTTCTGCTCAATAAAGAGGGTAGGCACTTACAGCTGCAGCACACTTCATCATAACTGATGCTCCATCCTGCATTGGTTTAGAGTCTGGGGAGGCGGGGTGGGAATCTGCAGCCTCGAGGCCACATGTGGCCCTCTAGGTCCTCAAGTGTGGCCCTTTGACTGAATCCAAACTTCACAGAACAAATCCTTTTATTAAGGGGATTCGTTAATTATTATTAAGAAAATGATTTGTTCTGTGAAGTTTGGATTCAGTCAAAGGCCACACTTGAGGACCTGGAGGGCCACATGTGACCTTGAGGCTGCACGTTCCCCACACCTGGTTTAGACTATGCTGCCTCATGTTGACAGGAGGGTCTGAAATAAGCTCCTTCAGTGTCAGCCCACTATTCCTCCCATCTCCTTACAGGCAAAGAAGGTTCCCACAGGTGGCGGATAGGGCAGTGGGCTGGGTTTGGGTATTCATTCTTTGGGGCTAGGTACCCAGTAGAATCTATTCGGCAGATTTAATGAAGAGGGCTCTCTGCCACCATCTTGTTTTCCTCTTCAACTTTGAATGATAGAGTTGTACAATTCTGGCACTGGAGTTAGAAGCCTTGAGTTCAGCCCTTGTTGGCACTACACCTTAGTACCTGTGTGACTTTGGGCAAATCTCTCAATCTTCTTGGGCCTCAGTTGCAAAATGAATGGGTTGACTAGAGGGCCTTGAAGGTCTCTTCCATTTTAAAATCTATGATCTTATGATCCTGATAGTAATTGTAGCCTAGAGATATTTTATTTTAATTATATATTCAAGATTTCTTGTGTTATAAAAATATAATAAATTCTTAATTTTATTTGAATGAAATACAAATTAAGAAAATCATTCGTGGAGATTGTTGGAAGCAAAATGTGATGGGCTGTGGCAATTAGCATGGACATTACTTTAAAGACTGTAATGTCCTCTTAAATCAAGGTTTTATTATGAACCCCATATCACCCCACAGCACCCCCTATGGGACTTTGCATGTAGTGCAAGGCTCATTCATCATGGTCTGACCTCACTTTATACCCAATATTGCACAAAGACATATGGAAAGAATCTTTTCTTTGTGAAGATATCTCTCTATGAAGGTTTCATTAACAAAGGATACTCATTAGTCATAAGTTCTCTTCTGGAAAAATAGACCAGAGCTACTATCTAAACAAAGCAACCATCTCAACTTTTACCTCCATTTGATTTTCTAGACACACTAAATACCAAGATAAATTTTTTGAGTAGGGATTATTTCCTTCTTTGCACTTGTATTTCCAACATCTAACGCGTGCCTGGTACATAGTTAGTATTTAATATATGTTTTTTGATTATGGAGAGACTGGGCTGTTGGTAAATGAAAGAGGAGAGGCCTAGTGAGGAAATATAGTACAAAGTGGAAGTAGTTGCTGCGGATTGTGGTGGCAGTGGGAACACTGACGAGGTCTTATCTCATCTGGCTAGTAGGGACCTTTGGGAAGGGGAAGAGGGAGATTGTATTGGAGGGGTACATGGAGGGTAGTGACAGCATCCTGGGCTGCAAATAAGAGTAATAGCTATTCAAAACTTACAAAACCTTATAACAATCTAGTGAGGTAATAAGGCAAATATTATTATTCATATTTTATATGTGAGAAAAATACAAAACAAGGCTAGAAGAAAGACTCAGAGAGGTTAGTTGATTTGCCCAGCTAGCAAAATAGTTGAGCCAGGATTTGAACCCAGGTCCCCAATGACTTTATATCCAGTGCTCTATTCATTATACCACACTGCAATGAAAAGGAGGCCAATGTGCTGCTTTGACTTGGTACCCAAGCTTATTGTCTTTGGAGATCTAGGCACTGACTGACCTAGAGCAATGATTCCTGGCTTAGCCCAATACCTGTCGCAAAGTAGATGCTTAATAAATGTTTATTGATTATCAATTGATTGAGATCCTTCCCCTGAACACGAATCAACTATTCCTCAAGGCAAACAAAAAATAACCAGTAAATAGGAAACATGGAGAAATAGAAAAAGAGACAGAAAGGTGTGGGAAGGAGAGCCAGAGAGGTTAGGAGATAGGCAGAGAGAAATAAAAATGGAGCAAAGAGGTTCAGGTAATGCAGGGGCATGGGGGAGAGAAGAGACCTAGAAAGAGAGCCAGCATAAGAGGAGAGAGATGAAGAAGCAATGCAAACCAAGATTTGCGTGGGAGTTTGTACTGTGATTGTGTAAGAACAGCATCTTCTGCTGAATACACTTGAGAAGTGTTGTGCGGGAGATAGCCTTAGCTTTTTACTCAATGTAATTAATTACTTTGTGGCTTTAAATAAAAACCAGCTATTCAAGGGGAAGCCTGACAGGGTTTCTTTTAACTTAATGTTTGCTGAACCATCCCTTCTATCTCACTTACCTGATGTGGAACATATGTTGGGATCAGAATGACAGTGAATAAATCACCAGATTTGCTTGGCTTCTTTGAAAAATGAATTTGGGGGCTGAGATTTCTCATCAGCATATATCTTCCCCGAGCAGCCTTCTGACAGGGCATTAAGCTTGGGGGATATGCTGCACAGAGTCTCCCAGAGATACCCAAGTACCCACATCTGGCGATACACTCAATGCCACATCATTCAGCCTCTGCCACCTGTACTGTGATTAGCTGCTGGGATGCAGGTAACCATAGAGTTCAAGGACGATGTCTATCCTTCAATGCTTTAATGGATCTGTGATCTCATCCATGTGGGTATTATCTCCATTAGTATGGATCTCATCTCATACATGCTTTCTCTCCTTGCTCCATCCTCCATTGAAAAACTATCCGAATGTTCTAGAGGCCTCCCTCTGGGTTCTTACATTTCCTGGGTATTAAGTTAGCACCTGGGTGATCCATCTATTATCCCTCACTTCCCTAAATGACTAACTTATTGCCTTTTCCAATTATATATGTCCCTGATGATCATCCCCACGGTGCTTCTTGTATGTAGGTCATTATAGGAAATATGCTACAGCTTACTTGTGTCTTCCACACGTCTCTCCATTTACCTTTAGGACACCTGCTACTCTGATTCTCTAGAGATTGTACCATTCTGAGATTTGCAACCATATGGTAATGCTGGGAGAATTTTTGTGTTAGAAAAAAAGATTCAGTGCTTTGTAATAAGGAGAAGCTTAGGATCATTGAAAGCACTGTATAATTTTACAGATGCAATCTGGTTGGCTCTCTTTTCTCTATCTGATTTTGGGCCCAACTCATTATCTATTTGCAGTAACCGTGACTGACTTATGTCCTGATATACCAACTCAATGGACTGGCTCTCCAACTATAAGGCATAGTGTGGATAGTAGGCAATTTTCCTCTTGTTACTTTTTGGGGTTATATCTATGGTTAGGCTGATCTCTTTTGAGATTCAGTCTTGGATCTCATTGAAGAAGGCCCACACAGTTCTGGGATTTGATGTAACCAACACAATATCACTGACAGCCAGGAACATCTGAGGGACTGGATATTAGGGGCAACATCAGTGGTGACATATCTTTATTTACTTGTTTTATGCCTTATTATTATTTATTATTTATATTTATAATATATTATATATAAATATATATTTATATTTATAATATATTTATATTATATTATAATTTATAATATTAATGATCAGAGGGTTGTTATAGAGTTTTTCTGTGATTGCATATATCAAGGAATCTTGAATGATCTTAACACACACTTGATAAACTATTTTATTGAAGGAGAGAGCCTTTTCAGTCTGAATCAGATATTATTTTGTAATCAACAAGCAACATACACTAGAGGTCTTTTTTGGTGCCTTTTAGTCATTGCATTACTATAATTATCTGTTATAGAAAATAATTTTGGATATCCTCCTTGTTCCCTTCTCGTATTTACATCAAGGATGCCCTTGCCATGTATGTCGATCATTCTCAAAGATTTTGTCAAGATGGGGAAGTAGGGATATAAGCATTAATCAATAGTGGTTGATGTTCTCACAATCAGTTTTATGAGTAATAATTTCATTTATAATTTCCCTCCAGTCTCGAGGTATCTTTTTCTTTCTGAGTTGTCTTACAAAGTGATCCCTCAATGCTTTCAAGATTATGTCAGCTTTAGCATGAGTCTTGTTAGCATGTACCTGGTCTGGTCTGGCTATCATTCCTGACTTCATCTTAGGTGCCATTTCAATTTCCTTGTATAGCACATTAGAGACTGAGCTAGGGTCTACCCTATTAAATTTAATTATATCTAATTTGTGAGTAAAATTTCTGAGTCAAGATACAATTGTTATGTAATCACAAAGGTACCAGAAATCATGCATATTCATACAGCTTTATCACAATATAAGGGACATAGGGGACTATAGGTAGTTAGAGGTATCTAGAGCACTAGCCCTGGAGTCAGGAAGATCTGAGTTCAAATTCAGAGACTTAATAGCTGCTTGACCCTGGGTAAGTCACTTAACTCTGATTGCTCCCCATCCCCCACCCCACAAAAAAAAACACTTAAAAACATCATTCTGAGAAGAGGTTCATGGGCTTCATCACATTGCCAAAGGGTTCAATGACCCATATAAAAATGTTAAGAACCCTTGCAAGCTAACAAAACTGTCATCTCCAGGAAGGCATGATCATGTATTTTTATTTCTCCTAGTGTGGACCATGGTTAGAATTTAATAAGTATGTGTAACTGTTGTTATTTCTGCTAAAGTTAATGCAAGCACTGTGAAACAAATCTTTATTAGGAATGAATCCCCACAGAGTGTTTCCCATTTTTCCAACTCCATCCTCCTGTGGCCACAGCTATCACCAGAGTTGAGAGGAGTCTTGATGACCATCTAGTCTAATCTAGTCTAGAATAAGAATTCCCTCTACCACATGAAAGAGGAGTGGTTATCCACACAAAATAAGACTGGACATCCCGCTATGAGTGGGGAACTTGCAGTCTCTTCATTGTGCTTCTGGATAGCTCTAAGTTTTAGGAAGTTTTTCCTTATATTGCGCCTAAATTTTTGTCTCTATAATTTGTCCTCTCTTAGTTCTTCCTTCAGGGGCCAAATAGAACAAGCCGAATCCCTCTTCTGGCTATCGGAACCCCTCCTCTTCCTGCCCACTCCCCTTTCTCTAGTCTAAACATTCCCAGTTCTTTCAACTGATTTTCACCGATCATGACTTTCACACATCCTGAGCCATCACAGTCATCCTGATACTTGTCTCGCCACTGGACTTGGATCACTGGAGGAAAGAGTGAAGCTCATGGCTTTGCACAGCTCTGCCTCACTTGCAGGTCAAGACTGCACTCTTGTCATGCCACTGGTTCTCCTCAAGAACAAAGGACGAGCAACAACAACTCTCAACTGTTTTGATTGGCCTTCTCTGGAATCTCTCTGGCTATGAATGTCTTTCCTAAAGGGAGGCACCCAGATGTGGACACAGTACTCCAGACAGTCAGTATTTTGCACATTTGTGTGTATATATATGTATATATATATATATATATATACATATATATACACACACATATATTGCTTCCTTCAACAGCACGTAAAATTTTTGAGGTGAAGGCCTGTTTCGGTTTTTGTTTGTGTACACCACCATTTAGCACATAGTTTCTGGCATGTAGAGGGTGCATAATGAATCCTTGTTGACTGATTAGATAGATTACAGAGATACTATGCCCTCCTTATTTCTGGAAGCTATTGCTCTCTTAACACAAGCTAAAACTGTCTTAGCTTTTTTGTTACCATGTTGCATGAGAGATGCCTAGGTGGTAGAGTGAATAAAGTGCTGGAACCGGTGCCAGGAAAAGCCGAGTTCAAATTCAGCCTCAGATACTTAATAGCAGTGCAACTGTGGTCAAGTCATTTAATCACTGTCTGACCCAGTTTCTTCAACTGTACAACAAGGATCATAATCTACCTTCTAGGGTTGTTGTAAGTATAAAATGTAAGAATGTTTAAGTCCTTTACAAACCTTAAAGTGCTTAATATATAAATATATAAATTTAATAATATATGAATATATAATATTTTAATACCAATATATAATCCATATACAATTTAAATATATAAATTCTTGATTTACATATTTAATATACAAATGCTGGATATCATATAGCACACATATCATATAATTATATATTACAAATTTATATGATATATATGCTATATTATATATTTGAGGCAGCTAGGTGGTGCAGTGGATAGAATGCTGGGTCTGGAGTTAGGAAGATGCCTCTTCCTGAGTTCAAATCTGGCTTCAGATACAACCAGCTGTGTGATCCTGGTTAAGTTACTTAACTCTATTTGTCTCAGTTTCCTCTTGGTAAAATGAGCTGGAGAAGGAAATGGCAAACCACTCCAGTGTCCTTGCCAAGAAAACCTCCAATGGGGTCATGGAGAGTTGGTCATGACTGAAATGACTAACCAATAATAACAATATTATATATTTATGTGCTAGATAGTAATATCATTGACTCATAGTAAACTTGTAATCCATTAAAGTACCCAGTTCTTTCTCAGATTTGTTGTTGTGTAGCTATCCTAATCCCCGTGTTGTACTTGTGAAGCTGATCTTTTGAACTCATCTCAGACTTTACATTTATTCATCTTAAATATTATTTTACGATATTTAGCTCTGGCAATATATAATATTACATCTCAGCTCTCAGGAGATTTATATTCTAAGGAAGTTAACATAGAAGACTTTTGTAACCCAGCTTGTTATTAAATGGATTCAGGCGTACCAAAGGTTAAAGTATGGCCCCATGGAATTAACAACTACTGACCTGACCATTCTGACCTAACAGGGTTAGTCTGAAAAAAAGCTGGCTGGCCCTGGCCCCCCTAGTACTCATGTTAGAGGAGAGGCTGAAAAAAATGCAGCCATGGTTAACAAGAAAATAACTTTAAATAGAAATAATAAGCAACATAAAAGGGTGCATAAAGTCAGAGAACAAATTGCTTAAGCTGGCCTAAGAGTCTGACTCCCTCCAAAATCACGGGGCTTTTCCTTATCACCGTAATTGTTTGATGTTTTTGTCAACATGGCCTGTTGCTGAAAAACCGGTCAGATCCGTGCTTGTGTATTGCTAGTAGGTTGCCAGCCAACATACTCAATGAGCTTCTTCAATCTCTGCCAATGTGTTACACACCACTGCTACTCAGGCTGAAAAACATGTCTGGGCTGGCTTGGGCATTCATGCTTAAAGCTTTGAATTTTTGGTCTGCCTTGGAAGGGCTCATTGATGAGGGGCTGGCTATGTTTTCTAATTGGGACCAAGCTCCTGGGTTGGTGACAGGCAGTGATTTGTCATGGAAGGACAGAGCAAAAAGAGGGGAAAGTGAATTTGGGTTGGCCATGCCGATGAGCAAGTGGCAGCTACTCTCCCAGGGAGGTGGAGCCTAGAGGAAGGGAGTGATGGATATCTGTGTATCCCTAGGACCAGAGAAAATTTGGTTTTGCATTCCCCACATGAACAGTGAACCTAGTGCCAATGCAGAGGTCCAGGGATGGTTTCAGCAGGAGAGCAGGCCTGTCTAATTTTAGCTATGGCAGTGGGACAACTCCGAGGAGCAAATAGCTAAAGGGATGAATGGGCGGCTGATGGAGCCAATCAACCAGCTACTGAATGAGCTTTATTGTCCCCCATTGTGCCAGCTTGAGGAACTGTTGTTGGTGCCGGGATGGATGGACAGCATGGAAATGGACTGCTTTATGTGTGAGGAGCTTGAGAGAACAATATGAAAACAGCTAATAATAGGACGGGCAACATTACTGTGGTGCTGCTCGTTACCCACAAATCTCTGACACTTGCCAAATGCTTAAAAAAGGTACCCTACCCAAATCATCATCATCATCTTCATCATCATTAACAACAACCACAACTACAACAACAACAAATCTCCAGACACTCAGCAGAATATTCTCTCTATCTCATTTCGCTTCTCCATGTGAGGGAAGGAGATTCATTTCATAATTCAGGCTTCTGGCATTTTCTCTTTTTACATCCTTTGCCAGAAGGAAAGAGGAAGCTGTTTTTACTTCCCCATGACCAAGATGTATTTTTAATGAGCATTAATGGTCTCTCAGTTTACCAGACCGTTTGGGGGGATGGCATAAGTGGGCAGCTAGTCCAAGGCAAACAGACGGGTCCAACCCATTTGTTTTCCCTTGTTCATTTTTTCCTTTAAACTCCAGTGAAGCCTAAAGTCTCACAGACTGTGGAACTTTCTGCTTTTTACAAATCCCCAGGCCACAAAGACAGCCAGGCCTAGCAGAAACCCCCTAGCTAGAATAGTTAGGGTCCCTGACTACAATCTCCACGAGGGAATAGATTTCATTCTGTTTGATCTTTTTGTCCTCCATAGTGACTGCCACAGTGCTCAGCACACCGTAAGCACTTAAAACTTGTGTGGTGAATGGGCTAAGGAGTGACTGTAGAAGACACAAACCTCCTTGATTCATTTCTTCTTAACTGTCATCAGCTTTAGGGAACATGAATTAATCACTTATTAATTCCTAACAATTACAATGCTCAAAAAATGAATCAAGTTGCCTTAGGAGGTAGTGAGTTCATCTTCACTTGAGATATTAAAGCGGAAACTTAGACAATCCCATATTGGGAGTATTATAGAGGGATGGGGCGGGGCGGTTAGACTGTCTTTCTAAGGCTTCTTCCAACGTTGAGATTCTCTGATTGCAAAGATCTGTGGTTGGAGCGTTACTGGTCACAATACAAAGCTCCTCCCCGTCTAAGCATTTCCAATCTGATGTTGTTTCTTGTAACATCATATCACTTGATTGAAAAATGAAAAAAATCAGTTTGGACTGCCCCATACCAGTCAACCGGTTCAATGGCCTGTTCCCTCCTTCTGCTCCTCCCCCACTCTACTTGCATCATTGTTATGGGCACCACCTAAAACAAAGTTAGAAGGGAAGGAAGAAGGGAACAAGCATTTATTAAGTGCCTGCTGTGTGCCAGGCACTGTGCTAAGTATTTTACAAATATCGTCTCATTTGAAAGGAGATGGCGACAAGCGAATGAACAACAAAGGACTTTTTACATCTCAGAACATGTAGAATTCTATCATCAAATGACCCAGAGGAACAAGAGTGGTTGGTCCTAATTCCAATTTGGGGGAAAGTGGCACAAGTTGTACCTTCAATGGAGTGTATGCTCCTTGAGGGCAAGGACTGTTTTTCTTGTTTCCTTTGTATCTCTAGCCCCTGTCATAGTACCTCATACATGGCAGTGATTTAATAAATATTGGTTGAATTGAACTGAATTCAAGTGATACAGGGCTGGAGAACCAGCATAATAATAATAGTTAACAGTTATGTAGTACCTATTCTATGCACCAGGCACTGTGCTAAGCATTTTACGATTATTATCAACAAGCCTGGGAAGCAGGGCTATTATCATCTCCATTTTACAGATGAGCAAACTGAGGCAAACAAGGTTAATTGGCTTGCCCAGAGTCACACAGCTAGTAAGTGTCAGGGGCTGGATTTGCCCTGAGGTCTTCCTGACTCCAAGTCCAGCACTCTCACCTAACTGTACCTAATTACCTCACTCATTCACTCACTAACTGAGTTAATGAGCTAACTAGCATACCACCTCTGTATAAGAAGTTAAAATATGAAACTGAATTATGTTAACCTGCTGAGGCTCATTTTCTCTGCTCCTTTCCTCCATGGTGCTCCATGCAGCTCCATGCAGCCAAATTGAGATGGCATCTCCTGTCTCTGCTCCCAGGAGGGCACAAGATAGATGGAAACATCCTAAGAAACAACAATGCCAATTGTCCTCTGCTTATAAATAGCTTGTGTTCTTTGAAATATTATGAGTAAAATAATGCGCCCACTAAATAATGTGGCATTTGCAAATGAGGATGCAAATTAGGGTACACGGCCAGGCTGGGCTGTCAATTGTTAGTCTTGAGGTGGTTTAGAAACAACAATAACAAGAATCAACCTTCCCCTCTCCCAGCCCCACCTCCACCCCACCTCCCCAGCTAGGCATTTTCTACTATGATGGTATCTTTTTTTTTTTTTTTTTGTCAAAAGATCTTTGTTAACAAAGGCTCAGAAATTGCATTCTTAAGTGCCAGTGGGCTGCTTCAGAAGGAAGGTCTGGATTTTGGAAGCTTCTTGTTGAGGTAAGAGCACATTTTCCGTTTGCACAGACAATTTGGGTTGCTATTTGTTGACCTGATGAGATGGTAAATAGTCGAGGTATTAAATCCGGAAAGGGGAGGGAGTTATAATCAAAAACCCAATTCATCTTCCCTGGCCTTGGTATAATGCAGGGAGCTAGTGACTCATTGGGCCTTTGCTAACAATGCTTTCCTTTTGGCTCCTTTGCAATAGGAGATTGCAACATACAGCCCTGCTGCTGCCTTTTTATGGGATTTGTGGGAAATTGTACATATAATGCAAATCCATTTTCTTTTTTCTCCTTTCTTTCAAAAGAAATGGATGAATTGGCTTAGGAAAATGAGTGATTGATGAGAGGACTCCCAGCCAAGCATATGCAGGAAGGGTATGGGAAAACTTCTCCCACTGACTTTCAGCACTGTTCTCACTCACATCCCTGCCAACCCTGACCTGGGAGCACTGTGGTCCTTCCCAAAGAAGTTATCTATGGCAGCTCAGCATGGGCATCTTCCCACATCCATGCTATGTCAATCAGTGCTCAACTCTCCCCCATTCTTACCACTCTAGTCTTGAGTCTCTAAGAAAGAAATCTATGATCCTTAACTGTATGGAACTGGAATAAAGACTCAACCTAAGGGCTATTCTCATGGGAATGAGAAAGTAGCACCTTCCTCAACTTTCCTTTTCTGGCCTTCCTCTTTACTGTTGTCACTCCCTTCCTTCCTTCCTTCCTTCCTTCCTTCCTTCCTTCCTTCCTTCCTTCCTTCCTTCCTTCCTTCCTTCCTTCCTTCCTTCCTTCCTTCCTTCCTTCTTTCCTTCCTTCCTTTTTCCCTTCCTTTCTTCCCCCTTTCCTGTGCAGTGGGGAAGGGTTGTGAATGTGTTGTCTGTTCCTGTGCATGCAACCTACTGGGAGAGGGAAATAAAAGGAGGAATGGATTTTTAGGAGAGCAGGTGATGTTGCGCGACAGTGAAGCAGGAGTAGAAGGCTTTGTAGCCTTCCTATACCCCTTTCTATACTCATCTCCTGTCTCCCATTTGTAGCACTTTATTCTTAGCTAGTCATCATAATTCACCTTAAGGTATCAACTGGTAAAGGTTTATAGCCCCAGGATTATTTGCATTTTAATAGGAGACTTGAATACCTGAAAAGCTCTTTAGGCCCAATGGAATGAATCTCTAATGACTGAATTTCAGGTTCAGTGACAGACTTGGCAGAGATATTTTTGTCGTTGGGAGAGCCTGCCTGGTGCTGATCAAATCACAGTTTTAGGTAGCTGCTGACTTTGATTGTTCAAAGGCTAGCCCTTCAATAAGGGGGCCAAAATACATTTTGCCAGCTATATGGAATTTATAGAGCCTGGAGGGCTTCTGAAAATCATTTGCAAAGATGCCTCCAGCCATGGACTTTTCCTAAAATCATAGGATTTAGAGCTGGACTGGACCATAGAATTCCTGAAGTCCAAATCCTTATAAAGATGAGGAAACTGAGGCCCAGAGGGGCAGAGTCTTTCTCAAGATCCCGCAGAAATAGACACTGTTTGAACCTCAGTCTTCATTCTGACTCTAAATTTGCAACTACGCCCTTTATCTTCTTCCTTTCTCCTTACCTCAAGTTGACTGGAGTGCATCCAATGCTTGAAACCATCCTCACCTTACCTCTCTATGCCTCCCTATCTCAGGAAACTTAAGAGTAGACAAATAGTGCCTGGAGGATCTGGCAATGACGTCTAATGTCACCCTCATTCCCACCTTGGCTAAAGCCTCTTAGAGGCTTCTGGAAAGGCATGAATCAAAATGACAGCACATTTTTCTTGCTGAACGATTACTTTTCTCCCGTTATTTTGTTATTCATATTGCCACGATGTCTCCATTTAATTTACTATTTAGACTAACCTTTCACCAGGGCAGTTTTACATTCACAAGGGGATGTGGATTCATTTTATTTTTATTTTTCTAATGCAATGAAATTGGGAATCCTGTGCAC
Source organism: Phalanger gymnotis (assembly GCA_028646595.1). Classification (NCBI taxonomy): domain Eukaryota; kingdom Metazoa; phylum Chordata; class Mammalia; order Diprotodontia; family Phalangeridae; genus Phalanger; species Phalanger gymnotis. The sequence continues at coordinate 680,296,459 of CM053622.1, read as the reverse complement.
AGCCTTGGCCTCCAATGCTGAGGAGAAAGGCCAGGCACACAATAGCCTTGGAATTAATCATGCATTAAGATGGTGAGGAAAGAACAGAAAACTCAGGCTAATGAGATACAAGGGTACATGGTAGTGGCATATAGATTAAAGGCAAGGGGGAGAATTTAAACTTGTTCTTGCCCCGGATCCTGCTTTCGAGGCTTCTTTTCTGCCTTCATTGCAGAATCTGCCTGACTTTCTATCTGAGATTTTACTTAAGACAAACTTTTCCGCTATCTCTTTATATTTAAGCAATGCTTTTATTTCCAGTGGAGGTAACCTGATAAAGAAGCTAATGCAAGGGCTTAGGACTGGAAATATCTGGATTTAATTTGGGCCCTTGACACTTACTAGCTGTGTGACCCAAGTCAAGTCACCTAATTTCTTTGTGCCTCTGGCAAAGCTCTCAAACTTTTCTAGGGACCTCTAAGAACAATGAAAGAAGGCTGGCCCGGGAGTCAGAAGACTTGGGTTTGAATCTTGGCTCTGCTATTCATTCCTTCTGTGCCCTTGTCCTCAGGCTTGTGGACCCTTCCAGATATAAATTTATAAACCTGTGGCCTAAGAAGTCAAAGATGGGTTGTGGTAGAAATACCTCATGTTGATGACATCATAGGTCCTTATATATATAGTGTATTTACTTCCAGAATCCATTAAAGTCCTACCTCAATATGGTATGGAACTATTGAAGTATTCTCAAAGGCTATGGCAATGGAGCCAAAGCTCTGCCAAGTCCTATGAAGTTGGAGAGGCTTTGGGTTCAGGTCTCCTGATGGACCGGGGGCCTTATGGCAGTTAACCAGGCTAGGTAGTTAAGAGGGGCTCATCACCAGAGGGCTGAGAATTCCAGGTGATGAATTTTTCTTGGCCACAGACACTCATGAAGATGTTTATAAGGGTTGTGATCTTCACTGAGAGAGGGACTGCCTACATAAGAGGGAGAGCTCCCATTGATGGAATTATGGATCTTCTGAAGCACTGCCTTGCAAAGCAATTGTTATATCTTTCATTCACTCAACAAATTTTGATCAAACAGCTGAACTCAATACATATGCAGAGTTCTAGGGGAGATATGAAGATGAATGCCAAGGTTCCTGTCCTCAAAAAGCTTACTCTGCAGAGAGGTGGAAGACAGGATGCATACACAATAACTACACTGCAAACTAGAATGTAGACAACAGTGGTATAAAAATTGACAAAACCGTGTAGCTGGTGAGCCAGAAGAGATCACTTCTGCCTTGATGAATAAAAGAAGGCTCAAGGGAAAGACAGCATTTGAGTTGGTCCTTGAAAGAGAGGGAGGATGTGAAGTATGGGAGGGATAGGTACAAAGAAATGGGGAGTGGTGATAATTGAGAACTAGGAGAGCTGTTCTAGAGTAGGGAACACTAAAATAAAGGTGCGGAGGAGCTCAGGATGTATTCTACACTTGCTAAATAGTCTAATTTGGCTTCAATATAGAGTAATTGTAGGGGAATAGTGAAAGAGAAGGTTGGAAAAGTAGGTTGGACTCAGATTGTGAAGAATGCCAAGCTAAGGAGCATGGGCTTTATTCAGTTAGTAGTGGGATCCGTTGATGGTTTTTGTGGTTTTTATAAAATTTTCTTGGAGGGAGAAAAGATCATGTTACAAGAGGGTAACAGGTCCATCAAGGTTAAGTTGCTTGTCCTAAATTACGGAGCGAGTCAGGATAAAGCTAGGACAAACACCTTAATTCTTCTAATCCCCAGACCAGGGCTCCATTAACTAGATGCTGTGGCTAGGGACATAGGTTCATATTTGCCTCCAGGGTCTTTAGTTTCCACCCAAATTGCTCTAGCTAGAGGAGGAGCCAGGAGGGAAGCAGGGGAGGATTCTTTTAGAACTGCACTGGGGTTTGAGGGAGGACTTATGGTCAAAGAGGTGATGTAAGAGGAGGGAGGTGAGAAAGGTACAACCAGAGGGAATGAAATGGGGTGCTGAACATCAAGTCTGCTAGAGTTGGTAAGTTTCTCACCAAGATGACGCATGAAAATGTGCTGCCCCATGGAGATTCATGCCTGGGGAAGCAAGTCATTGGCTGGGGAGAAATAGAGTGCTATATTGGGATTCCCATCTCCCTGGAGCCCACGGCCAACTCTTGGGTCATAAGACAGGGTCTAGAGCTAGAAGAGGCTGCAGAGACTGTTTATCAATGAGGCAACTGAGGTACAAGAAAGTTAACTGACGGAGGATCATAAATCTGGAAGGAATCTCAGGAGAACGATTTAGTCCAACGGCTCAGAGGCCTAGGGAGGCTGTGATACTACAAGGTGGTATAGCTAGAGCTCTGCATTTAGGATCAGGCAGACTTGAGTTTGAATCCTGCCTCAGATATGTGCTAGCTGTGTGGCCCTGGAAAAGTCACTTAACTTCTCTTGACCTCAATTTCCTTCCCTGAGTTGTGAGGATTAAATAAGACAGCATGTAAAGGGCTTTGCAAACCTTGTAGTGCTATATAAATGCTATGAGATGATGATGATGATGACCCAAGGTCACACAGTAACATGAGACAGGATTTGAACCTAGGTCCTCAGAGTCAAGGGCAAATGGGCCTTGTACCAGGCTGGGTTGGAGAAGAGAATTCCCCTCCTTATTGTCAGGATCCCATTCCATTCTGTTTTTGTATTTCTTTTCCCCACATCAAATTCTATGACCTGGGCAGTCACACACTCTGGACCACTGGCAGAGGAGGTCCCTATTTTTTGTCTGTGTTGCAGAAGCGGGGCTTTGATGGACACTCCAGTTTTATCAGTGGCTTAGTCTGGAGTTCAATCCTAATCCCCTCTACAGCTGAGGCATCCAGCTGGGGCTGGGTGATGGGTATGCTGATGGAGTCCAGGCAGAGCAGGTTTCTGTTGCAAAGCACAATCACCACTGGGTTGATGTATAGGAGGAAAACAGAGAATCATATGGTTGAAAAGCACTGTAATTGTAATGGAAATTCCAATCACTCCACCGAACCTGTTTTCTGCATTCGGATTTTGCCCTTGCAAATCAGCGGCCCTGGGAACAATTTATTTCCAAACATTCGCAATTTGGAATGGGGAAAGAAAATGAAATAATTGTATTTTGACGGGCTTAAAACAATTCAACTGTATGCGCATACAGATTCTGAGTGCATGGGTACACTACAAAGCAACATCACCAGGGACTCCCTCTCTGCCCTCCCTGCCCCTGCACCTGGCAAAGGAAAGGGAGAATGGAATCTCCAGGACAGGTGGGTTTTGACTTCCAGCTGTGTGAATCTAATGACTGTGGATGAGATAGCTCACTGCACCCACCTACCTCAATCAGGTGGATGCCTTCCCTCCTCAAGGAAGTCAGTGAGAATCACCCGTGCAGCTCACACCATGGGACAGTCTCCAGGCGGTTCCCCCTTCTGAGGCTCCTTTGTGGTCTCTACTCCTAACCCATCTCTACTCTGTCTGGGAATGTGCAGGGTATCGTGGGGAAAAAGACCAGAAAGAAGTATGCTTGGGCTCTAATCTGGGTTAACTACTGTTATTGTTTTTATAATACTCATTGTTCTTGTTGCTATAGTCCTTCTATGGACTTCAGCTGTAAAAAAAGGGGGTTGCCACCACAAAAAGCTGCTATAAATATTTTTATATGATGCATCTTTGAGTTCTTAGAGGTATAGGCATATTAGAGCTATCACTGGGTCAAAAGGTATGCATGACTCAGTAACTTTTTGAGTCTAGCTCCAAATTGCTTTCCAGAATGGCTACACTTAGTGACATCCTTCCTACCTTCCTCCCTCCCTCCCT
>CM053622.1:680247071-680292141 GCA_028646595.1 Phalanger gymnotis | reverse complement strand
AGATAAGACTTGGTCCTTGTCCTTGTAGAGCTTACAGTCTAACACAGGATACCATTCCAATGCAAAACCCTTTAATATCAAATAATAAGTGGTTAATGCATAAGAAAGGTGCAAGAAAAGTACTATGTGGAGGCCAAGAGATGGGGAAAGTTACTAACAAATGGGGCAGGAGCACTGGGCATGCTCAGTTGGGCTTTAAAGGATGGGGAGGAATTTAAGAGGGAGGGGGGAATGAGGAGGGCATTCTAGGCACAGGAAAGACTATGACCAAAGGCTGGTTGTCCTTTGTTGATCACAGGCATGGAGACAGAAAACCACAGTGTGTATGTAAAGAACCATGAATCCTCCAGTTTGATTTGTAGTATGTGATAAGGCCAGAAAGATTGGGGGTGGGGAGGCAGGGAACAGGATATTGTGGAGAAGCCTCAATGTCAGATGACTAAGGAGCTTCAAATTTACCTGGGATCATTGGCACATAGATTTAGAAATGGAAGTTACCTTAGAAATCGTCTAGTTTACTTGGTAGGTTGAAATTTTTCCATCAGTACAAATGATCACAGAAGAAATTATGTTGGTGAGGGTGTGAGGCATGAGATGGAGTGGAGAGAATAGAGACAGGAAATCTTGCTGGGGATGTGGTGCTGTGCAGCAGTCTAGGCAGGTCGTAATGAGGGCCCATTTCACTGTCATTAGGACCTCATCACTAGGCTGATGACAGTGGCAATAGAGAGGAGGGGGATAGATGTGAGAAATATCACAAAAGTGGAATCAAAAGTATTGTGCCTATGAACTCTATCTTGTTACTGTCTTCTCAGGGCCTCAGTTTCCTCAACTATAAAATGAGAACTTTGGACTTGACCTTCTGTCCCATAGGTCACACTTGTGCCAAGATGTCAGCCTAATCCTTCTCATGTCTCCTGAAAGGCTACATCTCTTATAATAAGATGAGTCTTTTGGGGATGAAGACATTTCTCTCAAAATGACAGAATTCATACCAGATGCCTGATGGGCTAAGCCACAGGTGGGGAACTTGCAGCCTCAAGGCCACATGTGGTCCTCTAGGTCCTCAAGTGTGAGCCTTTGAATCCAAACTTCATAGTGTCAAAGGGCTGCACTTGAGGACCTAGAGGGCCACATGTGGCCTTGAGGCCACAGGTTCCTGTATCAGCAAGGCAGTAATAACAATATACATGATAACTGTCAAAATAGCTATGTGGTTCTGTATCACAAAATATACAAGACTCTCTACATAGAAGGTAGAAGAAGTAAACCATTTATTCAGACACCAGAGAACTACATCCCATAAGCCATCTGCCCAATCCATCACAACAGCAAAGAATTCGATACATAATATCATAGCATGGAGCCTTGCTATCCCCAAACCTCTCCACCTCCTGCTGGGGCCTTCCCACAAAACAATCAAAACTTACAGTACAGCTATCACAGGTCAGCTCTCTTTCCCTCAGTTCTAACCGTCATTAACAGCCATAAAGGCTCTCAGAATTTCCTGAGACGCCACTTCCTTTCCTCCTACCACATGTGACTTAAGCTTCCTGTGATATAAGCAGGTCACATGGCCTGTTAATGGGTGGGTAAGATCTTCAAATCTAAATTGCTATTACAATTCCCATTCCTGGACTAAATTATTTAGTAAGAGTTACATTCATAGTGTGGCTGAGTTTCAATAACGTGATTTTGGGGGGTGGGGTGGGGACAACTATTTAATAGCACTAACAGAAGTGTTTTAAGGGGAAAACATTTTGTAACTGGGAGACATTAAAAACACTTGATTTAATGATTACTCATTGGAATCTGAGTAAGTTATAAAGCTCAGGAAATGACCTGAGTGTACTTAAGCAACATCATATTAGCTTACTGCTCCAAAACCTTCAATGGTTCCCAGTGCCTACGTGATAAAATTGAAATGTCTTAGCCTAGCCTTTAAGGAGTTTAGACTTATTCCATTATATTATGCCTCCAACTGTATCTTCAATTACTTCCTAATACAAACCTTTCTTCCTTCTATATAGACTGCAGTGGTCTGCCGGGCCCCATGCCTTGAAAGGCTCTGACTCTGGAAGGTGTGCCTGATCTCTCAGTAATATACCATGCTTTGGTATCAATCCTGGCCTACGAGGGGCAAGAAGAGGCCCTACTTGAATGGATCTTTGGTTCAGCATAAGATCCATCTTACTGCTGGTTTTACTCTGACCCTAGTGAACCTGGTCTCTTTAAGCACAGTAGGATTGAGATCCAGCTATTATACCCAGCTCCCTGGCACCTGACTTTGAATTCAGTTATCTCATGGGCCTAACACCTGTTACTGGATTCCCTGATGCCACTGCTCTGATGCCACCCATTTAGACATCCTCTGATTTCCAGAACTGCGCTGCCTCTTTTGGAATTGATACTCAGATTTCCAGGCCAGTTGGATTTCTACCTCCTGCTTCCTGAAGGTAATGAGATTGATACCTCTTGCTTCTGAATTTGTTATTTATTGTTTGGAGGACTCAAATGGTACCTAATCACATACAGACAACTCCCCAATTTGCAAATGTTCTTTAACTAGGAAGAATCATTTTCCTTCCCATTTTTTTCCTCTTCTAGTCTGGGGCTGCTCTCCTTTATTTCTACCTGGTCCTGCCCCATAGCAAGTGGGAGAGTATACAAGCTACATTAGCGGGAGACTGAGAAAACCAATATCTGTTTCCTACTGCATCCTTTCTCCACTCTCAAGATGGCAAATGTATGCTGTTTGCTCTCTGTCATCCCATCTTAGATCTCTTTTTTACCTCTCAACACATACTTCTCAATAATTACACTTCAGACATTCTCTTTCTCACTATTATATGCACATTCAATCAGACATTGAAGATGCCAAGGTCATCCATTGCATGCCGGGTCATTGCCAGTAGTCTTGAATTTTTGTCTTGCCACTGGACTTCGATGACTAGAAGAGAGAGTGAGGTGGACAATTTTGCACAGTTCTGCCTCACTTAATTCCATTTCACTCACAAGTCAAGCTATCACCCTTGTGATGTCATTGGTCCTCTTCGAAAATGAAAGATGAACAACAACAATACATACACATATAAACACACACACACACACACACACACACACACACACACACACACACACACTTTGATTCTTTTCCTTCTCCTCCTCTCCAATTTTTTCAGTTATCTCAGGTAATTCTGTGTCTCCATCTCTGTCTCTTTCCCTTCCTTCCTCTCCTTTGCTCCTTTTCTTTTTCTCCTCTGTCTCTTACCTTATAAATTTAAAAAATGAACTTTATGTTTGATACATATAAGATTGACACTAATGATGGGCCTATATCAATGAAAATGAAAAATTTAGTTTAAAAGGGACATTTGAAATGTATTATTTTAAAAGGTCTCTAACTTGGAAGCCTTTAAATGTGTCCAGAAGTCCAGAAATTTCACAGAGTTCTGCTGACCACCTCACTTTCTCTAGTTAAACTTGTCTTTTCCTCAGACTCAGAATTCAAGACAGTTAAAATAAAAACTTGTTTTTAACCACTACTATTACAACAGTATGGTTTTCTAATTTTTTTCCCTTTTGCAGATGATAGGCAACACAATATAATTGAAAGAGAAAGGCACTTCAAGTCAGAAAAGTTGGATTTAAAATTTAGCTCTCCTACTAACTTGTATCTGCTTGAGCAAGCATCTTAAAACACAAACATTTAGCCCAGCACACTGTAGGTACTTAATAAATATTTACTGTATTGTAGGTACCTTATTCTTTCTGTGTCCAACGCTTATCTGAAAAAGAGGTTAGCACTCCTTAAAGTCTTAGTGGTCTTCACAGCTCCTATACAGTTAATGGATTTCTACCTGCTTAGACTTAATGTTGGTACAGAGGATACAGCACTAGAGTTCAAACTGAGCTCTGATTTAAAACCATTCCTCAGGTGCCCATCAATTGGGGAATGGCTGAACAAGTTGTGGCACATAACTGTGATGAAGTGTTACTTTGTTATAAAAAGTGATGAAGGGGGGTTCAAAAAAACCATGGCAACACCTTTATGAATTGATGCGAAGTGAAGTGAGTAGAGCCAGGAGATCATTGAGCGCAATGACAGCAATGTTGAAATGTTGACCAACTGTGAAAGACTTGGATACTCTGATCAAAAATGATCCAAGACAATTCCCAAGGACTCGTGAGGAAAAATACTACCCACTTCTGAAGAGAACTTATGAACTCTGAGTGCAAATTGAAGTATCATTTTCTCAGGTTTTTTTGCTTTTTTGTGATACAGCTAGTACGGAACTATGTTTTGCCTGACCACCGTATAATTGATATCATATTGATTGCCTTCTCACTATTGGGGGGAGTACCAGGGAGAGGGAGAGAATTTGGAACTCAAAATTTAAAAAGAAAATAATGTTAAATATAAATTATAAATTAAAAAAAGAATAATATCTATGGAATCCATTTGGAACAAGATAAAGCATTTAAAGGGTAAAAAAAGGCATATAAGATAAAGCATTTTATTCTTTAGAAAAATCATTCCTCAGGTGCCTACTGGCTGTATAACCCCAGGCAAGTCACTTTATTTCTTTGACCCTCAATTTCCCATAGGACTTACCTCCCAGCAATGCTGGGAGGATAAAATAACTTGTGTAAAATATTTTGTATAACTTTGAAGTGCTATGAAAATGTTAGATTATTATTGTTGTTATTAATTATTATAATTGTTATTAACCACACAGGGCAAGCCTTTGTACAGTGCCAGGCAAATATGAGCTATTATTATTAGAGCCTTTCAGTTATGAATTAAGCTTTTATGAATTGGCCTGGAAAACTAACCATTAATTGTGACATTGTCCCTCTGGGGAAATAGTTCCAAATAACTACCTTGAAGATAACCTTTTGGAACACATCTTGTAAGGCCTACACACTGCTGTCTTCTATGTGTTAACTTTTCCTGCGCTTGTGTGTCTTGTCTCCCTGTCTGGATTGTGAATGGCTGGGGAGCTGAGGTAGGAATCTGTAAATATTTCCCATGGTACCTGGTGTGGCGGCATGTAAAGAAGAGGCATTCAGATATTTTTTTTTGAGTGAATGCATGACGAATCTGGTGCTTACTTAGTTTGAGTGTTTCATCAAAAAGTCATCACTTCTTTTCAAAAAGTGTGGTGCCTCTGAGGTTTGGCCATACCTGCCGTTCATTTTATCCACTAACAAATTACACCCTGAGCATGAGAGACAATACTTTGTTTTTAGTAAAAGTGTTTTGAATATCTTACTTATTTCAAAAGTTGCATTACAGAGCAATGTGAAGAAAGGCTCTTATCTCTTCTTTATGCAGCATTGTATGGTGGGTCAGGGGCTAGCTTTGGAGTCAGGGAAGTTTTGGGTCAAGCACTGTCTCTAGATACATATTAGTCATGCAGTTATGGGCAAGTCACTAAACCTGAATACCCTAGGGAACTATCTGTGTTGTGGAAGGCATTTCTACATTGAGAGTTCTCTACAATGGTGAAATCACAAGTCTAACTTGTCCCAACCCATCTTATCCCCAAATCCATTTTCTCTCACCTGGTCTAGTTATTCCCCTTGCTTCTATCTGTAGGCATTAGGCTACCTAAGCCATGGGATTAGGCCCTGCTTCAGGAAAAAAATGTTTAAGACACTTCTGATTGGGACAGGCATTTGATCAAGAATCACTATTTCTTTAGTATAGGTGCCTTGTAGTGGAGAAGTGAGAAATTATAAGAAGTATATGACAAGTTCCATACTTTTGGATTACTTACATTCTTATTAGGATGACCAGACTTATAAAGATGAAATCTATGCCTTAGGAAGGTTATTTTGGAAACTCTAAGAAGGATGAATTGGAGGGGGAGGATTGGAAGTAGGGAGACTAGTTAAGAGCCTATTACAACTGTCCTGGCAGAAGATGAGGCCCCAAACTCAGTGATCATAGGAGTGGAAGGGGATGTCACAGAGCTAGAGTTGTCGACATCTGACATGGACTGAAAAGAGAGAGAGGGTGAAAGAAAGGGAAAAGCTCAAGGTAATGAGCCTGCATGACTATGATGCCTTCAAAATAGCCTACTTCAGGCATAATGCTGTTGTGTCTCATTTTGAATAGGCAGCTAGGTAGATAGAGTGGATAGGGTGCCAGGCCTGGAGTCAGAAGGATTCATCTTCCTGAGTTCAAATCTGGCCTCAGCTGCTTACTAGCTGTGTGACCCTGGGCAAATCATCTAATCCTCTTTGCCTCAGTTTCCTCATCTGTAAAGTGAGCTGCAGAAGGAAATAGCAAACCACTCCAGTATTTTTGCCATGAAAATTCCAAATGGGGTCAGAAAGAGTCAGAAATGACTGGACAACAACTCATTTTCAATGTGTCGAGTTTGAGACGTCAAAGAAGATTTATCCAGCAGGCAGCTGGAGATTCAATATTGGAGTCAGGGAAAGCTTAAGGTTTAGAGACGCAGATTTGGGAGCCATCTATTTAGAGATGATGATTGAATCCATAGGAATCAATGAAATCTAAAAGGGGAAGAGAAACCAAGGGAGACTAGGAAAAAGCTTGGGGAAGCAGCCATGATTATGGGGACAGGAGATGAATGATAAACCAACAAAAGATAGGGAGGAGCTGTCAGACAAGAAAGCCAGAGAGGAAGGTGTGGTTGACAACATCGAAAGCTTCAGAGAGGTCAAGATTAAAGAAGATGAAGACTAAGAAAAAGGCCACTGGACTTAGCAGCTAAGAGATTGTTGGTAATAGAAGTTTCAGTTAAGTGGTCCAGCTGGAGTGAGTCCTTGTTGTAAGGGGTTAAGAAGTGGATGGATATTGAGGAACTGAAGCCAGTGAATGTAGACGACTCTTTCTAGGAGCTCCGTAGTGAAGGGGAGTTTCTAGGAGTTTGATGGTGAAAGGGAGGAGAGATACAGTATGATATACTGGGTGTCTCAAAAGTCTTAGTGTAGTTGTGTGCCATTGAAGCTTAAAACTGCACCAAGACTTTTAGGACACCCCGTACTATCTCCTTTGAGGCTTGTAACAACCCTGGGGGGTAGGTATTAGAAATATTACTTCCCCATTTTACATTTTACAAATGAGGAAGTTAAGTATTAGAAAAGTTAGGTGAGTTTCTCATCATCACAAGGCTAGTATGTGTCACAGACAGGCTTTCCTGGTCTCCTTTAAAACTGAGCTCGAATTTCTCTCCTTTCCTCCCTCCCCCCACCCCCCTGTCTTTGTCTGTATCTCTGTCTTTTTCTAGCTTTCTGTTTCTGTTTCTCTCTGTCCCCTCTCCCCCCATTTCTTAAGAGGTGATACTGTCAGGGCATCTCAAAATTGAACACACTTGATCTAAGCACAAATCTTAGGGGATGGTCTGTAAGTTAGATCTACTTTATGTGCATATTGTTTCCGCGAAGGAGAATGTGAATTCCTTGGGTTTAACGACTGTTTTGTTTTTGTCTTTCTGTCTCCAGTACCTAAGAGTTGTTGTTGCTCTCCAGTAATTTCAGTTACATCCAACTCTATTTGGGGTCTTCTTGGCAAAGATGCTGGAGTGGTTTTCTATTTCCTTCTCCGGCTCATTTTACAGGTGAGGAAACTGAAGCAAATGGGATTAAGTGACTTGCCCAGGGTCACAAAGCTAATAAGTGTCTGAGGCCAGATTTGAACTCATCCTCCTGACTGCAGGTCCAGTGCTCTATCCACTCCACCATCTAGCTGCCTGAGTACCTAAGAGAGTGCCTAGCAGATGGTAAGGGCTTAGTCAATGCTTGTTGAGTTCAATGGAATGGAATTGAATTGAGTTGAGAATAATCTCAACTCAGAGAGGGGAAGGTCAGTGTTCAAGGTCATGGATATGGCCAAGTTATGTGAAGTGGTAAACTCTGAGGTATGACAATCACTTGAGGAGATTGGGGAGTGAAGTATATGTCATAGGAATTAGGGAGAAGGGAATGACAATAATTATGACATTAAGTAAAGACAAACCACCATCAGGATGGGGAGACAGGTTGAGATATAAATGCTCAGCTCCTCACTGCTCCTAGAATTTTGGCTTCCAGAGATAGTAGGGACTTCCTACCCCTGGATCCTTGTTCCAATAGCTTCCCTCCTTTGAATGGAGGCCTATGAAATCACCAGCAATGCAGTAATAATAATATTAATATTAAGCTGGCATTTATAAGGCACTTACTATGTGCTGGGCACTGTCCTAGGTGCTTTATATTTGTTTATTGACTCATTTGATCTTCGCAACAACCTTGAGAACTAGGTGCTATTATTATCCCCATTTTACAGATGGGCTATTGCATCTAAAAAGCAGGAATAAAAGAAGGGGTAGGAAAGCAGCAGACTGAGCCCCTGGGAATGCCATTAATAGGTCTGGAACCACAGAGCTTTACTTTTAGGCTTCTGGAAGATGGCCTGATTCAACTGGAAGCTCAGGTTATTTTCTCTAATGCAATAGAGGCACATTTGTGAATCTGACTGAAGAAGTTCTGGGGAACCAAGTGGCTATTCCCTCTGCTTGTTAGGACCTTTGGGCATAGCTATGCCGTTACTCCTGTTCTCTACTGCCCGTCTGAGCTCTTATTCCTTCTGCCATCCCAGAAGAGACAGATTTTCACAATTAAAAAAAAAAAAGCACTTACGACATTATACCCTGGGTGAGAAGAGCACAGTGACTGAGAAAAGAATGCATTCTCATCAGGCCACGTGCGTAATGGCAGATGCAGAGGTCTTCCAGGAAAGGTATTTCTCTCTCGATTAAGCTGCAGCTGCAGAGGAATACCAGAAACTTTTATACCCTGCTTTCTGGCACTACATGCTAAAGTGCTAACCTCTCAAATGGGCTCCCCCACCTCCCACTTTCAGATAGAAAACTGCATGCGCGGCATTGTGACCTTCAAGATTACCTCGGGAATAACGAACCCTGGCCACCTTTTCAGTTCCATTAGTGACTGTGTGGCACCACAAGCTTCCTCTGGCACATAAACAGGCCAAATCTGAGGGCTGGGAGGGAGCAGGCAGGGTCTTCATCACACTGGAGCCATTTAATGTTTGGACAATGAGCAAGCAAATGGAAAGCTGGTGACAGCTGCTGCAGAAGGAGAGAATGGGGTGGTAGGGAGGATGGCGGCTGGGCTCTGATTTGTGATTTTCAGCTACATCTTTTAATAGGAGGTCTGTGGCCTGCTTGGAGCTTGCACCACATTCATAGGAGAACATCTGGGAGTGTTAACATATATATCACAGTTCTACTTTAGCTTCCAGATCCTCTGATCCATCTAAGTTCATGAATCTGACCTTTGGGAAAATTCAGAGAAATGGGTTCATTTATTTTTAGCCAGCAAACCTTGAAAATAGGATCACAGGATTGAGAGCTGGAAGGTGCCTTTGAAGCCATCTCTCCTTAAATAGATTTCAAAAGTTCTAGCTCTGAAAAGGAAAATGATTTGCCCAAAGGCAACCATGATAGAGCCCAGTTTTGAACCCAAATTCTCTGGCTCCAAAGTCAATATCCTTCCCATTATACTATATTCCTGTGAGATTTGGGGAATGTGATTTTTTTGCATAAAAATTTGGGGGGATACTATTGTCTTAGAATTAAGCAGATATCCATTTTAATTTCAAATCTTGTTGGAAATCTTATTAAAATGGATGAGCTCTGTCTTAGTAAGCTTGGTATATAAGAGATCTGTGGGCTTGTCAATGTGGGCACTCCCTCTAATGGTGAACATTGTAACCTTGCTTCTACTCTCCTGGGATTAATGTCTGTTTTGCCCATTATCCTTCCTTACCCTAACTACTCAACTTGCCAGGGGCCTTTCTCTAGGTGATTTCACATTTCCCAGGTATACACGAAACTCTCAGGCTGTTCATTGCTCACTCTTGTGAGGTGACTGGTCCAGTTTCCCTTCGGATAATGACATTTTAGGCAACTTCTCTTGAATGTAATTGGATCTTTCATTTAAAAATTCAGGATCTTGTAATATATGGGATCATTGCTTCGGAGATCAGTAATCACTGTCAAGTCTCATAGATGTAAGTGGTATAGATAGGAGATTAGGATGCATTAAATTCAGCAAGCATTTATTCAATGCTTACTATAAGGTGTGCTACATTCTGGGGATATACAAAAATAAAATAATCCTTGTCTTCAAGGAGCTTACATTCTATTGGAGGAGCGCTTGCAATATTTTAAAAATAAATACATGCAAATCATATAAAAGGTGAATACAAAGTCATTTTGGGGGATTAAAAATGGATCATCAAGAAAGAACTCATGTAGAAGGCTTAATGTTCAGGAGAATTCAAAGGGGCAGAAGCACGGAGGGAGAGCATTCCCTGTTTGTATCGAGTGAAAGCTATAGAAAACAGAGTGTCAAGCACTGGGGACAGAAATTCTACTTTTTCTGAAAGTAGAATGCACGAAGGGGAGAAATGTGCAATGTCTGGGAAGTTAGTCAGAAGACAGATTGTGAATGGCTTTAAATGTCAAACAAAAGCACGTGTTTTAATCTGGAGGGAATAGAGAGTCACTGAAAGTTCCTGGACAGAGGAGTGACATGATCATATCTGTGCTTTAAGAACGGCAATTTGAAAGCTATGTGAAGGACAGATTAGAAAAAGAGGAAAGACTAGAGTCAAGGAGACCAATTAGGAGGCTATTATAAAAATACAGGTGACAGGTGATGAGATTCACAAGTAGAGTGGTGGTCACATGAATGAAGAGAAGGCAATGGATAGAAGAGCCTTTGTGGGTATAAAATTAGCAAGGTTGAGGAATTGACTGGATATTGGGAATGAAAGAGTCTGAAGAGTTGGGGATGATTATGATGCTAAAGATCTGGGGGACTGGAAGAGTAGTTAATTTATACTGACCCCAGGAATTTGTTTTATTTTATTCTAGCTTTCAATGAATACCTTTCATGAGCTTGGTCTCCTATCATTTTGTCAATAGCAGAGGATAAGAACAAAAACAAAATTCTAATTAATTCAATGTTCTCAATAGATTTTTTGGCTAATGGATACTTTATTGCATACAGATGTCATGAGTAACAATAGCCAGCATTCAGTTATTTGTTAAGAGGGTTGAGGATAATATTTGTTCAAAAGTTTCAATGTGCTTTCCAACCAAACTTTTCTTTCATTAGAAGTTAGTTGGACTGATTTGTATTTCCCCTCTTGTCTCTGCCAACTTTGGACCAACTTCAGTCAGATTTGTGAACAGGTAGCCAAAGAGCATCAAAGTAAGAGGGAAGACAAGCCCACACAAAAAGGACTTATACTATCAGCTCTTGGATAATGACACAGAAGAAGGGTGCTAGTTTCTCAAATTTTTGTAGACAAGACTTCAATGTGAAGGACTGGACGGCAGCCCTCCAAGCCCAAGAGATTCTTTAGTTTTAGCTAAAGTAAATTATGTTTCAGCATCTGATTGAGATTTATTTTAGATTTTCCATCCAAAGGGAGGTGAGAATTTTCTAATAGAAAGGGTTATTAGAAACTAGAATTGGCTGTCCTTGTAAGCCTCCTGTGAACTAACTTAACTAGTAGCCTGAGGAGAGACAGATGGATGATCTCTGAAACAAAAGGGCTTTTTGGGTCCAAGATTGTACAGATTCACTTGCCCAATACTTGGCACTGGATTTTCAAACCTGCTGTGATCAAGGCAGCGGATGGAATGTGTCACCTCTTCTCTTACCTTCTTGTTTTATGTTCATTTTGTTTTAGTTCTCAGCTAAACACACTGGAGAGTAAGGGCTCCGCAGAGACCAGTGACAGTTACACAGACACACAGACGTACCATCTCTATTTGTTGCCAAGGCAATGGCTAATAGCATCAAAATGGAATGTGGCCCATTTGTGGTAGGGCATTACTGAATGATGCATCTGAGAAATACAAGTCAGGAAGAGAGTTGACAAGTAGTGTGTGTGTGTGTGTGTGTGTGTGCGTGCGCAGACATTATGACTTTATTTCGATAAGGGCACACAAGGAACAATTTTATATGCTGGAAACATGCTAGAGGAAAAAAAAACTGATGAAAACTGAGCTCTAGACCAATGAGGTCTTAATCTAAGAAGGAAATTACAGTTTAGGAGTATGTGATTTCTCTACTAGCCATCAAGAATATCTGAGTTCTGTGGAGTGCAAAAGTCTTAAGATGACCTTTTCTTGGCAGACAGGAGAGTGGAGAAGCCTATTACAGAGCATAAGCCAATTTGTTTTGTACATATAAGTGGCAATTTTCCTTCTTAAATACAAAACCTTGGAAAAGAAATGTCCGTAAACAGAAAGTTTCTCTCTCGTATCAAATCTTTTCCTTGTTGTTTGTAGTAAGGAAAAGGTACGAATCTACTCAGCAGATCATGGGAAGTCATCAGAGGACCGAATGTGTTCAGTGGTGAAGTACATCTTGGGAAATATTTTTGTAAATTTCTAGTATTGGAGGGAAGAGGTGGGGAGGAAAAAGTCCACAGAGATGTATGAGTAAATGTTATTTGAAAAAGGCTTCTCAATGGGGCATATCTTTTGGGAAAGAAATGGTGAATATATCTACTTGCTTTAACTTGTCTTTTTTCCCCTTCCTTTTTCTAAATATGCTTTCCAGAATGGCTGGACTAAATTCCTTCTTCCTTCCTTCCTTTCTTCCTTCCCTCTTTTGTCCCCTCGCTCTATTTGCATAGGCTATCTCTGTAGAATACAAGCTCTTGTAGCTTCTACCACGAAGGACAGGCTTTGAGTGAGGTCTTGGCAACAGACTTGGCCTTTTAGGAGCTTAGCTTGGCTGAGTACTGAGAAACTCATCACTAGTAAGCTGAGTTCTTGGGGATGAATTCTTTGGTCTTGGCAGTCTATGGAACATGGTAAATTCTTTAAGGCAAGGACTGCTTGTTGTCTTTGTATCTCTAGTGCCTGGCACACAGAAGGCACTTTAGTAAGTGTTTGTAGAAATAGTGGAATTGAAATGGCATTCTTTGTGATCAGAAAAATGTCAGGTATGAGTACAAAAGAATAACAAAGTGAGGATAAATAATAGTAGCGATGCTTGGCCAAATTCATAAAAATTCACAAGATCACATATCTACTGTTCAGGGCCCAGAATGCTGTTAGTACTAGAGTCATCTATATCTTAGGTTAAATCAGTTATTATGGGCTAGGCTTTGAACCAAACTATCATTTAGAGTGAAACAATCACAGTTAGAGGGGACCTTAGAAATTTGTCCCTCGTATGGATCATGAAACACTTGTGTGATACCCTCCATCTCAGTGGTTCCATTTGAAGACCTCCAGTAACATGAACCCCACTACCTCTGTAAGCAGCTTATTAAATTTTAATTAATTTAATTGTTATGAAACAATACCTTTCTGGAAAGCATAAAGGAGAGAAATTCCACAAAGAATTTGGTAAAATTCCAAAAATCAAGTAAATACTTTGATATTGGGCAACTCACATTCAAAGATGGGAACAAAGGATGACGATGAAAAGTATGATGCAAACTATAATTCAGATTTAGTGGACAGATACCAAAGGTACCGAAGATACCGCTCGGCAGTTTTGTACCTATACCTCAAGAATTCCTTCAAGAAGAGAAACAGAGGTACTGAATGTGGCAAGCGCCAAACAAAATCCATACAAAATGATATTGAATGTACATAAACAGATAGGAAATAACTAGTTACCGGTTACATCATAGAATTAATTATCTGTGTACAGTCAGACCATTGGATAGTTGGGGAAAGGTCAGCATCAACCAAACTAAAAGAAATGAGAAGACACAGTATACAACTGAACAGCCTGAACTCCATCTGATCAAATAAGCTACTTTTCCTGTTTCTAAAAATTTAAAAATACAAAGTTTCTTCTTCTTCTCCTCCTCCTCCTCCCCCTCCTCCTCCTCCCCCTCCTCCTTCTTCTTCTTCTTCTTCTTCTCCTTCTTCTTCTTCTCCTTCTCCTTCTCCTTCTCCTTCTTCTTCTTCTTCTTCTTCTTCTTCTTCTTCTTCTTCTTCTTCTTCTTCTTCTTCTTCTTCTTCTTCTCCTTTGTAAAATGTAACTAAGATAAATCATTTGCCACAAAGAGGAGGCCAAAAGAGGTGAGAAACTGCCTTAGTCAGCAAATATCTGGTCACCATGCCATATGGTAGCCAAACACAACACTGGTTTAGAATATAAACTCATTTGTAAACATGTTTAGGGGGAAGGATGGCTGAATGTTACCAGCAGAGTCATCTCAACAAAACAGCGAAAAATCAGCAGAGGCAAAAATAAATCCATGGTAAGCTTGGTGTGAGATTCAATTGAGCCACAAAGGATATTGATAGATGAAGCTGTCAGAGCAACATGTAAATGAAAAATAAAATAGCACATTGACAGTTCTCCATAATGGTTTATTTTGATCATCAATAAAAGTAGAACCTCCACATATGTATCCTCATACGTCAGTCCATTATGTGCTTTATAGGGATATCAATCAACAAATAAACATTTATTACATGCCTACTATGTGCCAGGCACTATGTTCCCAGGCACTGGGAATCACAAAGAGGCAAAAGATGGTCCCTACCCTCAAGGAGCTTATAATCTAATGGATATGGATACAGTATTTAAGAAGCTGCACCTAAGAAAAGTAGATAGACCAGACCAAATTCACAGAAAGAAAACTTGTGATAGGAAAAACACTGTTTTGAAAGAGTTAACAGATCATTAACTCTTAAGATAGCTGAAGGAGAGGAAGACATCAAAAGAATGGAAAAAATGTTACCCAAAAGAGATGATTTGAGTGAATATCAATAACTAGTGCATCAAATGACTGCTTTCTCATCTTTATGAAATCTTTATGAGATGGAGCCTTAAAAGCTCTCCTTAAGATCATAAAAAGATTCCTTGATAAATGCAGTCACAAAGATAACTGCAAAATATATAGCTGCCATAAAAAAGGCTTATGCTTTTGGAAGACAGGTTGGGTTCTCTGATGTTCCTTGAGTCTGGTTTCTTGCTTTAGTATTGACTTAACTTATTCACTTACCTGGTAACACCAACCATCACTTTCCTGCTTCTGTTTCCACCCCATGTATGTTGGTACTCCTAAGAAACCCAGGTATTGACCCATTTTAACCTCAGCGTTATGACTCCTTGGATCCCAATGGAGATCCTACCCTTTTAGGTAAGAAAGGATTTGGACTTATCCAGCACGAGCACTTCGCTTAAGCATCAGTATATATTGGCACCCCTTGAGAAGGATGAGACACAATATGCTGTGCTTTACAGACTAAGATCTTGTTACCGATCACTCATTTGCATGGCAAGCTTTTCAATTTTTTTCACCCAATGGTATCATTTGTATTAATTTGTCCGTGTTATAGCTAACATTAAGCACTTGAGAGCCAATTGGCTAGGAGTGTTATGTATAGCTCAGAGCCTAAAATCCAGTTGAAGATTAAAGACCTGAGAGACTAGGACAAATGGCTTCCTTACTTTCATGTCCACTGAAAGGCATGCTTGTGAACTCTTAGATACGAACAAGAGTACTTTCATATTGTCTATCTTGGGGAAGAATGAAAAATAGAATTAATGAGAAAGAGGAAAGGGAAAAATATAGTGAAAGCCAAGCTGAAATATCGAGAAAAGGCTATCTTTCAGGATGTTTAAGTATGATGAGTCTCATGGCAACAATACTAAAATGAAAAATTATCTCCTTTGTGTTTATGACAATAGCAATAATAAGGAGGATAATTCATTCACTCATTCAACAAATATTTGAATGCCTACTATGTGAAAAGCACTGTGGGAGACAATGTAATGATGATGATGGTGATGAAAATGTAATAGTAATAAAGACATTACATTTATATAGTATCTTTTGACTAAAGAGCTTAAAATGGTTTGGTTTTTTTGTTTTGTTTCTGGTCAATATCTGACATCCACTCAGAGAGGCAAGGAGCAAATATTCTCCTATTTTTTTAATGAACAGGAGATACTGAGGTTCAGGGAAAATAATCAACTTACCCTAAGATATAGAATATATCTATGAAGAGAATGAGGGATCGACACTTAGGCCTCCTGAACACCAACCCAGTGTGCTTCTCAGTGCCCTGCTCTGCTCATGGATGATAAATCCCTTTAAGACTCATCAATAGGAATACTGAGGAAGAAATTTTGCTAATCTTAGTTTTAGAATTTCAATAGAACATGAGCCTACCA
This sequence comes from Phalanger gymnotis, assembly GCA_028646595.1. Taxonomy (NCBI): domain Eukaryota; kingdom Metazoa; phylum Chordata; class Mammalia; order Diprotodontia; family Phalangeridae; genus Phalanger; species Phalanger gymnotis. Next base: position 680,275,932 of record CM053622.1, on the reverse strand, counting down.
GACTGTCAGGGTGACCTATGGCTGGATTTGCATGATATGGGAAAAGCATGATGAAAATTTAGCCAGCACTGTTGAATAAGATTGCCTACTCCTGCCCTTGACTCCTCCTAACAATCTATTGCCACCTTCTATAACACTATTCTCTACCCTAGTGCCAGACAAACTGAACTACTTGCACCCTCTGTACACATTTCTAGCTTTCTTGCCTTCATATCTTTTCTTGCTCTAATTATTACATCTGGAATTTCACCATGACCACCCTTGAAAGGCTACCTATTTAATTAAATTAGAGAATCACAGAGTTATCTCTGAGGATCTCTAAACCAACTCACCTCTGACCAAGAATATCCTCTACAAAATGCTCAGCAATTTATCATCCAGTTTTTGCTTGAAGGTTTCTAGTGAGATCTGCTTCTGAACACATGGTTCCAACTCTGGTTTTTCCTTCATTCTCCCCTCTCCTATTTTTTTTCCTTTTTTTCAGATCTTGTATAGCATTTATATAACTCTAGAGAATGAATGAATGATGAATGAATGAAAAGTGTTTATTAAGCATATAACTATATAGTAATCACAAGGAATATAAGCGCAAGATGGTCTCTGCCCTCAAGGAGTTTACATTCTAACAAAAGAAACAACCTATGTAAGGGAGTGGCAGCCAGGGAACTGTGTTTTGGTCTGGGAAGTCACAGGGATGACGTGTAGAGGCATAAGGGATTCAAATGATGTGAGTATATATAACTAGAAGATAAATACTAGACTTGGACTCATGAAGAACTGGGAACAAACCCCACTTTTAATACTTCCCATCTAAGTGAAAATAGACAAACCATTTATCCTCTATAACTAAATTTCATCAAATGTCTAGTGGGGAAAATAACAATGATTGTATATTACCTCAAAGGGTGTTGAGAGGCTTGAATGAGATGAATTGTGTAATGTATATGTGCATGCATGTACATATGTATGTATGTTTTGCAAACTTTAACATGTTAAATTTCTATCATTGCGTCATCACTGCTGTTCTTGCTGCCGCCGCTGCTGTTATTATTGTTAGACAGGTGTAATCAAAAGACCTTGGTTTTGGAAGCAGAAAATCTGAATTCTTTTTCTGTTTATTCATTTTATCTTGTTTCAAGGTCATATGAAGAGTTAATTATTAAGCCATGAATATTGGTCTTCCAAAGGAACCTTGGAAGGAGCCCTCTTCCACATCATTAAAAAGGGGTTAATAATATTTGTTATCTCAGTAACTATTATTTTTGGTGATACTTCTTTAGTACTTGAAGACCAGGGGTATTGAAACTCTTCCCCCACCTCCCTGAATAGGGCTGAAGGTACAGTCCACACAGGCGGAAGGAATACTTTTCTGCCAAGGTGGTGGTAGAGCGTTGTTACTGCCCACCTAACATATAGCATTCCTTCTTCTAGAGCAGGCATCCTTAATCTTTTTTGTTTGTTGCAGACTCCTTTCCAATTTGATGGAGTTTACGGACTCCTCAGAATCATGTTTCTAAATATATAAAATAAAGTACTTAAGATTACAAAGGAAACCAAACATTAGTGAAAATAAAGTGTAAATTTCCCCCTTCATCTAAGTTCAAAGATCCCCTGAAATCTATCTTCTCTTCTAGAGGATAATAACAACTCATATATATGTGTGTCACGCATATTACATATATTCATAACACTACTAAGAACTCTGGGAAGCAGGTGGGATGTTATTATGTTTATTGTTATTTTGACTGTGATATCACTGATATAGGAAGCTCCTGGTGAAGAATTTTCTCTACAAATAAAGACCAGTATTTTCTCTGCAACTTATCCTTTCCATTACAACATAAACTCCTTAGAAGTATGGATTATTTATTTTATTTTATTTGTATCTCCAGCACCCAGTTTAGTTCTTGGAACATAGTGGGCACTTAATAAATGCTGGTTGATTGATTATGGTCTCTGATTGTCCTCTGGGGATACTGAAATGTTAAATGACTTGCCTCAAAGTGACACAGTTAGTACCTGGCAGAGACTGCATAAGTATTATTATGCCAAATAACAGACTAAATGATTTCACTGGAGGAACAAAAAGTTAGAGCCAGGATTTGAACTTAGATTTCTTGACTCTAATTACAATGCACTTTCTACTGTACTCTGCTTCTTATACTATACTTATACTTTTTCGAGTTGGGTGGTAGTTCTAAAGGGAAAAATATATGCTTGTTGTAAGGAAAAAATTCCTAATAATTATACCAATCTCAAAGTCGATGGTTTGTGGAAAGTAGCAGGTTCTGCCCTACTGGAAGTCTTTCAAGCAAAGGGATGTTAGAGATGGTGTAGATGATTCATCTGTGAGATGGACTGAATGACATCTGAGGTCCCTTTCAAACTCTGAGGTGTGAGGCTATATGACAAAGTAGGAAGAGTGCTAACCTTGGGGTCAGGGGCCCTGAGTTCAAATCCAAGTTATGCTACCTGGTAAATATATGACTTTGACCTGTATTACTTGACCTATGTGGACCTCGGTTTCCTTCCCCATAAAATTAGGGTGATTAGATGGCCTTTAAGGCTCCTTCAAGGTCTAAAGTTATAATTTTGACCAAACGAAAAACTAAATATCCTCTCTGTCTTTTTACTATTCCTTGTAGGGGGGTGTAGATTGGGGAATAAGGAGGAAGAATTTCATGGGGGCAAATTAGTGCCTAAGTTTATACATGTCGATTACCCAGCTATTTCAGTCTAAAGAAAACCGCTCTGCTAGAAATAATCAGGTCATTCAGATCTGTGTAATTTTGGCCTCATTGATCCATAGAATTGGCCTGTACAGACCCAGCCTGAGGATATTTACTTTAGGTATACATCCATCTTCTTTTAACCTATTGCTAGGAGCAGGGTGAAAAGAACTATCAATTATGAGGAAGAAAAAAGGGCTTCTAGGAAAGGTGGCCAACGGTAACAGCTGATGATTATACGGCACTTTATGGCTAACAAAGCACTTTTACATATATTACCTCATTTGGCCCCCACAACAGCTAAGTGCTATTATCTTCATTTCACAGACGAGGAAACTCAAGCTGAAGGAGTTGAAGTGACTTGCTCATGGGTCCCCTGCTTGCAAGTATCACTTAGGGGATTTCTACCCTAGTCTTGGGATTCTTCCATTCAGCCTCTCAAAGAGCAGTCCACCGACCAAAATCAAAAGGGCAAACACAACTCAGAGGGCTTGGGGAGCAGTCATGCCACAGGGAGGTCACAGTGAAGGTTCGTTCTTTCCTCCAATTGCCTTAGTACAGCTGAATGGCAACCTTGAATAAGACAGTGACTTCTCCCAGCGCTGAATTGCCTTATTTAAAAGTTAAACACCTTACCTCCTGATTTAGGAGCTTCTTCAATCCACTTATATCGAGCAGTGACCCAGAAGCGGTTTCCACTTGTTCTCTACAGGGGTTCCTGCTGGCGCCCCTAGGACTGATTGATTACCCCACTAAAGACTACCAGGGCCACACACTTGAAGATGTTAACAGCCAAGGAGTTATCAAGGCCTTGTTCAAAAAATGCTGTTACATGGGTGGTTTTTTCCCCTCCTTTTTTTTTTCCGGTGACCTCCTGAGGCAGCCCACTCTGTGGGTTCACTCGGGCGCTACACAAAGAGGTATTCCCTGTCTTTAGCCTTATAAATCAATTTTAATTATAACAACAGAAACATCAGCTGCAAATAGGAGCCAAATGGGCCAGGGCCTTTCTCTTTCCTCTTTAACTATCTCAAATTAAATGCTGAATTGTATTTTGGGGCCTGGGTATTGTCATGCAAACGAAGAAAAACAACTTGCTTTCCAATTTCCACATGCAAATACAGAGTGAATTGTTGAGAGAGAGAATATATTTTGCCATCTCAGTGGTTCTGGGAAAGATAAGGGGCCCTTGCAAAAAGTTCTCCAATTTGTCAGCTGGCAGCTTATTAAATACCGAAAACAAATGTTTATATAGCATTAGAGGGACACTGTCAAGGTCGGGAGGTTCCAAAATGGACCAATTCTGTTTGTTTTTTTTTCCCCCTCATAGCTGTTTGCAAAGTCTCTTGTTCTTTACCCCTCTCCAAACAAATGCAACAATTCTGTTTTCAGCTGCCTCAGGGGAAAAAAATAGGAAAGGAGCCAGCCTTTGTGTATGGACCCCTAATAACAAACGTTAATGGGCAGCATCTTAGCATTTATGAGCAACGCTACAATAACAGAAGTTTTGGACATACCTGTTCATTTGCTTTGTCAAGACTATCATTTTGTGTGTGTGTGTGTGTGTGTGTGTGTGTGTGTGTGTGTACGTGTGCGTGTGTGTACACATATGTCCATGGAATGGCCCTCTAAAAATAGCTTAGGACAGTTACCGTTTTCAGAGACATTTTCAGGGGAATTTTAATGCTATATTAAATATATTATCAAAGAAATGGATGACTGAAAAAGAAGGTGGGTAGGAGTGTGTGTGTGTGTGTGTGTGTGTGTGTGTGTGTGTGTGTGTGTGATAGAGAGAGAGAGAGAGAGTGCTATTTGTACCCAAATAATGTCAAGAGATATAGACCCTTACTTAATACTTTGGACAGATGCCTGTAGAGGATTTATGAGAAGGAAAGGAAAAGAGACCCACAGAAAAGGAAGCAGAGAAGAGTTAAGAGGTTTACCCCAGGAGGAAGTACCCATTTGGGTGAGACTATAGAGCCATTCAAATGTCAAAGTATCTTTATTTTCCAGGCAAGAAAACTGAGATCCCCAGAGATTAAATCACAGAATCATAGAACCTCAACCTCTCAGATGGGAAGACATCTCAGTGATTCCAGGCCATGTCTGGATATCAATCTCCTGTTCTGCTACCATCTAGAGTTTCCTTAATGATAAGGGTAAGGGGGTAACCAATAATCTCTAATTGTTGGAACGTTGTTCTTCCTACAGCCCTGAAATTTGCTTCTCTGGGAATACCAGCCAGCACTCTTAGTTCATCCCTCGATGGCCAAGCAAAAAGTGACTTGTTCTAAATCACATAGCTAATTAGTAGAGAAAATGTGGACTAGAACCCAGCTCTCCTGATGTTTTTTCTCCTGTTCCTCCTCCTACAGCCCATTCTTCTACCTGGGAATAGCTATTCCCAGTTCTAGGTGGGTGTACCACTTCTAGCAGTGTTAGTGGTCTGCTATAACAGGATAGAGCCAAGATGTTTTAAAGCATCATAAGGCCCCAGACCTAACACGTTAGTACACTGCCCCCATGCTCTTCTTCTTTCCACTCCAATACCCAAGTCTTACTGTCATTGCAATTAACCTCAGGTTGTTTGAATTTCCAGGCGGGAGGCCTGAACTGCCCAGGACTCTGGCATCCTAGGTATGAAAAAGCTCTCTCCTCCCTTGATTGCATGTTCAATTGTTCTGGTATGTTGCATAGCTACAAATAGATTTCTGTCATTCTTAATAACAGCCCCATTTGGTTTGGGAAGGGCAGCTAATGTTGAGTCACTGACCATACAGGGAACTGGAGTGATGAAGGGAAAGGACAATGGGGAGAGATCTGTCAACTCCATCTGTTCACGGAGGACTAAAAGCATGTAATTCACAACTTCTGTAAGCTCAGGAAGTTATCATCTAAAAGTTGTTGCTCTGCAGTGCCTTGACAGTCTAACAATACAAAATAAATCTCCTATTCACGCCTCTCCTGCAAGCCAGGATTCCAGGAATATGCAACAACAGCAGAAAACAGTGATAAGTTCCTCGTTAGGTTGTTGTAACCTACAGCACTCGAGCTGGTCTCATTACCATATATTATTTTTCTGCTTGCACGGACGGACTTCCTGAGAAACCAGAGGGTTAGGGAGGCCTTCTCTGGTGGCCAGCAGGTTTGTGGCATTTTGCCATAATCTTCAAAGTCCAGTTTGGTCCCTTCCCAATCCCCAATTGTCACGTTTTCAAACTACAGTGTGTTTTCCTCGAGTTGACTTAAGTAGTCAGCAGACGTCTCATAAAGGAGGTTTTGAATAGCAAAGAAAAATGATGAGATGAGAGTCTTAGGAGTACTTGCTCAGGTGCTGAGGGCATGAGCTCTGCTGCTTTCAGAGACTGGTTGTACCTGCAGCATTTATGTTGAGGAGGGGAAATTGGCTCCTGAGGAAAGGAGTAGTAATGGCTCATAAAATGGACATCTGTTAGGAATAGCAGAGAGCAATGAATATCTCACAGGCCACTGAGTTTGAAACACCAAATTAATCAGAGGGGCTGAGCAAGAATGAGCTATTTCCACCTTGCTTTAAGATCTAAGGCCTGCCACCAGGAAGTACGAAAAGATGGCTTTGTCATATCTCTTTGGAGGTTTTCCTAGGCTCCAAATTGCCTCAGTCCAAGACAATAATGGTGTATATGGATGTACCTCTGATAATGAAGTACATTATCTGCTTCATTCTATTTCACTACTGTGGCCCTTTACACTGCCCCCCACCCAAATCACTAGCCCTGCAGAGAATCTCAGAGTCCCTGCTAAGGCTCTGACATGGGCCTTTAAGCCCTCTGTTCCTAAGCTGCTACAGCCCATTTTTTAGTCTATCACCAAATCTCTTTTTGTATCAGAAAGACAGTGTGGCATAATCAATAGTGTGCCAGATTCCAGTCTTGTCTCTGACACTAGCTATGTGACCCCAGGTACCTCTCTGATCCTTAGATTCCTGGTCTTTGAGATATAGTAACTACATCAAAGGGTTGTTGTGGGGCTCGGATGAAATAATGACCATTGGCTACTTTTATAGCTTTCCCAAATTTTGCCATTCTGGGAAATTTATTCTTCTGTAGACTTCATTTTTAAAGGAATTCTGTCCACTTTGTTTGGACACTAGCAACATGGGTTCTTACTTTGAGACCTATAAATGTGTCTTTAAAAATATTTTAATGACTGCATTTCAGTATGATTGGTTCCCTTTATAGTTCTATATTTTTTATTTTTTATGCATTTGGAAACATAATTCAGAAGAAACCTATAGATTTCACCAGACTACCAAAGGGATCCGTGTCACACAAAAAAGGGTTAAGAATATACTATCTTACCAGTCAAAGCATATGTTTTTTCATAGGATTGTATATTTAGAACTAGAAGGGATACTAGAAACCAATTAGGCAACACTTTCATTTTATAGGTAAGGAAATTGAGGCACAATACAGGTCCTTGCCTTCCTATTGCTTACAACCTAAAAGGTGAGATCAGTTTAAATAGGAATAAATTAAATATGACTCTTTTAAGAACATAGGGTCATAAGTTCAGAGGTGGAAGGGACCTTAGAGGTCATCCAATTGAGTAACTTGCCAAAAGAGTCACAGCCAGTGAGTATTTGAGGTAGGCTTTGAACCCAAATATTGAGTCCCGTATCTTGTCCATTGTTGTTATTCTTCTTGTTTGGTCATTTCAGTTGTGTCTGACTCTTCCTGACCCACTTTGGTCAGAGATACCGGAATGGCTCGCCATGTTCTTTTCCAGATAATTTTACAGATGAAGAAACTGAAGTAAGCAGTGTTAAGTGACTTGCCCAGGGTCACGCAGCTAGTAAGTGGCTGAGCTGATTACATTATTGCTCTCATACTTTTGCCACTCATGGAAAGGAATATTGGGCCTATGTGGCCCAGAACCTGAAACAACTGGACATGACCTAAATAGGAATTAGGTCATAGATAAGAAATTATTCTTGAATCTAGTCCTGTAATACTGCTTAGGACAAGGGTTTTGGAACACGTCATCCCTGAAGAAAGCGGGAAAGGCTAAAGAAAAACCATCGTTCAGGATTGAGTGACTTCAGAACCCAGTTTCTCTAAGGATGTTTACATGCATCTGATCCAACCTTTCAGGGGTAGCTAAATGATACAGTGGATGGAATGCTGGGAATGGAATCAGGAAAACCCTAGTTTAATCCTCCCTAAAATAGAGGGTTCAATTTGATGGCCTCTATGGTTCCTTCCACCTCTAAACTTATGACCCTATGATCTTAAAAGAGTGATATTTAATTTATTCTTATTTAAACTGGTCTCACCTTTGAGGTTGTAAGCAATGAGAAGGCAAGGACCTGTGTTCCCTCTTTGTAGTCCTGCATCATCTAAGCATTTTGTAAACCTTAAAGTGCTAGATGAGTGTCATCTGGGATGATGATGATAATGACAGTGTTGATGGAGGTGAAAGAAATTAATTGAGAAACACTCCGTAATCTAATGTGTTCTAGCACAGTTCTAGTTTAGGTAGATAAAGAATATTTCTTTTTTCCAATTTCATTTAGGCTGTAGAAACTGGACCTTCTGGATCACATCTATATAGCAACAACCTGCAATTAATATTTTCCAGCAAAAGTAACAACCTACATGATTTTGCTGCCAACCTGTGGGCTTTCTGACAGTAATACAATGGGAGGCAGAGTGAGCTTCCTTTGTTGTTTCTCCTTGACTTTATGCTTCTGCCAAGAGTGCATTTTCCGTAATTTACACCTTTGGAGCACTTTATTTTTACTTCTCTTATACATTTCCTTAGGCATAACTTTTTTAATGCTTATTTGTGGATATTTTGTATCTTTCATCCCACCTCACCACTAGCTTGTGAGCTTCTTGAAGAGCAGAGACTATGTCTTATTGATATCTCTGTTTTCCTTCCAGAGACCAGTATGGCTCCTTACAAATGAAAGATGGGCAGTAAGAGGTTTTTGGACTAAAGAAGTTGAATCCTTTTATAAGGGATAGGATTGTGTTCTCTATTTTCTCTGTTGGATGAAGTAGTACCATCACCGATATGCTTTTATGTATTAGAACTCAACCAGGTTAATCATCTTCTAAGTGCAAGGCACCAGGCTTGGTATAATCTCTAGATTAGAACCACAGAATCTTTAGAGGTGAAAGGGACCTTTGAGGTCATTATGGATACAAAGCCCATTCTGTTGCCTGAGAATCAAACAGCTGCTTTGAGAGATGAAACCTTGGAAGAAATATCGGATCTCTAGAACCCTACTCAGTATATGGTCTGATGACTATAGTTCGCATGAACCTACACTCAGACCCCTTTGGAAAGTGTAGGATCATAGAATTTTGATCTCATAGAGATCTTTTAGTCTAATAGGTGAAGAAACCAAAGCTCAAAGAGGTAGATAATTCATCTAGATATCAAAGTTAAGGATTTGGGATTTGAACTCAGGTTCTATGACTCTAGGACCAGTGCTTTTTTATATTATACCATCCTGAAAGGATACTTCATGAGCCATAATACTTCATCTTGAGGTAGGTCCTGTTTTCTTGGAGTCATAATGGAGTGGGCTGAGTGACATTACTGAGAGGAATTTCCATCTCTCATAGCAACTATAAAGCTTGGCAGGTGGTTCAAATAGTACAAGTAATTCAGCAATTCATTTGAGCAGGGATGATGCATCTGAAAATACACTGTTCAAGGACAGCATCTTCAGACTCCCAAGGACTGTGGAAATTAAGACATTTGCAGTTTTGTCTTCTTGTGAAGGGCTGGAGAGAGGGACATTAATGAGGCTTTGGGACTAACTTCAAAATAATTAAAAACAGATTCATTAGTCTAAGATACCTCTTGCCACCCCCGTTTGAAGGAAACAAATTGGTAGAGTCTCTGATCTCTGTAGCATGCTGTTCTCTGTCTTGTTATTAAAAATCTATGTTGCATAGATATTTTTAGTTAAAAATTTAAAAAAGGCAAACCTGGCCCAAACTGTTACCCTGAGAGTATGCCCTTGTAACTTCCACTGAAATGGATAGGAATTTTGCCCAAAGGAGGACTGTGAAATGAATCATGTTGGTTATTGATCTCTTGATAACCTCATAATGATTTTGATTGACATTTACCACAATCAAACAGGATTTAGAGCAGGGGTTCCTAATCTTTTCTTTTCTTTTTTTCCATCGGGGACCTCTTTGGCAGTCTGGTGAAGCATATGGACCCCTTAGCAAAATAAGGTTTTTAAATGTATAAAGTAAAATACATAATATTATAGAGGAATCTTAATTATATTGAACAATACTTATCACATATTTTTAAGAACTTATGGATCCTAGAGTGAGAACCCCTGGTTTAGATAGAGAAATTGAGTTTTATTGGTCCTGATAATGAGCCAATGGTACAACTAGATAGTCATCCTGGAGTCCCTAAGACACAGGCCATACAACTATCTCCAGGACAATGGGGTTTGTCTGTATACTCATTTCAGAGAATTTCATTAGAGTTAACATTTGCTTTAAAATACCTTTAGGTAAAGACAGTCTCAATTTTGCTTAATAGAACTATCTAATTAATCCATCCATTTCTTCTTAGGATTGAAAAAACTACCTTCTTTGAACTTTAGCACATTCTTCTCTGTTATAAAGAACAAGAAACATCCTACCTCATAACAGTCCACAATAGGTTATACTTCTTGACTATTGTTTTCCCCACCCAGTTAAGAATTAGTGATACTGAGGAAGGGAATCATGCTTCAACTCTGCCATGGAGCTTCTCTGAGAAACAAGGAGAGAATTTTTTTAGGGTGGATGATGAAGAGAAGGGAGCTTACATTATGTAGCTTTTCTCATTTGGTTGTCTTGTGATACAGGGTACTCTGAGTCTCTTGATTTTTTATCAAAAAGATAGCATTTTAATTGGCTCAAATAAAGTTTTCACACAACCCAAAGCTGAGTTCATCCATCAGAGAAGAGGAGGAATGAGTGTGTGTTGTGAATGTTAATGAATAAATGACCTCTTTCATTATTATGTATCTACATTCAAAATGTCACAGCTCGTTCGGTGATAATTATTGAATTTCCAACATTTATAGGAAAACAGCACATACAGTACGGAGATAATTGCCCCGCTGGATTCTTATGAAGGATGCAGTTTTCTATAAATATAGGGATTTAGTAATTATCTCTAGCGCCTCCTTGTTAAAATTAGAAAGTAGGTAAAAAAAAACAAATAAGAACAGCATTTATTCATTAAAATTCAAAAGCATGTTAGCTCAATTATACTAAAATTGCCCAGACTGGAGGCGAATTGTTTGTTACTCCTATTTTTGAGGTTTCTTTTTTAGTTTGTCTTGCTGTGTGGAGTGAAGAGCTTGTTGTTTCATGTGACAACGGAACCATGATATCCATCATATTCAGGAATGGGATGAGGGTCTTTTTTATGGATCCTAGAGTGAGAACCCCTGGTTTAGATAGAGAAACTGAGTTTTATTGGTCCTGATAATGAGCCAATGGTAGAACTAGATAGCCATCCTAGATTCTCTAAGACACAGGCCATTTTCCATTTTATCTTGTTCCTTAGTGGACCGATTGGGATCAGCTATATTAAGAAATGACTTAGAACAATTAATCTGGAATGCGGCTAGGTCTTTGTGATAGAATAACACAATCTTGGAGTTGCAAGGGGCCTCAGAGGTCAGGTAAGCCCATCCTATACCTGAAGCATGAATCCTTTTTTAGCATTCCCCGAAAGTAGCCACCTTGTGTCTTACAGGAGATCTCCAGCAATAGAGAACCATGACAGAGCTGCTCTACATTTTGTAAACTTCTTCCTTATTTTGAATTGATGATATCTGCCTTCCATTCTGGTTCTATCCAGTAAGCTTACTGATGTGTTATGCTCCATTGAGCTGATGTTTAAGCCTGTTCTAATTACAAGCACACTTTCATCCAAGGACCAAAGTCTTCCTAAGCAGTCAGGGAATCCCTGCAAACTCTTCCTCTCTTCATTGGCCACGTCTTAAAAAACCCAAGTGCAAAATCTTGGGCTCCTGGCATGCAGCCTCCCCTGGTACACTGGCAGAAGGCTCATAGTAATCAGTAATTGTCCAGGAAACAAGTTCTTGGAAGGGAAATAGGTGATTTATTGAAAAGGCCCTGGTATCACATTCCTCCTAATCACCATCTCAGCTCCTAAAAGGAGCAGCCTAGGCAAGCTCTGCTAAACAAATGTAGATATAGTGGGGAGAATCAAAAGCATTTAAAGGAAACATGTTACTTGATGAAAAGGAGTACTGGTTGTATTAGAGAACAAGGCAAAGGTAAAAGGCGTATAATTATGGGAGTGAGAAAGAAGCCTGGGCAGGGAGAAGGACACTCTATTTAAACTAATAAAGAAGGAGGGAGGGAATCAAACAACTGATCCATTGATATTAGCCAGTTTCCATAGTAAATAAATAGAGAGCCAATCAATCCACATAAAGAGACCAGAGGGAGAGGAGTGACAGAAGGGATAAGTGACTCATATTGGCCAGGAAATGTTTACTTTTTCATCATCTTCTGGAAAGAAGGCGGATGAGGATATGCTTAAATCAGTGGTTAGGTTTCTAGGAAGGAGAATGCAGAAGGTGGAAGTGAGGTGATAGAGGTTAGGAACAGTCACAGGGCTTATGGTGGCAACATCGACATAGAATAAGGATCCAGCAAATAGCTGGTCTAGCTTCACGGACTCCGTGGGAGGTTGCTTTCTTGCTGTTTCTTGCTGTTGCTTTCTTGTTAGTTCTAATGAGGGGCTGAGGATGAGGCATCAGTAATACTTAGTCAAAGCCTAATATATTAATGGAATCCATGTCCAAGGTCCAAGCAAAGCCTAGCTATTTAGTACTCTTCTGTATCACTCCTTTCCTTTTTTTCCCCAAACATCCCTGAGAAGCAGAAGCAAAATACCTCAGAAAAAACCATTGTAGGTCCAATTCTGGACCCATCAAACACCTCACTCACTCACAATGTCCAAAAGGCATTCAAGACCAGAGCAGGCTCTTGGCTCCTTTTCCTGCTGGGTTACCTTTGCCCACCCTCCCCTAAGTGGTCACTTTCTAGAATCATCTAGACACCTGCAGTGGGTGAATGAGCTTTCCAATCAGTGACACTAATAGTCTTGGGAATTAAAGCTTCGAAGGAAGGAGAGGCTTGCAAAAGCCCAAGTTGATTAAGGACCATCACTCTGATCTCCAGAAGCACAGATCAATTCTGATTAAGGTGTTAGAATTCTTTCAAAGGATGACTTGGCTTAGTAGACAAATAGCATGGCTCTCAGGTGGGCAGGAAGCATTTGACAAAGATCAGCTTGCAAGGCTCATTCTGAAGGCCAGGAGCTGAATTGAAGGAATTCAGCCAACTAGACATCAGGTGAAACAGAGAGCAAGAATTCCACAACTCAGTAATTTACAGAGAGAAAAAAGAAAAGGGATAGCTAGATTACACTTCCATCTCACTTACCAATGGTAAATAATTCTTTAGGAAGGTTGAATCATTATCAGCAACATCAACAAACATTTATTAAATTCTTACTGTGTGCCTGGTACTGTGCTAAGTATTGGAGATACAAAGGGAGGCAAAATATATGGCCCCTGCCCTTAGGGAATTCACATTCTAATGGCGGAGACATAGAAACAACTATGTAGAGACACTATATATACACAGTGTATGTTAATTTTAGTTCAATCAATATGTAAACTGTTTAAAAACAATACAAACATGGTAGGGGGCACAGCTGGCAAATATCTGTACTTATTTGCAGGCTTAGAAAAATTATTAAGTCACAAATATCTATTTTGAAAAGCAATCTCTAGGAAATTCATTGCAAAGCTAAGCTGCTACCATAAGGTTTATTGAATATACTATGAGTAGATTTAATTTTTCTAAATGTGTAGTGGAGATAGCATTGGCTTTGGAATTAGGAAGACCTGAATTCAAATTCCACTTCTGACATTTATTGGTTATGTGACAATGAGCTGGTCGTTCAGCCTCTTTCAGCATCAGTTTCTTTATTTGCAAAGCTTAACTTTAGTACTGACTTGTGAGGAGCTCAAATTAGATAACGTACGTAAAAAAACTGTCTACTTTGTAATATTGTAAATATAAGTTGTTGTTACCCTGTTATTATTCATGATTCATTGGTTCTCAATATTTATTATCTGGGAACCATGTTTCCTTTGGGACATCCATTTTCTGGGAATCAGGAGCATAGTCAGATTCATCCATTTTCTTAAAAAAAATTTATGATGCCTTTTGTTTTTACACTGTAGGCATTTTTGGGTATAACCTCCTCCTTGGCTTCAGACCTTGAATTGAATCCTACTCCATAACAAAGAAAAACAGCCAAAAATAATTGATAAAATGGCACATTCTGCCCCTGTAGTTCTCCACCTTTCTGTCAATAGGTGGAAGTATGTTTCATTAACTGATTCTTGGACCAAGAGCAGTTAGTACAATGATTCAGTTACTTATTCATTTCCCCACAATGTCACACCTATCTTCAGACAGCATGACACATGAGGTAGGAAGGAGAAAGGAGAAAGGGTTCATTGTAGGCCAGGATAGAATCATAAAATGTCAGAATTGGAAGGAACTTCAGGGAGCATCTAGTAGAAATCTATCTTCCCTGTTTTATAGACAGATAAACTGAGATTCAGAAAGATGAAATTACTTTCCCGGGTATACTTCCTGGTCTCTTGACTCTTAGTTCAGTGCTCCTTATGGCAGATTATGCTACCCCAGGCTTCCACTACACAGACATGAATCTTACTCAATTATACCATTTAAAAAGTCAAATGCCATGGGCAATGCCCATGATGTGGAGCTCAGAGTGCCTTCAACCTTTCAACTCCATCGCATCAGTAGAGAAGAGCCAGGCAAGAAGGATAGACAGAAGCCCAAGATGGTAGCAGAGAGCAGAGGAAGAGTAGAGGTGATGCCAGTGGCCAGGGTCTGTCTTGCCAAGTGGCCAGGGCTTGCACACAACTCTTAGGCACATGTGGTGGGGACCACCAAACCTTGATGTAGCTAACTCTGAGTCACATATCACTTGTACTATTCTCTTTCTTCCCACCTATGACTAAATCAAAGATTGCGAGCCCAAGGAAAGATAATAGAGAAACAAAAGGCAACAACCTGTCATCACTCCATCCTGTTCACAAAAAACAAAAAAAACCAATAAGGATATTAATTTCTCAGGCAGTATAGAGGCATAATGAGATGCGGAAGAACAGGAGTGGGTGAGCCCACTGTGAGGGAGGCTGCTCCTTCCTTCCATTTGTCATTGGCAGAACTGATAGCTGGGGCTTCTAGGCAGCCTTCCAGGTGGACCCATGTAGCAATGCCAATTATGGCAACCTCCAACAATTCCCCCTGGTTGTCAGGGTCTTGCTGTGCAGGACACAGTCTCTGGAGGACTGACTTAAAGATTCAGAGATGTATTTGTAGCATGCAAAGAAGGGGTGTTTCCTTAGGAGAAAACTCATACAACTTCCAGACTGTTCTTTTTTCTCTTTCTATTTCTTTATTTAATATTTTTTAGTTTAAAACATTGATTTCCACAGGATTTTGAGTTCCAAATTTTCTCCCCATTTCTACCCTCTTCCCATCCCAAGATGGCATATATTCTGATTACCCCTTTCCCCAGTTTGCCCTCCCTTCTATTACTCCCTTATCCCTTTCAGACTGTTCTTCTAATGCAGAAACCAAGAACCTGAAAAATCTTGGTTCAAGGAAAAATAATGATCCTGTCATTTGAGGAGGATCAGGGGCCTTGGATTTAGTTCTTCAGACCACTGCTGACCTTGAATAGGCTATACATCCCTTATGTGCTTTCAGCAGCCCAGAGACAATTAATCATATTGCTCATTACTGTGAACTCCTTAGGAAAATATATAGGCAGCAGCATCTGTCCCAAAGAGCACTAAACCCCTTGGAGGAAGTTAGAGCTGAACTTCAGTTTCAAATAGGCAATGGACTTGCTGCAGGATGCCAGCCATGTAAGTTAACTGACCTGTGCCTCTGAGTGAAACTTCCTTTCTGTTTCTAGGAGGCAGAGGAAGCCAATGGAATGACCTTGGAGTCAGAGGATCTAGGTTCAATTGCCACCTCTGAAACTACCTGTGCAAACTTGGCCAATTTACTTGAATTCCCTGGGCCTCCATTTTCTCATCTGTAAAATGAAGGGCTTGGAGCAGATGCTCTCTGAGGTTCCTTCTAACTCTAAATCCATAATCTATTTTTGCCATCACTAGGGTGTCCTGAGGATAAATTAAATCAATCATTCCATTATGATGTATTTGTTATAATAATAGTTCACATTTCTGTGCTTTTTGAAGGGTTACTTTTCTCGTAACAGTCCTATTAGGTCAGTAGTGTGTGTATTATTAACCCCATTTTACAGATAAGGAAATTGATGCACAGAGATGCTAAACTGGGCTAGGAAATGTCAGAGATAAAACTAGAAACCAAGTCTTTTGACTTCTAGTCCTATTCCCTCTCCACTGTACCACCCTGCCCCTAAGTACCTACTGGATATCCAACACTGTACTAGTTGCTATAGAGGATACTAGAAAAATACTGTATGAGGTATGATCCCTACCACAGAGCTCTCCATCTAGTTGGAGGGAAATAATCAAACACATAAGACAATTAGGAAATACCATAAGAAGTTTAAAATTAAATGTTAAATTGTAATATAGATAGGCATACTATGCTAGAGGTGTCATACTCTAAGCCTGTCTCAGAAACTTGGAAGTTGCAGCCTCAATGAAATTTAAATGTAATTGGAAAATATTTAGCAAGATAAAAACAAATACAATATAAGGTTAGGTTATGCGGGGATCCCTTTCTGTATGAGTTTGTTAGACTGTGAATGCCTTTAGGGCAGGGACTATCTTTTGCCCCTTTTTGTATACCTAGTGCCTGGCACACAGTAGACCCTTAATAAATATTTCTTGATTGAGTTTGATACCACTGCTATAGAGGGCCATAGAAGGGTGGGCTACAGTGCTCAGTGAAGGTTTCATGTAGCAAATGGGATTTAAGCAAGGTCTTGGAGGGTGGGTAGACTTTGAGCACATGAAGAGAAACTGGGACAAGTGTTCTAGAAGAAATCATAAGCAAAGGTATGGTGGCTGGAATGAGCATCGAATGGGAGGGGGAAAGTAAGGCAACTTGCCTGACGAGTTGTGTTGGGGAGCAGTGAGAAGGAAATATTCCATGAGATGCATTTTGAGTTTCTTGGAGGAGCAGCATGATAGAAATTCAAGATGTTTCAAATGAGATCCAACATGTCCTCTTTTTACCTCCCTTGGGACTGAAAGGGTTGATGTACTGGAACAATTTGTGGCTTCATTCTGAATAGAGTTCCCTTATCTCAGAGTTCATTATCTGAAGGCTTTACTGGGTATGAGAAATGTTGTTTCTTCAATTCCTGGGGACTGATAACAGAGTAATCTCAGAGGGGCTTTCCAGACAAGATTTTTCTTCCTTTTGTTAGGGTTAGAGCAGTTTGGGGAGTGAGGGGGACCAGAAACTTTCACCATTGGTGAACCTGGTGGAAAATTACATTTTCACGGGTTGGTGAGCAAGCAAAGTGGTTTTTGACTTCACCTCAGAATGACATCTGAGCCTGGGGAGGAGATTCATGTAGCAACTGTCAAGGCCATGTCCGACTATGCAGCCTGAGACCTTCCTCTGGGGAATGTATGCTTTTTTTTTTTCTCCTGAAGCCAATTGTTATACAGGCCTGTGAAGGGAAAGAGTTGGAGGGAAAGGAAGCAAATGGTTGATTATTCCCCCAAAAGGCATAGATCAACTGATAGCAAGGGAGCTTCCTCCTGAATCCACTACTCCGTAGCTATTCACGAAAAGAAAGCTAGGTTGTTTAGAGGACTTGTTTTACTAAACGGGCCTTTGACCAGGGATGGATGGGACAGCCTACCAGTATCTGCAGAGAACAATATCAGCTCCAACGTCTAGGCTTTAGAACTCAATAGGATCCTTAGTCCAGGCTCCTCATTTCACAGACAAGTAAACTGAACCTAGAAAGGTGAAGTGATTGGTCCAGTGGCAGATTCCATTCTAATTCTGATCCTCTAACTCTAAATCCAGAATTCTTTCTACTATATTATCCTGCCTGTATTATGGTCACAGAGTTAATTTGTAGAATTAAACTGTGGGAGAGAGTTTAGAGATCATTTACTCTAACGTCTTCATCTGAGGAAATCCAGAGAGCAATCTTATAAATTTTCCCTTTTATGCGTTTACCACATGTTAATTTGCATCATTTATCCATGTATATGTCTTATGTATGGAGATTAAAGGATAACAGATGATCAGTATGAGTGCTGTTCTGGTATGCACGGATTTGTCAAAAAAGCTAGATGAAGGCCTCTAGCATGATGGACAGATCCTCTGTAGAGGATTTATGGGAAGATGTGGACAATTATTTAAAAGGATGAGAAGCTGTGAGTGGTCAGAAGGAGTGCCCACATTAATGAGATTATGAATCCATTGACATATTGGAGTATGTCTAATCATCCCTATTAGTCTATGAGCTTCTTAAGGGCAAATATTTTATTTTATTTATTAGTGCCCACCCTAGTGACTTATACATGATATGTGTGTATATATATATATATATATGTATATATATATATATATATACATGCCTCTGTGTATATATATCTATATCTATATATATCTGTGTGTATACATATGAAGGAAGGGATGGATTCAGTGACAATCTTGCCTAAGATCAAACAACTAGCTAATAGAAGAGCCAGGACTAGAATCTGAATCCATTGGCTCCCATTTCTGTGCTCTTCTTAATTCCACTAACTCCAGTGATACCACATGGAGACATGGCAAGTAGCCATGGACCTTGATGCTTTGCATAGTGACCTGGTTTCATGGGAATTTGCCTTGCCTTTTATGGAGATGATACATGACCCCACCTTTAATTTCCTATGACTACTCAAGAATAGCAGGCTCTTGATTGCCCTGAAATAGTCAAGGACAATTAAATAGAAATTGATATATCCTTGGTGAAAGTGTGTATGACTTTGGGCAAGCCACTTCTCTGGACTTCAGTTTCTTCATCTGTAAAATAAGGGGAGCAAAATGGATGAGCTCAAAAGTCCCTTCTAGCTCTAGAACCATGGGTCTAGGTGGGAACCTAAATGGACATTGAGGTGCCTTTCAACTCTGAAATTATGTAATTTTTGGATACAAATCCTCAACAGCATGTCCCAAGTTAATCAACCCTTTGGGGAAAAAAAGCCTTGTCTTTATGATGAAGGATCAAATTTCAAGCCTCTCTCTTTTTAAGGTAGATATGGAAGATGAGCCCAAAGGACTTCTGCCTAACGTTTGGTGCTTTTGCATTAGGAATGTGTTCATATTGTTGGGGACATTGTGTTTTCATTCTTATGATTCCAGGTACACAAAATAGTCTCCATAATAAAATAGACTGTCTTGGAAATTTGAATCCTACAGAGATCATGGAGGACTTTGAATCCAGGTCAAAATGAACCCCAAATTAGTTTGTGTTTCTAAAGTACTCTGAGTTCCACAGAGAAAAGAAACTATTTAGCTTCTGAGGCGGGTTGGTCTCATTGGTGGGACCTTGCAATGGGGAGTGTACTTTGTCACTGCCAATGCTCTAGACTTTGAATAAATAGGAGAAAATCAGTCTCCAGGGCTCTCTGTCTGCCTTCTTTTGAGAGACAACAAATTAATCCTCTAAAGAATGAGACTTAGTCAACCAAGGTGGTGGTGGTAGGGAGAAGTGAAATACAAACCCTGAAAAGCCTGAAAGGAAAACACAATTCCCTGTTGCCTTTTTACATTTTGGGAGGGGAGCATTAGGGAAAATGCTAAAAACTTGGCCCACAAACTTTGCCCATTTACCTCAGGTGACCTGAAGTCTTGATGAGAGGTAGTTATCCTGGGCAGGGACCAGGTGGAAAGCCAGAGGCTCATCTAGCTGGAACTACCTGTCTTGCACATCTCTCAAAATAAGATCAACTTGATTCTGATTAAAGCTGAACACTCCCACAAGCCTAGCATACCACGTGCATCTGACTCTAGGGCCCCTGAATAAATTGTTTTCCCTTTTCATGCTGATCTTGGTGAACTCTTTTTGCTCAGTGAGTACTACCCACAGGGACAAGGCTGGAAATGGAAGCTCAGGTCTCCTCTTGGCACCTAGCTGTGGAAGCAGGGTCCTTGGGTATTGGAGCAGCCCCAATGGCCCTGCAGGAAGGAGAGGAAAGCGGAAATAAAAAAGGATTCCTCATCCTGATGTTTGCATATTCAAAATGAATGATGAGAACTGAATCCTAGAAAATAGACATGAGGGAATAGGTAGAGGGACAGTGATGTACTTCAGGAAGACAAAATGTCCTCTACAGAGTACACACTGGCAGCGATGTCTGGACTTCCAGTGAAGATATCCCCAGATTCATTCATCTTGCTTCAGATGAGTCCTTTCCTTACACTGAATAGCAGACATAGGGAAATAAGTCAGGGAGGCTTAGAATCACACAATCTTAGAATTTTAAGAGTTGGAAAGGACCCCAGGGGTCACCTAATGTAACCTCAAGCACCTTGCTACATATTGGACCAGTTTCCCCTCTCATTCCTCAAAGCTAAGAAAATATTAGTTCCTTAGGTATATTCTCTGATTTATGGGGCAAATATTTTGCAACTCTTTAAGGAGACTGATAAAAATTTGAAAAAAGACATCAGATCATCACTGACTGTTACAGCTGGAAAGAAGACATTAGAGATTATATAAATTCTAGGGTCAAAGGACCACAGAGTTAGAGCTGGAAGAAACCTTGTAGATTATCTATTCCAGCTTCCTCATTTTACAGTTGAGAGAACTGAGGCCAAGGTCATGTCACAGTAAGGGTCAGACTGGAACCCGGGTTCTCTGATTCCAAATTTGTGCTTTTTCTACTATACCATGTGTTTATAGAAGCTCAGAAATGTGAAACGATTTCCCCATAGTTACATAGTGAGTCAGTGGCAGGCCTTAGACTAAAACCCACGTCTTTTGATTTCTATTCTTGTGTACTTTTCAACACACCACATTGGGAGTGTGATCTATTGTGTTCTACCAGAAAGAGTTTTTGCTGAGAGTATATACTTGACAGTGCTGTCCCCTCTTCCACTGCCTTGGGAGATTAATTATATTGAGCTGACCTGGACAAAAGAGTGACTATCTAATAGGATGGCCACAGTCTGTAGTGACCACTATGTCCTTTCTTTCTGAGCCATAACAGGAAATTTTTATGACTTGGAAACTCAAAATGTTCCTGGGTGCCAACTGGCACAAAAAGTGATCTTAGTTATTAGGTGGGTGCTACTTGATTGTGGAGAGACAGAAATCTTTGGATTCTAGAGTGAGGCAGAACAGGGGAGGAGATTATTGTAGGGTTCCAAGCTGGTAGTTTATTAATTTAACTAATTATTTTTTAATTTGTTTTTATTTTTAGTTTACAACACTCAGTTCTATAAGCTTTTGAGTTCCAAATTTTCTCCCCCTCCCTCTCCTCCCACCCCAAGATGGCATGCAATCTGATATAGGTTCTACATATACTTTCACATATATTGTCACAATAGTCAAGTTGCAAAGAAGAATTATAACCAATGGAATGAACCATGAGAAAGAAGAAACAAAATGAAAGACAGAGAGAGAGAGAGAGAGAGAGAGAGAGAGAGAGAGAGAGAGAGAGAGAGAGAGAGAAAGAGAGAGCAAATAGTTTGCTTCAATCTGCATTCAGACTCCATAATTCTTTCTCTGGATGTAGATAGTTTTTCTTTTGGAGCTATCTTAGAACCTTGCACTGCTGAGAAGAGTCAAATCTATCAAAGTTAGTCATCACAGATACTGTGTGTTTGTAATCATGTATAATGTTCTCCTGGTTCTGCTCCCCTCACTCAGGATCAGATCATATATGTCTTTCCAGGTTATTATCAAGTCTCTCTGCTCCTCTTTTCTTACAGCATCATAATATTCCATTACATTCATATACGACAACTTGTTTAGCCATTCCCCAATTGATGGGCATCCCCTTGAGTTCCAATTCTTTGCCACCACAAAAATAGCTGCTATAAATATTTTTGTACATATAGTTTCTTTTCCCATTTGTGTGATCTCTTTGGGATACAGCCCTAGAAGTGGTATTGCTGGGTCAAAGGGTATGCACATTTTTATAGCCCTTTGGGCCTATTAACTAATTATTTTCACCACCTAGGTGCTGAAAGTACTGAAAGATTTGTACTTTGTTTAGTGTCTTGGACGATTCCCTAGTCACCAAACAATAGTTATGGGGTTACTGGGTTTACTTTTCCTTCAGTTGCCCAAAATAATTTCCTTCCTTCCTCTGTATTACTAGTTTGAGTTGACAGACCTGTTTGCTATCTCACTCGATTCCTTTCTCTAGTCATCACTCTACCAAGCAATAGATGGGTCTAAACAGCTCTTTTCATCAATGCTGTACCTCTGTTTCTCTAGCCTTTGGGTCATCATTTTTTCTGTCCTTGAACTCCCTCCATTTTTTTAAAAAACACCATTCTCTATTCCAAAATGTTTGAACTCAGATGTTCCAAGAAATGTTTGTTTGAGGTGTTGGGAAATATCACTCATTACAGAATCTGGTTTCACTATAAAGTTGTGCACTTTGGTTTGCTATTACAAGACTTCACTATTGTACCACCATCTTTACTAAATTCAAGGCACATGACTCCATGATACCAAGCAAAGAATTTGGATAAGGACAAACTGGATTCGCCCATATTAGATTATAGTATTTTGGTTCAAACTAGTTTTCGCACAACAAAGGCCTTATTCTTCTGAGTCAAGGAAGTCTTCCTGACCAAAAATTTATTTGCTGTTGTGTAGACCACACAAATTTCTTGAGCTTACGCCCAGCTACCCTGGAGTCAATGTAACAGAAAGAGAGTAACGCATTTGGAATTCAAAGGCCTGGGTTGGATTTTTGGCTCTGTCCTTTATCAGCTGAGGCAACTCATTTTCCCTTTATGGGAGACCAATGATACATTTGTAAAATGAGGAGGTCATTCCAAGCAATTCTTAAGTTCCAATTTGAGCACAAAATCCTATGAAACATGGGTTCAGGAGGAGGAGAGGGAGACTTTTTCCTAACTGCAGTCTCTTTTTGGAACTCCCCCTCTTTGTCATCTAGATACTAGGAGATATAACATTTCCTTGTATCTATGTTTTCCTATTGAGTTGGCAAAGTATAGCAAATAAAGGTCAGGTCTCAAAGCCAAGAAGATTTGGGTTCCCGTCCTGACTCTAAAACATACAGTTTGTAGGACCCTGGGTAAATTACTTACCTCTCTCAGTGTTCTAGGCAACTCTCTAAGACTTTACATTGAAAAGAAGGTTCCAGCTTACATTGGTAGAGAGAGTTTCCTTCTCCTATACCAAATGAAATCACAAGTCCAATCCCTATACCTATTTTTTTTAGACAATTAAAGGGGAGAAAAACATGGTCACTCTCCCTTCTCTCTTGATAGAAATAGCCTCAAAGCAAAGCATTTTTCTCTCATTTGAACTTCTTCATTGAAACTCTTGATTTTGGGCTCCCAAATTGTTCACCCTGGCTCTCTTCTAAAGGATAATGGAGATGTTTCTGCTAGGGGGTAAATGGACACTCACAAAACAGCTGCTTGGGCAGCAAAAATAATGGGCTGACTTCAGGAGAAATGATGCAGCTATGGCCACTTCAGACAAACTCAGAATACAATCCACAGGGCAAGGTTTCTGTATTCTGGAGGCCAGACTAAGAGTGGGCTGGCGCAGGGTGGCTTGTACTCACTCACTTTGCCCATTATCCACACAGTCTATTTTTCAGTGTGTTTACAGATATAATCTTAGACAGGAAGCCATAGACAGGAGTCAGCCACCTTTTTTGAGACGGTGCACAAAGCATTCATTTATTCCCTCCCTCAGGAATGAGACTGTTTGTCTTCAGTAATCCCCTTCAAAATGCTTCTTAGAAGGGTCACATGTTAAGCTATAAGAGATCACTTTCATTCCCAGGGGGTTGGGAATACCAACTTTTTCTACTTCTCACTTTTGTTTAGGCTGGGCTCTGGCCTTGCCACTCCAAAAATCTTGCCTACTACTTCTGATTTCTATGCAATGTAAAGGAGAAAGATGTAAGAGAATCAGTAGAATTGGAAGCAAAACCTAGATTTGCTACTAACTGCCTGTCAAAGCCTAGGCAAGTGACTTCTTTTGGCCTGTTTCCTACTCTGTAAAACAAGAAAGTTGAATTGAATGACTTAAGAGATCTTTTCCAGTTGTGAATTATGAAAATCTGGCACAGGGTAAATCATACCTAATAATAACGGCCTTCCTAAAATAGTCATCTGTCCCTAGAGCTGAGGTCCTAGTCTTCTCTCCCTGTTGGACTGGGAAGATCTCTGGGTCTTGCTGGGGACATCTGAGGCAGAATCTTTTGGTTACCATACCCTAGTATGCTGAAAGCTCCAGCAGGACCAGTGTTCTCAGAAACAATTCTGAACCAGATAAATTTCGCTCTCCATGTCCCCTGCTTCCCCTTTCTTGACCCTTTTCTTCCTTCAGTGTGGTGCCTCTCCTTCCCTTTCTGTTACCAAGCACCTTTTCATTCTCCCTCCCTTTTCTTCCTCCCGAACAATAACAACAAACAACAACCCTCTTTGCAGAAAAGGATCTGATTATCAGCCATTCTTGGATAAAGGTGTTATACTTTTGAGCTTTATCTATAATTGTGAAATGAAAGGTTTGACCCTTGAAAACATTTTTCGAATACCAAGAGAATAGCTCATGGAGATTTTTGGGGAACTGGATATCCCTCTTGAAGGTGGTTACCTCTTTTACTTGTAAGCAAGGTCAGCTCTGGTATTGGGTGGTGGGAGTTTGGTTAGGAAGGATTTAAGAATTCATTCCTTCTAATTTCCCCTCCTTTTCCTCCTGATCTCACTCTGCTCCAAACCTTTCCCTATTTCCTATTTTCTTAATTCTTTCCCTTTCTCCCCACTCCTCTGAGGCCCATTTTAGAGATAAGGGGGGAAAAACCCCAGAGACATTAAATGATTTGCTTGCCTTGGTTGGGAGGGAGGGGCTCAGGGGAAAGGTATCCATCTATCCATCCATCCATCCATCCAGCTACAGTTATCACTTCCACATCATGGCAGTTAGGGGTATGGTGTCCCTGTGATCTAGAAAATCTGTGTAAAATTCTTTGGCCCTCCCTTCATACCAGAAAAGAAGTCTGAATTTTTCTTTTTCTTTTTTGGGGTATTTACGGTACCTTATTGTAAAATTTGGGTTAAGTATTAGGTTGTAAGCTCTGTGTTATCTGCTGGTCTTTGTGTGTCATCTGTGGCTTCTACAAAACTCCAAAATTCCCAATTAATTTTTTATGCTGACCCATGATATATTAAAACCATGATGGGGAAAGTCATTATGTAGAAGGGATAACCAGAATTATTTTCAAGTGCCTTCTGTGGGTATACTCCATAAAAGGCCTTACTCTAGGGCCTCATTGTGGTGGGAAGACAATGCTGAGAGCACAAATTCTGGTATGAATGGAAAAGCTGGTAGTACAGGCCCAGTGATAAGACTTTATGTGTACCATCCAAAGATGAGCATAGGTAATTTCACTCTCAAAGACAACCAACTGACATGCAGAGAGGTTGAAATCTGCCCTGGGAAAGGAAGTACTCACATTGATTAAATCACAGATCTTTGAAGTATTAAAGTGCTGTGGGCATAACCTTGTGCTCAGTATCATAGGTGATATAAAGGAATGGAAAGACATGATCCCTCCTTCTAGGAGCTTCCAGTCTAGTTGAAGAGTTAAAATATGGTGCTGTCACTGGGCCATCTTGTCTTCTCCCTCACTTGGTGATTTTATTAGCACCTATGGATTTAATTACCATTTCTAGGCTGATGATTTTTTAAATCTACCTATTTTGCCCCAAAACCTGCTGACTTGCATCTCCAACTGCCTTTCAGACATCTTGAAATGGAGGTTCAGGAGACATCTTAAACTAAACATGTCCAAAATCAAACTCATCTTTCCTCCCTTCTCCTTTCCTATTACTGTAGAAGGCAACACCATCCTCCTAGTCTCTCAGACTCGCAAGCTTGGAGCCATCTTGGATTCCTTACTATCTATCACATCCAATTTCCAAGCTGTTGCCAAGGCCTGTGGATTTCGCCCTTGCATTATCTCTCAAATACACTTTCCTCTCTCCTCTGACACTGCTACCACTCTACTGCAGGCCCTTATCAGCTCATGCCTTGATTACTTCAATAGCCTGCTGGTGCAGCAGCCTGCCTCAAGTCTCTCCCCACTCCAATCCATTCTCCATTCAGTCACTAAAGCGATTTTCCCAAAGCACAGGTCTAGTTATGTCACTCCTCTACTCAATAAACTTTAGTGGCTTCCTATTGCATCCAGGAAGAAATACAAAATGCTTTCTTTGGCATTTAAAGCTTTTTATTACCTAGCTCCTTTCCAGTGTTCTTACATCTTTATTCCAAACACAAACTCTTCAATTCAATAGCACTGGCCTCCTGGCTGTTCCATCTAAGACATTCCAACTCAGCTCTGTGCATGTTCTCTGACTCTCTCATAACTGGAATGCTCTTCCTATTCCATTCTGATTACTGGCTTCTCTGGCTTCCTTAAAGTCCCAACTAAAATCCTATTTTTTACAGGAAGCCTTTCACCCCTCTTAATTCCAGCATTTTCACTCTTTTAATTATTTCCTATTTATTCTGTATGTAGATTACTTTGTTTATATTTGTTTGTATGTTGTCTCTCTCATTAGAGTGCAAACTCCTAGAGGGCAGGAGCTGTCTTTTGCTTCTTTTGCATCCCCAGCACTTAGCACCCTTCTTGGCATATAGAAGACACTTAATAAATGCTTATTGATTGATTGAATGAGATGAAGAGTAAAACAGGACAATAGATGTTAAAGGGTAATATGTAAATGCCAAATTTCCTTTTTTTCTTCCTTTTTCCTCCCTTCCTTCTTCCCTCTTTTTCTTTCTTCCCTTTCTTTCTTCCCCCCTCCTTTCTTTCTTCCCTTTCTTTCTTTCTTTCTTTCTTTCTTTCTTTCTTTCTTTCTTTCTTCCTTCTTTCCTTCCTTCTTTCCTTCCTTCCTTCCTTCCTTCCTTCCTTCCTTCCTTCCTTCCTTCCTTCCTTCATATGTTCTGTTTATGACCTGGGTTATCTTGTCCCTTGCTTAGGCAACCTGGTGGTGCCCTGATCATGAGGGTTCATCATACTGATGTGGAACTTAGTGTAAATACCTAAATGGCATAACCCACTGCAGCTCAGGACTCCTGAGCTCAAGCAATTCTCCACCGGGCCACTTTGCCCAGTGAGTGCTAAGATTACACATTATATCACTGCTGATATCATGACCAGGGAAGGTTTCATGGAAAAAATGAGGCTTTGGCTAGACCTTAAAGAATGGATGGGAATTACATAAGCTTCCCTATTAATCCATTGTTAAAATGTTCTAGTCACTACATTGCTTTCTCTTTCCTTGCAGACAAACCCCATTGATTGAAGAAAGTGGGGACCAATGCAACCATAGCTACTTTATGACACTAGTTCCCTGGATGATGTGCAAAGAAAAATAAATTCCAGTGCCAGTGGAAACCAAATTACTTGCTGGCTCATGTGCAAGTTGTTCATGAATTAACAACCTTTGCTAATTACTCTTAGTTGATATTTATCACAGGTACATTTTACAAGATGAATTCTGTCACCAGTGCTGGCAGATACTCACCAAGTCCCACCAGCAGCTGCAAATATTCATTAATAATATTTTGTTTTGGTTCCCACATGCCAGTTTCTATCCTCCTGCATCATAAGTATGAACAGCATCATTACCAAGTGGCTCCCACAGAATGAAACACAAAGGCAACTTGGAAATTTTAAATGAAAACAGATGTTTAGAAATGCCATTATCTCATGCATGCTACAATAAACAGCATTAACATTTCTAAGTGATGGGCCTCAGAAATTGGACTATAAGGAGCTCACATTAACAATTAAATGAAGGACTTATCGTTCTTCCAGCCCTGTATTCTACAGGTGGCTTGGTGACAGTCATCTCTTAGTGTTTCAGTTTTTAGTGCCACCAGCTTAGCAGGAATGGGGCAAGATGGCACTTAGGAAGGTATTGGGTGCCAGATGCTTTTGTTGCCCAGCTGTTTGGATGGAAAACTAACTTAGCATAGCAGCTGAAGTTTGAGAGCTCTTGAAATGATTTCTTCATGTGCCGAGTCTGGTTCCCTGTGCCAAGAAGAAGAACCACTGCTTATTTTACTGAGAATTGATCCAGAGCCCCCAAGCATTTTTTGAATAATGGTCTTTCCCTGGACCTATCAGAACATCTACCTTATGATGGAACTTAATAATCAATAGGATGTGGTCCAGTGGAGAGCTATATAGTTTAGGAACAGGCTGAAAGCAACACAAGATGGAATCCAAACCTCTGAAAAGGATGTAATCACCAAGATACATTTCTCGAATGACTTTTAAACCCTGCAGTGCTCTTCAGACTTAACCATGAACTTATTCACAGCTTTTCTAAATTGCAAGAGAGCCTTCTATATTGATAAGCACATAACACTTTAATCTGGGGACCCAAATGGATCTTAGGAGGTAACTTAAAGTAGAGAATACAGTGCTGAACTTGGAGTCTGGAAGGTCTGGGTTCATATGCCACTTTAGAAATTTAATAGCCCTGTGACCCTGGGCAAATCACTTAATTCCTCTCAGCCTCAGTTTCTTTATTTACAAAATGAGGAAAACAACAGCACTAACCTCATAGGGTTGTTAGGAGACTCAAATTTGATAATCTATGTAAAATCCGTTGCAAACCTTAAAGTGTCATAGAAATGTTAGCTTTTCTCATCCTTTTGGTTTTGATTTGGTTGGTTTATTTGGCCTTGCATAACTGTGAAATAATCAACAAGAAAGATCCCTTCTAAGATGGGGGTGCAGAGTGGAGAGACGGACAGAGACAGAGAGACAGAGACAG
>CM053622.1:680156215-680246571 GCA_028646595.1 Phalanger gymnotis | reverse complement strand
GCACTGTAAGTAGTAGAATTCTTCATTTTACAAATGAGAAAATTGAGAATGGCAGGAGATGGGACTTATTTGAGGTTTCACAGATAGTAGTAGGAGAGTCAGAAGTCAAAACCTATGACGGTTGCTGTTAACATCCCCCCAGAAATATGGTTAATACTTCATTCTGTTCTGGAGCTATCAGAAAATGGCCAGTTTATGTCCCCAATAGTATGCTCTTGAGTTTATTTTCTAATTCAGGTTATCCAAAATTTTTCTTTAGTGGACTCTAGGTCTTCACTGACATACTAGAGATCAAATCAATGACACCATAGGACATCTGAGCTGCTAATTTTGAGGAGCAAATGGGAAATTAGATAATGCAGAGGCACTATTACTACTCGATATCATTTTGAGACATCGCTGACTTACTAATCTGCCATCTAAGGGTCTTGACTTTCTCCATGTTGCAAAAAATATGAATCCCATGTTCTGACATCATTCTTAGAAACAGTTTCCTCTTCTACTTTCTTGCCTGCTCACTGGTATATGGTAGTGAGTTGTGCTATTAATCAAACTCCTCCATATACGAGTGGCCTATTGGCACAACAGTCTGAACTGTTTTCCATAATGAATTGGATATACTCCACACATCAAAAATGGTTGTCAGTTAGAGAGGCAAACCGCTGCTCTTCTATGAAAGGTCTTCCTTCTGACTGTGCTCACAAAGCTGAAATTCCACAAATATGAAACAAATCAACTCATAATAAAAAACTCGAGATATGTAGTGATACATAGCTGTTTTATTAGAACCCACTATTTTTTCAATCTTTGATACTATCTTTGTTTTAAAGTGCTTGTTTCTGCCAGAGTAAACAGATTTCCTTGTAAAAAGCTTCTTTGTTTGCCTTACTTTCTGATTTGCAAAATAGAAATGATATCTGCAGAACCTACCTCATCAGAGGCTTTGTGGTATCATGGATAAAGGGCTGACCTTAGAACCAGAAAGACCTGAGTTTAAGGTCTATCTTTTGTGATCTCAGGCAACTCTGTGAGACTAAAAATTACAGATATCAGTCTATAGATATGGTGGGAGTTTCTGTGCTAAGTGACTTCTCTACACGGACAAAATCACATACAGAAGCCCAAATAACCTCCAAATCCAGGACAAAACCAAAATGAAAAAAAAACCCCTTCTCAACAACTTTACTTTGCAGGTCTATTCCAGAGATCAAATGAAACAATGTATAAAATACTTTATAAACCCTGAAGCACTATATACATGTCAGCTATTATAATTATTACTATCAGCTTCTTCAGCACTGTCTATTTATAAGATAATACCACAAAGGAGGGAAAAGTATTATTGCACTAAATAACTTAGTAGAAGTTGGAAATTATTTCATTATGTAAACATGGCTACAATGGTGCAGGCAAGCATATAGACTCATTTATGTGATGGAATTGTATCCACAGGTAGGAGATATTTGGCAGTGCAGAACTGAGATTCCTAGGTTACTGGAAACTTGGTTTCCTGGGGTTGTCATGCAGTTTAGATAGACCCTTCTAATAGTACGAGTTCATGCTGCTATAGCGATTTACAAAGTGCTTCAGTGTATTATCTCATTCAACCTTCACTACAATCCTATGACATAAGTAATGAAAGGATTGTTACAATCTAAATCTTGAAGAGTTTAGTGACTTACTCAAAGTTCCACAGATAACAAGTAGTAGGAACAGGACTTGAACCCAGGTCTTCTGATTCTAAGTTCAATGCTCTTATTATACCATGCTGTTTCGTATGAAGGATACGCTCCAATAAAACCATCTGAATTAGCTAGAGTGTTGGAGATGAAAAAGAGAAGACACTCAATAAATCCTTCTCATGGCCCATCTAAATAAAGGCACATTTCCCAGTGTGTCAAATAAAGGAGACAGCTCTTGCCTGTATAAAGGAATAAAGAAAGGACATATTAGGTTTAGCTTCTCAAGAGTTTTTTGCCTTAGCTGAAATCTTGCTAGTCTACTTTCTTAGTACTTTGTGAAATAATGAGCTTCATTCATTCTAGCAGGATCATGAAGCTTATGACATGAGAAAGAGCCAAGTAGAACTGAGGGAAACCAAGTCCTCCAACTCTAGCCACAAACTATTTGGTTTCAGTAATGACAACCATGATGACAACAACTTGGTTCACTTTTTCTTAATTTATATAAATGTAAAGGATAGCAATATCAGGATCTTGGAGACTAGAGTCTTTTATTAACTCCATGAAAAGACATGGCACTTCTAAGGCCAGTTTCCTCTTTACCAGTGGGGTTCCCTCCTGATTTGAAGGATAAAGCCTGACTTCTAGAATAGTTTCCATGACCTATTCCAAATGCTTTAGAGCTGAGAGAGATAATAAAAGATCCATTACCCTTCCAATGAATGAGAAGGAAATGGTTTGCAGAGAACAAAGGCATCCATAGACTCAACGACAGAAAGAAGGCAAAAAAGATTGTTAGGTTTAGGGCAATGTGGGAAAAACACAACTCAGGCATTATGTCTTTGTTAAAATATGACTATGGTGGATAGGGAACTATTAAAAGCCTAAACTCAAAACTCTAATGCCCCAAAGGGCTCCAAACCACCACCACCATCACAAGTCATATTTCTATAGTATTTTAAAGTTTGTGTACATCATTTTATTTTATTCTCAACATACCCAAGGAGGTGAGTAGGAAGACTAGTGAAAAGATTAGAGTTATGTCCACCATCCAGAAATGTCCTAAAGGGTCAAGAGAGGATTCTTACTGTGTTTAGGCAATGGGTCTAGGATATTGAAATCATTCTTCTCCCTCACACCACTCACAATTTTCCCTCCTGCTCCAATAACCAACAAGGTAAACAGGACTTTGTGAAGGTAATATGAGAAAAAACTAGAAGTCAGAAGACTTAGTCTCTAGTCCTCACTCCATCACTAACCAGTCGTATGACCTCAGGCAAACCATTTAACTTTTCTGGGCCTCAGATGAGATCTCTTAATACATGATCTCTTAAGTCTATATTTCAAAACTGATCTTTACAGACAAAACAACAGCAACATTAACTAGCATTTATATAGTGCTTTAAGGTTTGCAGAAGTGATTCACAAATATTATCTCATTTGATCTTCACAGCAACCTGGGAGTTTGGTACTATTATTATCCCCATCTTACAGATGGTAAAACTGAGGTTCAGAGAGGTTAGGACAAGTGATGCCCAGAATTGATCACATAGCTACTAAGAGTATTAAACAGGATTTGAACTTGTTGTCTTCCTGACTCCAAGTCCCATACATGCCACTCAGCTGCTTCTAGTATGAAAAAAATTATTTGATGAAATAAGGCAGAGCAATGGAAAAAACACTAGTTTAAGAGTTATTAGAACTGGCTTATAGTCCTGGACCTGGATCTGACTATCTCTGAGCCTTGGGCAAGTTAACTTTGCTAAGCCTCAGTTTCTTCAGCAGCAAAATGTAGAAGCTGGAGGCAGTGATGTCTAAAAATCTTCTCTCTAAAATTCTACGACTCTATAATAACCTCTTTAAGGTAGAAACTGAGGTCCAGACAAGACTGTTAAAAGTAAGGTGAGAAAAGACATCCCTACTCTAGTAAAGACCTATTAATCCAGTTTCTTTCCACCATCATCCCTTCCTCCTAGCTTCCTTCACAAGAGATTGACAGCTGTTAATAATAGTTTGCAAGTTAATCTCTCTAGATGAGAACATAGCTTGTCTGCCTACATCCATGATGTAGCAATAGCTGGGCGGTGTCTCTACACTACACTACAACTACCCCTTCCCTTTGCAATTTGTAGAAATATATCTTGTATATAATCTGTAGCTAACTTTGCTGATGATTTATCATTAGCTTAGGTCACTCAGAATTCATGTTATTTATGTTTTTAGCCCCTTCTTTAGACCTCCAAGTAACTACACATCATTTCTATAACAAATAATAAAAAAAGTCCTCAACATTACATTTGGACATCATCTGTCTGAAAAGTAATAAGATACAGCAACTATAATGATTGAAATGAAGGGAAAGATTGTTAATATAATGGAGGTTTCTACCCGGCATGCTTTAAATCAATGTGCAGAAGCAATTTAAACAACCCATCCTGTCATCAGTTTTAAAACACATTGATTTCTTTCTTTCTTTTTTTCCCTTGTGTGTATTTTCAATCTCCTATGTTGTTTTGTTTCCCCTTCCTGTGAGTTTGGATATGGAACCAAATAATAAAATTTTTAAAAAATCTACCCAGAGAGATGATGGAAATAAAGTGACAGCCTGACCCATTCAGAACACTCCTGATTAGTCATAGAAAAAACTTTTAAAATCATTGCAATAGTGTTCCATTTGACAAATTGAAAATAAGTTTTACCAGCACAGGGAGAACTAAGATGACCTTTTTTGATTTTTTTTCCCCAAGCTACTAGTTATGACAGGTGAGAGGGGAGTACAAGCTGCGTGTATTTTTATTTTTGCTAAAGATAAACCCCTCTCCAATTCTTTAATCAATAAGAGATCTTAATCTCTTTTATTTGTAGGCTAAAAATAAATGGGGTGAATTTTGCAAATATACTTAAATGTATATTTTGCTTTAATTCTAAAATTATTATCTTGGAGAGAATAGTAGATGGATATCATTTTTTGCCAGCAGTGAATTTCCAGCGTTATCAGCTGTCAGGCTGGAAAAATGTATGGCAGTAATAAAGGGGGGGAAATATATGATCCATAAATAAAGAAAAACGGGACTTGTTTGGCATTATAAAGTTTTAATGCCTTTAGGTAGCAAAAACTCCAAACAAATTCCCTTCCTTTAAATCTTCTTATGATCTCTTCAGACTATGTGTCTCACAGTCATGCTCTACAATGCAGAAATATTGTGAGGTCTGAATGAACTATGCATTCCCAAAAGCAGCAACCCCAAACTACGTACTACTAGATGGAGCTGACATCACTTACACACATCTTTTCATTTCTATTCCTCACAGATGAGTGATGATAGTGTATTTATAAATGTTTGTTGAATTAGCCTGAATTGGAGTGATTTGCATTTTTTTGGCTTTGTCCCTAGTTCTGAGAAAAGACTTCATCAACATCTTCAAAAACAAATATTTTCTTAACATCTACTATGTGTTGGGAGTTTCTGTGTTACAACACAACAGGCCGTTGTTAAACATCCATTGTGTGTAAAGACTTGCTAAGACACAAAACTTTCCTAATTCAACTCCAGGCCTCAAGTCTCTCTCCATCCCAACCATCCTCCACAAAGGTGCTAAAGTGTGCTTTCTAAAGTATGAGGTTTACCAAATTACTCCCCTGCTCAATAAACTCCATGGCTTGCTGTTGCCTTTGGGGTTTGATATACAATCCTCTGTTTGACTTTTAAAGCCCTTCACAATCTTGCTCCAATGTACCTTTCCAATCCTGCTCTATATTGCCCCCTCAAGCACACTATATTCTGTCTGGATTGGCTTTCTTGCTGTTCTTCCCACAGGAGAGTCCATCAGCTGTTTTCATTCCTTTGTACTGTTTCTATGCTTAGAATGTCCTGTCCCCTCCTTTAGCATCTCAGAGCTCTGCTTCAGTGATGGCTCTACAGGAAGTCTTTCTTGAACACCTCAGTTGCTAGTTTCATTCCACCAAATCACCTTGTATTTTCTTTACGTAGATTTTATATGTACTTCACTCTCTATGCCCATGTCATCTCCTTCAAAGGAATGTAAGCTACTGGAAGTCAGAGTCTGTTTCATTTCTATCTTTGCATCTCTAGCAACTAGTAGTATCTGGCACATAGTAGGAGCTTAATGTTTGCTGATTAATCCATATCCGTACTTAGAGAGTTTACAATCTGGTAAGAAAATGAAAAACAACACAGATAATTATTTTGTATATACTTAGAGGCGTATATGTTGTCTCTCCCCACAAAATATGAGCTCCTTGAGGGCAAGTACTATTTCATTTATGTCTTTGTATCTTTGGAGACTAACACAGTGCCATTGTCAGTGCTTAATAAATACTTATTGGTAAAAACAAACAAACAATAAATACTTATTGTTTTTTCAGGACACTACTCTTTCCTGGTTTTCCTCCTGCCTCTCTGACTGCTCCTCTATATCCTTTGCTAGATTCTCTTCCAGATCATTCCCCCTAATGTAGAACACCTACTGGGTTCTGCTTTGGGCCCTCTTCACTTCTTCCTCAATACTACTTCACTAGATGATCTTATCAGTTCCCATGGATTTAATTACCATCTCTATGCTGATGATTCTCCAAGCTATTCTGCCCCAAACTCCATGCTGACCTCCCATCTTGCATCACCAACTGTCTTTCAGACATCTCAAACTAGATATATAGTAGACATCTTAAACTCATGTCCAAAAAGAATTCACTGTCTTTCCTCCTAAGCCATTCTCCCCTCCATTCCTACCTTCTCTATTAGCCAAATCAGTGAATTTTAGGCAAACAATCCATTGTTATTGTGTTCAGTCCTTTGCTCAGGTGGAAATGAGTTCTCTTTCTAAAACATCCAGTCCAGTGCCAATGTTGTCACTGTAGAGGGCAACACTATCCTCTCAGTTTAATGCTATAGGATAAATGCATTAGAAAATTACAAAGCAAAGTGATTTCCACATGAAGTATGAGGGGCAAAGATGTTATCAAGTAGAGGGATCAGGGTCACCTGGATGAGGGGTCATTTGAGTTGGGCTTAAAAGGCTGGGTAGATGTCAACAGGTATAGAGAAGGAAGTGAGGCGTTCCGGGTATAGAAACAGCTTGAGCAAAGGTAAAGCCTGACCCAGAGGCCTGACAGTGCAGTGTATGTTTGGAGGGTAGAAAGTTGTTGTGTGGCTGACATATAGAGGTGTAAGAGATACTGAAGTGTATAGGATGACTCCTAAGTTATGATCCTGAGGCACTGGGAGGATAACGTTGCCTTCTAGGGTAATAAAAAAGGTGTGTGTACATGACGGGGGGAAGTTTAGAGGGAAAGATAACGAGTTCCATATTAGATACATTGAGTTTGGACATACTAATGTCTACTGGACATCCAATTCAAGATTTCTGAAAGGTAATTGGTGATGTGAGATAAAGTTTGGGGCAGGATAGGTAGATTTAAGAACCATCAACACAGACATGGTAGTTAAATCCATGAGAGCTGATGAGACCACCAAATGAAGCAGTATATAGAGAGAAGAAATCTCAGAATAGAACATTAAGGCACATCTAGAGTTAGAAGGTGTGATCTGGAAGAGGATCTAGCAAAGGAGACTGAGAAGTAGGGGTCAGATAGGTAGGAGGAGAGCCAAGAGAAAGTGTTGTCCTGAAAACCTCAAGAAATAGAGTATCAAGGAGGAGAAAATGATAAATAGCATCAAAAGCTTACAGATCAGTCAAAGAGAATAAGGTCTGAGAAAAGGCCACTAGATGTGGCAACTAAGAGATAGATCATTAGTACCTTTGGAGAGAACAGCTTTCAGTGGAACCATAAGGTCAGAAGCCATATTTAAAGTAGTTAAGAAAAATATGGAATGAGAGAAAGTGGAGGCACCTATTGTAGGTGGCCTTTTTGAGAAGCTTAACTAAAGTTGGAAATGAGAATACGACTAGGTTGTGGTGGGTTTGCAATGCCAGGCAGCAAAAGGTCCTGAGGAGCAACACTTTGCCTATGTGGGTGAATGTGAATGCGGCACAGGTATCCATGACATTCAACATCCATGGAAAGCAGGGATGATTTAAGATTTTTTGTCTTTGCATCCCTAGCACCCAGCACAGTACCTGGAACACAATATTAATAAATGTGTGATTAGTAAACAAACAAACAACAGAAACTTCTACAGGGGCTTCTGGGAAAGTAGAGATCATTAGGAGGTAGAGTGGCACAGAAGAAGAAGGGTTGGAGATGGGGGTCAAGTGACCCCCACAATATCATCAGGAGGAAGAGGAAAAAGCTTGGCATTTTCAGAAAGCATGGTACCAACACCATCTATTTGTAATGTTTTGTTGTTATTTTTAAGAGAAATTACACTTCAGTTAAAGATGATGCCAAGTCAGCAAATTTTAGGCAAACTATTCGTTGTCATTGTGTTTAGCCCTTTGCTTGGGTGGAAATGAACTATCTTTCTAAAACATCCAGTCGAGTGCCAATGTTGTCGTTGTATAATTTGCATGCCTCCGTTATGTTTTATGTATTCTGCAACTTACATGCTAAAATGTACATGCACGCTCCTACGAATTTAGATAAATTATGAATAAATTAAATCTTATCTAAATAAACAAGTGTCTTTTTGAACTGAAATGCAAGCTGTCATGAATATTTAAGTGGACAAGGATGAATCCTCTTCCTACTGCTCCATACATAGGATTTCCCACTCTTGATTTGAGCAAGGGAAAGGAAGCACTGGTCCTCATTAAAATAGTGTACCACAGAAGAACCTGGTGAGGAAGAGCCACAACCAGCCACTGTGGGACTGATTTATTGGACTTGTCTGTGTACACTGGTCAAATGGAATAGATAATTGGCAAATTTCCACTTTTTGTAGACTTTGGGCTTGGAAGAGGGCATTATTTCTATTTCCTATTAATGAAACAACAAAAAGAACCTTCTGAAATTCAGTGCAGCTTCCTTCCTGTTAATTCTTTATTTGAGAATCTTGTGGAGACAACAGTGACATAACCCAGATCCCAGATGATCACAAAATGACCATTAGCCCTGGATTGTACTTTAGAGATCATCTTAGGAAGCTGAGGGTCAGGAAGATGAAATGATCCTTTCAACATCCCCTCAGCTCTCAGATTGATCTTCTGAAAAAGCAAGTCTGACCATGTCACTGCCTCCTACTCCTCCTTTCAACAAACTCTATTGGTGTCCTGTTACTTCTAGGATAAAATAGAAAATCCTGCTTGGTGTTCAAAAAGATCTGTAACCTGGCCCCTTCTTACCTTCCCAGTGGTCTTACGCTTTGCTGGCCTCCATATAACCCTTGATCTAGTGACCCTGGTGTCCTTGCTGTGCCTTGCAATGGACACTCCCTCTCCCAACTCTGAGCATTTTCAATAGCTGGTCCTCAACCTGAAACTCTGTCCTCACCTCTGCCTTCTAGATTCCTTCAAATCTCAGTTAATATTCCACCTTCCGCAAAAAGCCTTTCCCAGTCCTCTTTGATCTTAGTGCCTTCTCTTGAGATTATCTCCAATTTGTCCTGCTGACATCTTATTTGTACAGATTTCTTTCTATGTCATCTTCCCCAAGAGCATACAAGCTCCCTGAAACTTTTTTCCTGCCGTTCTTTGCACCCCAAATGATTAACACAGTAGTGCCTGCCACAGTGTAGGCACTTAATAAATGTTTGTTCACTTGACTAGACCAACAGAACTGAGATTTAGTCATATCTTTTGACTCTGAATCCAGTGCTTTTTCTACCTGAACTTGCTCTCCATCTGTGACAGCAAGCACCCTGGCACATTCAGCATGGCCTGCTAGCACAGGTTCTTTGATCTGCTTTTAAAGGAAAAAAATAGCTTTTAAAGGAGTCAACAATTTTACTTGAATTCATTCACTCAGTTCAGGGGAGAGGTCAGAACGCTGAATGTAGAGAAAATACAAGCAAAGAAATTAGCACAAAGATCAACAGACAAGGCTCTAGCTGTCTGCATAAGGCAATACAACTACCTTCATACCCTCCAGGGTCAGGGGAGCACAGATACATTTCAGTAGACAGGGAGGGGAGCTCTGAACAAACAGCTACTCAGAGTCCTGTCCAGAATACACACACACACACACACACACACACACACACACACACACACACACACACACTTCTCAGAGCCAGAAGGCATCACAACCCTGGTGACTCAGTGCTTAATTAGTTTAGTACCAACAGATGTGGAAGTCTTCCTGCAAGCAAGCTTCCTCATAAGCAAACCTCCTCCTAAGCAAGCTCCTCTTTAGGCAAATGCCTCCCCAAATGGACTCTATGTGACTTAGGATGTATCACAGCTGTGAGCTAGACCAGAGCTCAAAGCAGGTCATATACGGACGGCTATTAATGGATGGGGAAGATCTTCCTATTCCATTAACATTACACCATCTTAGAAACCTGTAACAGTAATTAGAAAATATGCTGTACTCTAAAGTTTGGGAAATGTTTTACATGCATTATCTCATACGATCTTTACAACACTGTGAGATAGATACTTTGGGTATGATGATCCCCATTTTACAGATGAGGAAATTGAGGCTCAGAGATAAATTACTTGCTCATATTTACATATCTAATGTCAAAGGTGGAATCTGAAACTGTGCCTTCCTAATTCCAGCATGTATTCTACTATAGCACAGTGTTTACCCTAGAATAACTCCCCTGTCACCTTTAGGTCAAATCAAACACCTCTGCAATCACTTTTTACCACCTTTGCTATACAACAGTCTTCCCTACTGCTCACACAGTTAGAGTCCAGTGGAAAAAAAATAACAAACAAGGAAAATTACAGCCTTTCCAGAAATCTCGAAGGACTCACCCTAAAAGTTGTTCTTGGAATGTAAGCGGAAGAAAAATAGAGCAGCAGAACTTGATTCTTTCTTAGCTTTTGCCCTGTAACCATAACTTTATCTTTGTTCTATAGAGCTCAATCCAACTTTTTACAACTCATTTGTTCTTGATGTTCAACACTTCATCACTTCTCACCCAAACTATTGCAAGAACTTCTTAATTACTTTCCTTGTTTCAGGTTTCTCCCTAATCCAATCAGTCCTTCACACAGCTGCCAAACTGATTTTCCTCGAGTGCTAATCTGACTGTATAAGTACATAACTCAATAAATTCCAGTGGTTCCCTATGGCCTCCAGGATTAAATATGAATGCTTCTGTTTGCTACTTAAAGCCGTTTACGATCTATCTCTGTATCCTTATTGCATACTACTCTCCTCTGTATACATTGTAACTCAGACAAACTGGCTTTCTTACTGATCTTCATCCAGGGTATCCTTTATCCTACCTCAGGCTTGGCACAGGTTGTCTCCCATGCCCAGAATGAACTCCACCCTCACCTGTCTCAGAATTTGTAATTTCCTTGAAGGCTCCTCTCAAGTTCTATCTTTGGCTTACAGCCTTTCTTAATGCCCTCAGCTACCAGTGTCTTAAAAATCACCTGGCATCTATTTTGCATATCCTATATGTGTACATACCTTCCTTGGCTAATTCGTAAGTTTCTCAATGGCAGAGACTGGTTTTTCTTTAAAATCTGTATCCACAGTGATTGGCACAGTGCCTGGCATATAGTAGGTATTTAATAATGACTGATGGAACTGGTACTTCTTGGTTTCCTCTCCTTTATAAAATCTTCCTCGTCTTCTTTTGTGATTATTAAGTCTCTATTTGAACTGCCCTATACACTCTGTCTCTCTTTGTCTCTCTCTGTCTTTGTCTCTATTTATCTCTCTCCCTCTGTCTCTGTCTCTGTCTTTGTTTCTCTTTCAAAGTTGTAGGGAAATAGAAAGACTACATGTATGATAAGTATGAGTTTTGGGAAAGGTGAAGGAAGGACAAGATAAATAAGAATCAATTGCATTCCAGGAAGCCAATTTCACTTCTGGATAGCTTTAATTATTAGAAAGATATTTACTTATATCAGTCATAAGTCTGATCCTTTGCAACCTGTGATGATTGTCCCTAGTTCTGCTCTTCTTGGTCTTCTTCTGCATGTCAGTCTTTCATGAAAACAGGTATCATGTCCTCCCTACATCTCTTCTTCAAGGTAAATATCCACAGCTTCTTCAACTAATCCTCCTATGACAGGATTTTGATTCTACTTACTATCTTGGCTGCCGTCTTCCACATTCTTTTTAGATTGTCAATGTCCTTCCTAAACAGTGGCACCCTGACTGAGCACAACACTCTAGGCATGGTCAAAACAGAACGAAGGATTATACTCTTCATCATTTTGCATCATGTACCTCTATTAAGACTGATGAAGGCTTCATTAGCCTTTTGGTGGCAAGTCTCACAGTTGGTTTTCAAGTGTACAAAATCTCTCAGGGATTTTTTGTATGGACCTGGATGGGGAGAGGAACCACATCTCTTCCTCTTCCATCCTATAATTTTATGACATTTCATGATCTAAAGTTCAGAATTTTGCTATTTTTCCTTTAAAGATTTCATTTCTATAAATCTATCTTATCATTCTAGACATACGAGATCTTTAGGGATTCTGATTCTGCCATCTGAAATGTTAGCCAGCCCTCATAGATTTAAGTCTCCTGCAAAACTGATAAGCATACTGGAGGTCATCTAGTCTATCCCTATGCCTCATGAAGCTTTTCAGCCCAATAGTTATTCATCTTATTCTTAACTATCTCCAGAGATAGAGTTAATACAGCCACCCTCAATAATTCATTTCAGGGATTAACCATTCTT
Source organism: Phalanger gymnotis (assembly GCA_028646595.1). NCBI lineage: Eukaryota > Metazoa > Chordata > Mammalia > Diprotodontia > Phalangeridae > Phalanger > Phalanger gymnotis. The sequence goes on along the minus strand of CM053622.1, from coordinate 680,234,153 downwards.
TGTTGTGTGGAAATTCTTTCTTGTCACTATTTATGTAATTCTATAATTTAATCCCCTTTCTTCTCTAAGTGGAGATGAAAAACATCTGGCCCCCACTCTCCACATTAAAAACCCTTCAAATATCAGGAGACAATGATTAGATGAGATCTTGTCCTCCTTCAGAGGCTAAACAATACAAATTCCTCTAATCTCTCTGTGCAGGACCCCTTTTTAATCACTTTAAATGCACTGGCAGTTCTGGATTGTTATTACCAGTCCCTCACGGCAAATGAAATTCACCTGTCTTCATTACCAAACCTGGCTCTGAGTTGGATTTAATGGCATATAATCCAGGGTTGGAAAACTCCTCACCCCCAAGAGGTGTTGCGGGCTGAAAATGTTCAAAAAGAGTTTAGATACATTCATGGATGATAGATCCATAATGGGCTATTAAGGAAAAGTTATAGGTCTTCTGGGTCTACCCCATTCTCTTAAAGGAAGCTACTACAATCATACAAAATGTTCCTTCAAACCACTGTCCAAGGTAGAATGCTCAGCTGACCACTAGTCTGACTCAGTAGAGCATCCATTTTTATTTTGAGAAATTGGCTTCTTCCTAAGAAACCAGTGACTAATGGCGAAAGAATAGGGATCAAGTTCAGGAGGAACCAAGTAATACAAGGTTTATGCAAGTGCATGGAAATTTACTTGATTATATGAAGAGCCTCAGAGTTCTCAATTCATCTGATCCCTAGACTCTCTTTGAAGCTATACATAAATTCATCTCCAACTAAGAGGTGTTTCTAAATTCCCATAAGGAAATGCTCCTCAGTCTCTTCCAACTTTTATGATAATGTCACTATAAGACCTGAACAGAAATATGACAGAGTAGGAGGTGAATGTCTTTGGGAGAGATAAATATACAAAATGACAGGAATGGAGACTGAATTTTGGTGAATAGGGCAAATCATCCCATTCCTTTACCAAAATTAAATTCATCTTTAAATTTCACTCACATTTTGATAAATTAAATGATTTATTAAAACTTGGTTAGCAAGTATTTACACTTGAATTAATTACAAAATATTAAGTATTAACTTTTAAAATCACTGTTACAATGGAAGAGAGCCTGGATTTTGAGTCAGTAGAACTGGACTCACATCCCTATCCAGTCACTTACTGCTTCTATGATCCTGGATAAGTCATTCACCCTATCAAGGCTTCAGTTTTCTTGTCTATAAAATGAAGGGGTTAGACTAGATAACGTTTAAAGTCCCTTCCAGTTTTAAAACCATGAAAACGACTATTTAAAACTGTTTCATCTTAAGTCTTTATTGGTGTTGCCTATTCATTATCATTCACTTTTTCTCTTATGTCATTATAGCTAGCGTGGGCTATGTCCTTCTAGTTCAGCATTTTTTTAAACTTTGCATTATTTAATGAAGATCTTTTGGAATTTCCTTGTATTCCTTATACTTAGTGGTCTTAATGGTATATTATCATTGCTTAATTTACCACAATGGAGTTAACATGTCATTGGACAGGTAGGCTGGTTCTAGTTTATCTATTTTTGTAATTACATATAATGCTGTTGTAAAAATATTTAAACAGAGTGTTCTTTTGTTTAGTTTTCATTTCTAATAATACTTTTAGGACATATTTTGAAATCAATGTTTGTCTTTAAGGACTAAAGTTACACAGAATAGGCAGGCGTGAATGGATTTCAATCAGGATCTCTGATTTATGTTTTTGGAGGGAACATCCGGATTGATGACATCATAGAAGGATTTGTGTTTTTGAATTGATACATTTTAAAATTTGGCCTTTTGAGTGATAGGTTTGAATCCTTGATTTCCCCCTTACTACCAATATGACCTTAGACAAATCAATTAACTTTCTTGGGCTTCAGTTTCCTCATTTCAAAATAAGAAGGTTGGACTAAAAGAGCTTGGACAAAAAGAGACACATTCCGCTTAAATATATGATAAAAAATTTGGAAGGTCCTCCAATATTACAATGTTCAATCATTGGCATTAGGAATTAGAAATGAGTAAGCTCATATAACAATATTCATGATTATTCTTACAAGCCTGATAATAAAGATGGTGATGACTGTAGAGGTCTATGGTGTTTTAAAATGTGCAAATACTTGACCTATATGAACTTTCTTTACCTTTACAAAAACCTGGTAAAGTGGGTTCTAACATTTTCATTATTCTCATTTTATAGATGAGGAAACTGAGATTCTGAGAGTTTAAGTAACTTGCCCATGGTCACATAGCCAGTGTCAGAAGAGGAATGTGAACCCAAGTCTTTCTGTCTCCAACATCTGGACTCTATTCACTATGCCACAGTTCCCCCTATATCTATATATTTTTCACTTAACAAAGGAGAGTTCACATCTTCACTACACCCTTGATTCAAATTTTGCTATGGTCCAATTTCTTACTATGGGGAATATCCATAAAGAAGTCAGTTGGATATTCAAGATCTTGCAAATTCTGCTAAGTTGCAAAGACTTTATGTATAAGACTCTTCAGGCACTGTGTCCTTCATTCAAATAGAAGCCTAGCTAATTGCAGAAAGGCTTATTATCACCCAGTGATTAATTTTCCAAGCCACAGAAAATCATGAAGATCATCTAGTGAGGGATAGAAGGTTTGTATTCTGTGCTGGCACGTGGAGCATCTGCTCTGATAAAATCCCCAATCTTTGTGCTATGAGAATATGAAAGACCTAAAATGTACCATGACCCTTTGAGATAATATACATCAAATGCTCTGCAAACTTTCAAGCACTAAGTAGATTTCGTCTGTTATTCTTGTTACTATGTAGGTTATGTGATCCAAGACTAATCATCAGCAAGATGACAAACTCCAGTCACTGAGGAGGACCAGAAGGACTGGTAGAGACTAAAGATAACACTTTGTATCCATTCTGCTCCTCTTGACATGCAATCAGTCAAGTGAAGAGGAGAATCAGCTTTGAAAGTCCAAAAATGTATTCCATTTACCAAACTAGAGGGAAAAAAGAGACCCTTCAGGGAAAGGGGCTAGAGGAAGGGGCTGAGGTGAAAAACAGAAAGAGGATAGGGCAGTGCTCACAGCGCTGCCTCTATTTAAACAGAGGAGGGGAGAAAGAGGAAGAAGGGGGGAGAGAAGGGGAGAGAGAGGGAAGAAGGGGGTAAAGAGAGAGAGACAGACACAGAGACAGAGACAGAGAGACAGAGACAGACAGAGACAGAGAGACACAGAGATAGGCACAGAGAGAGAGAGAGAGATGAGAAGTGTAATAATCAGAACACAGTCAGCTAGGAGGGCTATCCATTATCAGGAAACTGACAACACATACCACTAGCCAGTGTAGGAACTTTACTTAATAAATCAAAGCTGACATATCCTCCCAAATTGATATGAAAAGCCTCTTTAATGCCTGTGACCTGCATAAGTTTTATTCATTTTACTTTCTAAAATAACAGATGAATGAATAGCAATCGCAAACAATCTATTTTCAACAGGTAGGAACAGTATATCTTTATTTATCAAGTGGTACCATGGAGAGTGCCATGCAGCCCCTGTGTGACCAGGCAGATGTAATCTAGTACTAGCTAGAGCTGAACTAATATTATATCCTCTGTTTGCACTATAGCCACATTCATATTATGGGCTGTACAGATGTGGTCAGGGGCAGATAGGTGGCGCAGTGGATAGAGCACTGGAATCAGGAATCAGGAAGACTTGTCTTCTTGAATGGTAATCCAACGTGAGACACTTACTAGCTGTGTGAACCTGGGCAAGTTATGTAACTTTGCTTCAGTTTCCCCATTTGTAAAAATGAGCTGGAGAAGGAAATGACAAACCACTCCAGTGTCTTTGCCAAGAAAACTCCAAATGGGGAAGAGTTGGACACAACTTTAAAAAAAGCGAAGAAAAACCTAAAATAGATGTAAGCAGGGCCAGCCCCAGGCAAATGCATGAAGTAGAAGAAACTCACTTTAGTCCCTGTTTCACTGCTTACTCCATATACCACTGCCCACCCTTTCTTGTTCTTCCTAGATGATAAATCATAAGCTCCTATGGTGCAGGAAATGTTTTGTTGTCTCAGAGTCCATTTAAGCTGCTTTACATAGAGTAGGAACTTAAAATGTTTCTTAAATTGAACAGAACCAGTGTCTTAGCATTTAAGGATTCCACTGGGAGTCTCACCTTTGCCTGACGACCCCAGGAAGTACTCTGTGCTCACTGTACCGTTCAAAGTGATCGTTGTTTAATAACACAAACTTGCCTCTGTTAAGACGGCGGGCTCGAGGGGGCTACTGCTCCAACTTAGCACATAAATATACACACATACATACAAACACACACACATATGTGTACTGTATGTATGTGTGTACATGCACGTGTATATGTGTATGGATGGATATATAGCCACATAGATATATGGATACCATATAAACACATATATGTATGTGTGTGCGCATATATCTGTATATATGTGTATGTGTATATATATGTATATGTGTGTGTATGTATGTTAGGGTTGGTTTGTTTGGTAACAATGTTGTGTTTGAGATCAATTGGTAACATTCGGGTGGTTGCTTACATGTGTGCTTGTTCTATAGGAGAAGGCATATGGTTGAGAATAGTATGTGTTATTGTATTGTCCTCCTCTATTAATTATTACAGCGTTAGTGTTAACTATAATGATCCTTTCTATGTATATAGTGCTTTACTTTTTTTCAAATGCTTCCACAAACAATATCTCATTTGGGTCCTCACAATGACCCTGTGTGGGAGATGAGGCAGATATATGTTATTGTTCCTGTTCTCTGCAGAAAGAATCTGAGCCACAAATAGAAATGACTTGCTGAAGCTCACACAACTTATAAATAGCAGAGTCGAGGCTTGAACTCAGGCCTTCTGAAATGAACGCCAAGGCTCTTCTGTGCCACATGGCTTCTCCATAGTACCTTAAACTTAGGGTTTACTAGGGATGTTAGAATAAATGACCTTTTTTAATTGTCATAACAACTTTATTAGATAGGCAGGTTAAGGAACTGGTCCAACGTCACACTGTTAGAATGTTGCCAAGGCGAGACTTGAACTCAGATCTGTTTCTTATTTCAGTGAGCTTTCCCCTATATCACACTATTTATGCCTATGTATTTAAGTATACATAAGAGATTTATTATTTCAATTGCCATCATCACAAATACCACAAATGTGAAGGGTGGGGAGGAATAGCTGTTACAAGAATAAAGGAATATTGATTTCTTTCATTGCACCTCCCAAGACTTAAGTCCTACTTAGAGGTAACTAGCTTAGCTTCTTACCATCATGTGCCAAATGTCTTGTATGCATGGCCCCAAGAGCCACTTAAATATCTCTAAAGGCAAATGCTCCTTTATCTCTGCTTCCCTTCCTCCTTGTCCCCAAGGAGTCATCAAGTCTCTTCCCTTTTAGTTGGGGAACTTGAAATTACAGACTCATGCTCTCAGAGAGATTAAGGCATCCTGGCTGGGCTTCTGCTCCCTGTGGGTTGATTTCTGAAGAGGAGACCATAAAGCTGGGGTTCTTCACCAGAGTTCCCTGAAGACTCTCAAAGCCAGGGTGGACAGCTGCTTCAAATAACCCAGCACTGAAATTCACTGTCTGCTGTAAAACAGGCTTAAGTGATTCCCATGCCAGGGAGATCTATTTTCTCTCACTAGGAACACATGGAATCCCTGAATGGGCCACTGAGGTGCTTCTCTCAGACACTATTTAGTTAATTCTAGTCTCTCTACAGGGGGACATGATTTTCATAATTTTTATAGAAGGAGGAAGGAAGGACAATCTCCATCAAAGGAGACTATGACATTCGTTTACTTTTGGTACCTTTTTCTGAACTCAAAGGGACTGTGGTAAACAATTCTACACTCATTTAAAAAATGGTACACCAATGTGCAAATGAACAATTAAAGGTAAAGTGGCAAGATAGAGCAAGAGCCAAAAAAAAATGACAACCTAGTTTTCATAGCACCTTGCTATTTCTCAGTATACTAGAGCATACTAACTTTACTAAAGCAAAAGCTGGAAAGTCTTTCTGTTGGAGGGAGAGCACATATGCTCCCAGAGAATTTCTAGGGCACACACGTTCTTTCCACATCCTTTGCAAAGTGTGCATTGTAAGTGGACGAAATAATTTTTGTGGGGGTGTGGTCCCATAAGCAGCATTTGTTATCTCCATTCTGAAGTCAGTAAAAGCTCTCTGATAATAGACAGTGCAATGCTGGCAATATACCCCCCCCCTCCAACAAATGGAAAAACATATTTTTTCTTTTTTTTTCCCAACTACTATCAATTTCAATCAGATTATGTATATTGCAGGACCGAAAAGATGCTTAAATTGCTGTGTTTTTTTCCCCTTCCTTCCACTCAGCTTCTTGAAGAATTAAGGTTTGGTCTTTTCAAATGTAAATGAAGCAATTTGCAAAATATGTATTTTGGCGTATCGGCAACTTGGCTTTCCAAACAAACTAGAGTTTTATTGATTCTGGGAGCTGCCATCTCGTGGAGTTATCTGTCGTCCATAATTTGAGTCTTTAATAAGAGAAGACTGTTTTCGTTTATGATAATAAGCAGCACCACTCTGCTTTTATCCCTTCTCACTCCCCTTTCCTGGGTTTATAGGATGGAAAATGGGGATGATATCTGTTTTAATAAGCTTTGCATGGATTCATTTTCTCCTACGGTGTTTTTTGGCTCCTCAACCTGTTCCCATGGAATATTTCATCCTTACTGCATTCTAAATGTGACCTGCTTTGGGCGCCATAAATACTGACTATTTGACCTCCAAAATTGTAATAGGCTACCTTCCCTCCACTTCTGTCTCTAGGTAATTCCCCAGATTTATTTTTTAAAAAACACAGGAAAGCAAAATCTGACTTAGTTTGAGGATTTTTCATCTATTAAGCTTTTCCTACTCCACTTTAAGTCTATTTCTTGTTTTCTGTTCAGCAGGATAGGTGGCTACCATTGTTATAAAACTAAGCTTTTACATATTTTAGTCTATTTTCTCAACACATATTTATGAAATAGATAATAGAAGTATGTGAGATATTTTTGTATAAATGTTATAGTTGCCCAGGAAACTGTAAGCTTCATAAGGACAAGGAATAAGCCATTTTTTTTCTTCTATGTATCTTCCAGAACATTTCCTAGCATAACAGAGGTCCTTAATGTTTGTTGAATCAAATTACCTACCATGTGCAAAGTGCTGTGGTAGCTACAAGGAAAATATACCGATAAATAGATGTTATCTAGCACAGAAGGTTTCTTAGACCTGGTATCCACAGACTTCCAATACTTCTGAGGAGTCTGAGGATAGATTTCAGGGGATCCACCAACTTGTGTGGAAAAAAAATCACACTTTTATTTTCACTAACCTTTGGTTTTCTTTGTGATCTTAAATATTTTATTGAAAACATTATTCTGAAAAGGGGTTTCATAGGCTTTAGCAGATTGCCAAAGTGTTTTGTGACAAATAAAAAAGTTGAGAATTCCTGCTCTAGTATATTAAAAAACTTATTTAAGTAGTCCCACAGCCTACTCTTCTGTTGGGTAAATAACAGAATTCTAGGCCTTAGAGATCATCCAGTTAAATCTCCTAGTGTTACAAAGAAAACCCCACATTTTTAATAATGTTTATAAAACACGTACGAAGCATTTTCTTCATAATAACCCTAAGATGGAGATTGTGCAAGCATTGTAATTGCACTTTACAGATGAAGAAATTATGGCCCAGAAGAGTCTGAATGATATTTACATGGTTACACTAATAGTCCCAACTAGGGCTCAATCCTATATATTCTCACAGTGCAATGATGTCTCCATTGCACCATGATGACTCTCAAGTAATTTGTACTCAGTCTCTGTAGTTTCCCAGATTATCAGGTAGCATAGTGGATGCAGTGTTGGATTTGGAGTCAAGAAGATCTGGGTGATTTTTCTGGGAGCCAAGAAGGCATAGTAAGCAGTAAATCACCATAACTCTCCCATATTCACTTCCAAACAACCATAAAATAGCATCCCCAAAATAAATCCTGGCATAGCAAAACCAGCAAAAAGATGGGGTAAAGCAAACTTTTAGCCTAAGAAAATTAGAAGATCAGCAGGAAAGGTCTGTCTTACTTGGGTAAAAGGGGAGGGCAGTCCAGCAAACCAGCAGTAAACCCCACCACAGCAAACCAGTGAGAGATCCTGAACCCCAGTGCCATGGAGCAGGCAAACGTCTACACCAGGACCCACCACATGCCTCAGCATAACCAGAGGAATGGCAGACTCTGGCTCTGAGAACTTCTACATGCTTTAGCATAGCCCCATGCAAATAGGTAGCCTCCAGTAGCCAGACCACCTGTGCTTTAGTCAAATTCATAAGAATACAAGCCATTCCCCAATTGATAAATGGTCAAAGGATATGAACAGGCAGTTTTCAGAGGAAATCAAAGCTATGTATAGATATATGAAGAAGTACTCTAAATTGCATTTGATTAGAGAAATGCAAATTAAAACAAGTCTGAGATATCACCTTACATCTATCAGATTGGCTAATGTGACAAAAAAAAAAGAGATGATAAAGTTGGAGAAGATGTGGAAAAATTGGGACACTAATGTGTTATTATTAGTGGAGTTATGAACTGATCCAACCATTCTGGAGTGCAATTTGGAACTATACCCAAAGGGTAACTAAACTGTGCATACCCTTTCATATAGTATTGCCACTACTAGGTCTGTATCCCATAGACATCATAAAAAAGGGAAAAGGACCTATATGTGCAAAAATATTTATAGTAGCCCTTTTTAAAGTGGCAAAATATTGGAAATTGATTGGGATCCTCATCAATTGCGTAATGGCTGAACAAGTGGTGGTATATTAATATAATGGAGTACTATTATGTGATAACAAATGATGAACAAGCAGATTTCAGAAAAGCCTGGAAAGACTTGCATGAATGAAGTAAAGTGAGCAGAATCAGGAAAACACCGTACACAGCATGAGCAACACTGTGTAGTGATCAACTATGAATGACTCAGCTCTTCTCAGCAACATAATGATCCAAGGTAAGGACAAGGGACTCAGGAAGGAAAATGCTATCCACATCCAGATAAGAATTAATTGATGGACTCTGGATGTAGATCAAAGCATACTTTTTTTCACTTTATCCTTTTTCAATGGTTTTTTCTTTTGATCTATTTTTTCTTTCTTAACTGTGACTATTATGGAAATATATTTTACATGATAGCACATATATAACCTATATCAAATTGCCTATCATTTTGGGAAAAAAGGGAGGGGAGGGAGAAAAGTTTGAAACTCAAAATCTTTTAAAAATGAGTGCTAAAAATTGTCTTGACATGTAATTGGGAAAAATGCCATTAAAAAAAGATCTGGGTTAAAAATCCCACCTCAAATTTTGACTAAGCATATGACCTTAAGCAAGACACTTAACCTTTTTTGAGCCTTATTTTCCTTATCTGAAAAATGGAAATAAAATAGTTTGGAGCATAAGATCTATAGGGCTGTTGTGAGCATTGGATGAGAGATAGTGGACGTCAAGTTTTGAAAGCCATAAGCACTGTAAAAATTTGATGACGATTTTTATGTCTCCAGCAGATTTTCATATGGCCACTATTTAACTAAACTATTTTTTATCTCTAGGCCTCAGTTTCTCATAGTAGGCTTGTTATAAGTGTTTGTTCAATGAATAAAGATATGCATGAATGACACTCATGAAAATCTCTCTGCATTTTAGAAGATCCTAACAGTATTTTTCTCTTGGGTGCAGAAGGAGGCATTGATAGGAAAAAGAATGAATTCTTGCCATTTCTGCTCATTCTAACTACAGAGATAAGAAGAACCAAAGCCAGGTCACCTAGTTCTGCTGGAGGGAGGGAGTTTAAACAACTGTGGGTAGCAGTAGAAGGCTTTGAGATAGACACAGAAAACCATCTCTCCCCACCCCCAGGAAATTAATGTGTGTTTGTGTTCCTTGTCTGCCCCAGACAACCAAAGGCCATGCAGCTCACACTGAAGATGATATAAGAGATAGACATACAACTCTAACGCCTTGGCATTCGGCCAAGGATTCACTTACTGCTCAAACTGAGGCAGCCAAACATGGCCTGACCATAGAGGGAAGACAGAGAAATATTACCCTGAGCTCACACTGGGAAGCAATTTGGTCCATTTCAGCTCTAACACTGTGGCAGTAAAATACACAAATATAGACGGAACCCATCCAAGAAGCTTTTCCATCGTTAACCTTGAAGTGAGATGCACATCCTGTCCACAACTGCTTCAGAGAAAGTGATCGTGGAGTCAGTAGGGGTAACTGCTAAGCCATATCTGATGAGGCAATATGACTTAAACAGCAGACATTAGCACTGCCAAAAATGCCTTTTCTATTTGGATGCGTAAGGGGTCCATCAATTTCAACTCCTAGATGGAGGGAACCAGTGCTCAAGGAAGGTGTGTGTGGGGGGAAGTTCTAGAATGACATAGGATGTAGGTGTTACTTTTGGTCAGAGTGTAGCATTTGTCAGTTACAAGGCAAATTTGTCTCTTGGATCTGACCTCACAAGAGGTCAGCAGAATCAAACATACCCAAGCATTTGGCCAATGTGCATTATTTGCTAACTAGGGAAGATTCATCTTTTTGGTCTTGACCTCACATAAGATCAGTAGGATGAGAAACATTTACACACAGAGAGGCAGTCTATATGTATCAGGAAATAAAGAGGAAGGGAATAACCATTTATATAGCACCTACCATGTGCCAGGTACTGTGCTAAGCATTTTATAAAAATTATCTCATTTGCTCCTCACAACAACCCTGGGAGGTAGGAACTAGTATTATCCCCATTTTACAGATGTGGAAATGGAGCCAGGCAGTGGTCAAATGATTTTCCCAGGGTTACATTATTAGTAAATGTCTGGATTTGAGCTTAGGTCTTCCTGACACTAACTCTAGAATTCTATCCACTGAGCTGCTTAGCTCTCCGAAGTATCCCTGAATACCCTTTGCTGTGCAGTAATAAGTGTGCTCAACTAGGAATCAGGTTTGAGCCCTGTTCTTGCCATTGGCCATCCAGAGGACTGTGGGTAATCTACTGAATTTCACTGAAGTTCAGTGTCCTGATTGGTAGAATAGGAATAATACCCAACATTCTGACCCTATACTTGTGAGAAAAGCAGTTTTTAAACTGTCAAACATTATATGAATGTGTACAAATAATATTACTTGTGTATTCTTTGTCACTTACAAGGCAGATTACTATTTCTCCCGTTCTGATTTTGTATAAGCCCAGACACACAAATATGCGTACACACACAAATATACATGAACACACATACATACACACACACAGAAGCAAGAACAGTTTATGGTCATTTGGGCCAAAAGGAAGAAGGACAGGCTGCTGACTGGGGGCAGGCAAACAAGGCTATGTGGCCGTGAAAGATGACATTTACACAGGGACACTGTCCACTAAGCAACCCAATTATTGAGCTATGCCTCCTCTTACCTGCCAGCATCCTCAATATTCTAAAAGGCCTTGGTTTTCTTAGGAAATAGATTGAAAGATGATCTAAAGGTGGCTTTGTCAGTGCTATTGGTCAAGGAGCATTGCAGCACTAGAAGACTGGTCAAATAAGAGGGGTGCTCAGCTCAGCTTAGTCCAGAACAGATTTAGCTTCCCAGGATGAGATCACTAAATCCAAATGAGAAATCTGTGTTTTTTTAGTAACTCCTGTGAGCTATTCTCTCTGTTATGATTTTTAAAACCATTCAAGTGGCTGATTAGTCAACATTTTACTGAATGATCCTGTTTTGGGGGATATGGGAAATTACAAAAGAAATGAAAGCTTTATTACATTAATATCATATCCATTCATTCAATAAGCATTTATTAAGCAACTATTACATATAGAGAACTACACTAGGTACCCAGGAAGCTATAAACTTTAAATCAGGCTTGATCTCTGTCTTCATGGATATTACAGTCTAGCCCCTGTTTTCAGGAATATTACACTCCAAAGTGTAATATGATTTATATTTTAATGATTTACCTCCCACAAGACCTACATTAGTGTGAAACAAAAACATACAAACATACAAAGGAAGCCCACAAATAGATAAGTAGAAGGAAGGGATGGGAGCAGAGGATCAGAGGATGGAGAGAGTTGTGGCCAAGGTGAGGTGACATTTGGGGTAGGGGACAACTGTTGAAGGAATGAATCAGGATCTGAGAAATAATCTAAGATAAGTATATGGACCACCCAAGACTAGAAGAGTCACAAGTGAAATGACCTCTGAATTTGGCCTTCTCCCAACCCTGCTCCCTGAATACAGTTGTCCTTTCTTTTTACTCCCTACCATACAGGGAGGTTGGCAGTGAAGTGCATTAAAAACTTTTAAAACTACAGAAATGAAAATTTTTTCCCGAAAACTCCTTTCCAGAAATTCCAATTTATCCTTTGCCCAGATGGTGATCGGAGGGATTAGTTTTTAACTTTATGGCCTTGGATTTCTGAGAGTGCTGCTGGCTTCTAGGATTCTTGGAGGGCAGAGGTGGTGAAAGCTCAAGATTCTTTAACCATGTGTGGTTATTTTTTAAGACTCTATGGCCCCAAAGGCCGTTGACACATTGGGTCACATAACTAGTGTGTCAAGTGTCTGAGGCTGGATTTTGAACTCAGGTTCTCCCAAATCCAGGGCTGGTGCTCTACTCACTGCACCAACTAGCTGCCCCATTGACAGTAGGCAACTCTCAGTAACTAATGCCCAGAGTTGAAGGGCCCAAGGCATTCTTCTTGTATACATTTCCAAATGATATAATGGATATAATCTTAGTAAACTGAAAAGTGTCTTCTTGTAAATGTCAGCTATTAACATTAGTGGGCAATTTGATCAGTTCTGACAAGAAATTAGATAAGGAGGTGCAATAACAGAAGGAGTAGCCAGAGCTGGTTTCTGGCCCAAGACTTAGGGCCAGAGGATTTAGAGCTGAATAAGAGAACCTATGAGGCAGGTCCCTGTTTCAGCTTTTTCCCTAGCTAGGGGTGGGAACCTGTGACCTCGAGGTTCTTTAGGTCCTCAAGTGTGGCCCTTTGACTGAATCCAAACTTCACAGAACAAATCCCCTCAACAAAAGGCTAGTCTATTCAACAATATATGCCGTCCTCTTCTGTGTGCAAGACAGGTAAGAATATCAAAGACAAATGGAAAGCAGAGTTTGTCCTATGAAGGAGATTATAGAATAGAGGGCAGAAAATAGTCTGGCCCAAACTCTTTCTTTTATAAGATCTCTCTTATAATCTAGTGACTAGATTCTAGTCCATCCTCCTGTGAGAGTAAGCTAGGACCAGTCTTAAACTCCGTAGCAAAAAAAAGAGTTCTATTAAAAGAGCCAGAAAGGGAGAGGATTCTGGGAAGATGGCAGAGTAGGTCAGAAAATTCCACACTCTCAAGATTTTCCCCCCCAAAAGAGTTAAAATAGCACCTTAGGGTGAACAAAGTGGGGTGGAGACAAAGAAGAATAGGGACACAACCGGGATCTTCCAGGGACAGTCTAAGAAAATCTGAAGAAGGACTGAGTTTGGTACTGGTGAGGAGTAAACACCTCCAGGCTAGGTTCCCTTTTAACAACAAGCAGCAAGCCCTGGGGTTAGCTGGTTTGAGAGGCTGCCTCAGTCCCAGCCACTGGAACTTTTTACCCCAGGAGAGTGAGGGGAGTCATGAGTTTGAGCCCAGGAAGATTGAGAGAATCTCTCCTGACGAGGAATGCCAGATCCGGCTGTGCTGTGAAGAGCAGTGGGGGCAAGAAGGAACCAATACATGCCCAGTGAGTGCAGAAGTAGCGGGGCAGAAAGCCCCTGGCTGTGGGCACTTAGAGGAGGTTGGAGGTTTGGCTTCCATTCCAGGCTAGAGGGAACTGAAGATCTGGGGCAAGAGGCACCATTTCCCATACCCCAGGGCTAGAGGTGATAATAAAAATCAAGTTATTACCACAAAAAATACATAGGCAAAGGAGAAAGAATCCAACCATAGAAACCTATTACAGGAATAGAGATGACCGGGGTTCATTTTCAGAGGAGGACATTGAAGTAAAGAAAGCAACATCACACTTGCCCAAAAAGAATTTATAGAAGATCTTTAAAAATCCCAAAGGGAAATTATAAGAGATCAAGAAATAATTGAACAAAATATGAATAATGAAAAAATAGAAGAGAAAGTGAAACATCTCATAAGAAAAACAACAGAGTTGGAGAATAGGTCAAGAAAAGAGAATATAAAAATAATTGGAGTAACGGAAAATTATGATCAAAAAAAGAATCTTGATACGATAATACAAGAAATAATTAAACAAAATTGTCCTGAAGCATTAGAACAAGGCAGGGCAGTAGAAACAGAAAAAATACATCATGCACCACTTAAAAGAGACCCTGTGAGGAAAACTCAGGAATATCATAGTCAAATTCCAAAATCCACAGATCAAGGATAAAATATTAAAAGCACCAGGATTAAAACAATTTAAATATGATGGCGCCACAGTTAGAATTACAAAAGACCTAGCAGCAGAGACATTAAAGGACTGCAGGCCTTGGAACACAATATGTTGAAGAGCAAAAGACCTGGGGTTCTGGCCGAAAATATCATACCCTTCAAATCTCAGTATTATCTTGAATGAAAAAAAAGACATTTGACAGACCCCCAGACTTTCAAGACTTTGTTAAAAAAATCCTCAACTCAATAGAAGATTTGACATACAAGAACTAATAGACACATAAGGTACATACCAAAGACTGACTATAAGGGATTTACAACAACAGACTACTTACCTTTTATATAACATAAAATGTAAAATGTGTGTCTAAAATTATTAATAATTGTAGAGCTTATAAGAAAGAGAGGGATAAGCCTGACTATGATATGAATGTTAAAAGTAAAACCATTTAAAAACAGCTAAAAAGAGTAACCATTTTATACAAGAGAGGTACAAGAAGAAGAAAGGATACAGAGGATTTAGATGGAGGAGGAGGGCTGGTAGTTCTGGTAACTTACTTTCATTGGGAATGGGTTTAAGAGGGAACAATACATATATATTTAGAACAAATAAAATGGTAGGTGTTTAGTGAGGGGAGAGAGGACAAGGGCAGAATTAGGACAAAGGAGGGATTTTTAGAGGGGAGAATGAGGGAATAGGTAAAGGGAGTTTAGATTAATTGGAATGGAGGGATAGGGAAGGGATCCTTAGAGCGGGGAAGGCAAGTAATAGGACCACAGGGTGGTTGGTGGACAAGGGGGGAAAGCAAGTAATAGGAAGGTGTTGTAGTGGGTAGAAGTAAAGTAGAGGCAGGAAGGATAGGAAACAAAAGATATGTACAAACATAAAAAACAAAGATTAGGAGTAGATTGTGTTTGGGAAAGTTTATGTCTATATATGCATTACATATGTATAAATGTATGTATATATCTGTGTGTGTATGTATATATCAAGAAATATCTAAATTATATTGCAGCCTTCTGGGGGAAGGCAGGAGGGGAAAAAAGAATAAAGTTAAAAAGTACACAGCAGAGAACAAAAGAAAACACAAGGAAGCAAAGAAGAGATGGACAATTCTCAACACAAGGTGTATTATTTATCATACAGGCTTTCTTGAAATGAAAATTTATTATTACGTATTTTGAATCCTCTCCTATGTTCTGCTATGCACATGACATGCTTTTTTTCTTTCTTGCTTTATATTTAAGTTTCAATATTTAAGTTTATGATATGTTTTTGTTTATTTTCTCTACTTTGTATTTGTGTTCTGGTAAGATAAAATTTAATTAAAAAAAATATTCTTTAAAAAAAGAGCCAGAGAATGAAATCCTCACTGATCTTTAGATGACAGAGGACACCATGGACAAAGAAGAAGAGGTCAATGTTTAACTTAGTGGTTCTTTATCTATGGGTTGTAGATCCCCAAAGTGGCATGGCGTTGCAAGGTATCACAAAACAATATGTGAGTCCCTAAATAAGCCAATATACCTTTTGTAGAATGAACAAGTGACTATTTTCCCAATGTAATATGGAGCTGTAATGGTTAATAAAATAAAAATTCAATTAAAAGTATTGTCGAATTTATAGTTGCTTTTAGTCATCATGTTTTTTCTCAATCAATAGACACTAAAGATGCAACTACTATCATGATGGGGGGGTCTGCAAAATATTTTTATATCAAAAAAGGGGCTCTTATATTCAGAGAGGTTGGGAACTGTTGATCTAGCCCACCTGAAAAAGTATGCCAGTAAATACCAATAACTTGAGTTTACACTTCTGGCAGAGCACTGCCATGAAGGACTAGGAGACAAAACAGAAGCAAGCAATTAAATGGAAGGCCGAATGGGATAATACCTGCTCTTCTCCCTTCCCACTCATGCTTAGAAACTATGGAAAATATGAGTCCAAGGGGACAGGAGAGAAGTTCAAGGAGCTAGGGTTCAAAAGTTAGGAAGGAATAGTGCCATTAATTTGTTGTCTGATCTGGGCTAGACTGGCTATTCTATCCCTCTGAGTCCCAGCTTCCTCCTGGGTAAAAAGGGGTAGGTGGGGTTGACTTTCTAAGATCTCAGCTAGGTCTATCATTCCATAGAAATCTTGATGAAGTGGAGCAGGATGAAAGATAAGATGACTTGGATGCCCCAGGATTGCACCATTGTATTTACTACCTAGGATCTTACATGAGCTGTGTCCTCTCCTGAATCTGACAAGTCTACAGGCTGCATGTGCCTTCTTCTCTGCAGCTTCTGAGCCATTGCTAGATGAGATCCATGAACAGCATCTCTAGGATCTTCAGAAATCTGACTAATCTTCCTTCACACTCAAGTGGGATTCAATCTTGCCAACATCTGCTCTTCTACCTGTGGATTCTCATAATTATCTTCACTGTCTGCTCGGGGTTGGGGTGAGGGATATGCTAGGAGGATTTCTTTGGGGGACAGTACATTGGGCTATATGTCTGATGGGCTGAAGCAGATGGTATCAGAGAGTACTAAGGAGGGTGGGAAAGATCTCCCCTCAGAAGACAGGATATTATAGACCTAATCTTTGCTTCTAGTACTACCATGGTCGAGTGGGCAGAGTGCTAGACTTGGAATCACAAAGACCTGTGTTCAAATTCTGTGTCTGGTTGGAGATTGAGAAAGTTACATAACCTTTCTGAGTTTTACTTTCCCCATTTAAAAAAGGGGGGGGGACGAGGACAATAATGCCAATAGTATTTACCTCCCAGGGATGTTGTGAGACATAAATGAGATAAAATATTCCAGTTACTTTGCAAACTTTGAAATGCCATATAAAAATCTCATAATTATTACTTAAATGAGGAAGTGGAGATATTAAGCAGGAAGAGCATGAGGATGGCTAAACAATTAAGTCTCTCTTGCTACCACTGGCACAGAGCCGACTAAACTTATTCTCAGCCAGTCAGTCCCATTAGTACATTCTACCAGGACTAATCCAGGGTATCTCGCAAAGTGGAGTAAATATCAATAAAACAGTAATGAGTAATTTTCCCAGCTCCACTGATTCTTACTGGAAACTAAACCCAACATCCGTTGCAGCTATCGACAGACACTCAGTTCCTCATTCATGCGCATTGACTGGCTCTTGAGAACAGCTCCCCTCCCCCCACCAATATGGATCCTCTAGATTCATTTTGAGAAAAAGCAGGGTCTCTCAGCTTCAGTGCCCATCATCATCAAGTTTGGAGCTTGGGATATCTAACTCTCCCTGACCCCTGCGGCCCTCGCCACGGCAGTCAGAAGACTTAAGGGCTGAAACACAAATAAGACAAGCTCAGTGTTGTAAAGGAGAGAATAAAGTCAGGAGGATTAAGCTGCTAATAAGTGGAACCCTTAATGATTTACCTTCCACTTTTAGAGTGTCTACACAGCCATCAGGAGAACAGGCAGGAGCAGTAGAAAACTTTAGCTCTTCAGGGAGCTGCTCACCATGGTGATCTGTCCACTGAAGCTCTAAGTGGGGTTCACACCTGCTTCATGACCATGGCAGTTGACAGTGGGAATGCTGCTGAGAGTGAAAGGGTGTTAATTCGAGACTTAGGAAATGTGATGCTGGGGGAGATCAGCCATCCCTGTTCTCTCCATCCTCTCAGAAAGTATGTCAGCAACTCCCTGTGGCTCAGCTGTCTCCTTCTCCATTTGGAGATATGGGGAAAGAATACTCCCAAGGTGTCTGTGGCACCGGGGCTCTCTTGGTTGAGGAACGAGACATGAGGGAGGAAAGCAAGCAGCTACTGGATTGGTGATGTTGTTGCTGTGTGAAGAACACTCCCTGACCAGCCTTGAGTCCAAGATGACAGCGCTGGCTTTGGAGTTTTGTGTCCCAGACTAGGTAACTGAGCTGAGCAATACTGTAAACTGTTTAAGGTGACTTATCTGGAATGCACTGGCTCCTCTGGGAGTGAAACCCAGCTTTGATGCTCCTTCCCTACGTCTTAGACACATACAACAAAGTGAAATTCTAGGCCCAGTTTGGTATCGCCTTGAGTCGGATGTGCTCAGACAGGTGGCACAGTGACAGTCCCAAAGCTTGAGACTCCTTCACAGAGGTTAAAGGGGGCCACTAAGTGAGAACTAATGTGATTGCCATGAGGAACTCCATCCTTACTCCCATCACTGCCCTTCAGTAACCTGAGATGTGCACTTCTGGAAGTAATGTGGAGTTAGAGAAAGTAACTGTGTATACCAGCTGTCTGAAACTTTGTGGCAGACTCTCATTATTTATGTTGAAAGTTGGAGGAGGAGAATTTTATCTTCTCTGTTCAGTTCAGTCGTTTTTAGTAATTTCTGATTCTTCGTGACCCCATTTGGGATTTTCTCAGCAAAGATACTACAGTGGTTTGCATTTTCTTCTCCAGCTCATTTTACAGATGAGGAAACTGAGGCAAATTGGGTTAAATGACTTGCCTGGGGTCATACTGCCAGTAAGTGTCTGAGATCAGATTTGGACTCAGGGAGATGAATCTTCCTGACTCCAGGCCTGGACCTCTATCCATTAAACCACCTAGCTGCCCTTATCTTCTCTGCACCTGGAAATAGTTCAGATGCAAAAGGCAGGAATCAAGCCCAGAAATAATACAGGTAAGCATTTCATTTAGGACACAGAGAATTCATGGAAACCAACTTTGTTTCCCTGTGCTGTAGAGGCAGAGTGATGTAGTGGATAGAAAGAGGGTCTGAAAGCCAGAAGACCTGTGTTCACATCTGGCCCCATAGTACATCTTGTCTGTGTGATCTTCAGCAAATCACATAACCTCTCAGTATTCTAAGCCACAAGTTCCAGAGAAAGGGCCAACCTATCTTTGCTAGAAGGAGTTTTTTCATCTGGGAGTTCCCTATATCAATGAAATCACAGGTCCGCTTTCTATTCCCCTATGTCTTTGTTGCTGTATTCTTCTGCCCCACACATTCAGCATCATCTACCGAATGAGTGAGTAAAGGAAGGGAGGAATAAATAAAGAACAGAGCAGTGAAATGTGAAAATGAGAAATGCTTGTAATGGTAATGATATGGACAGATATGTTCCCTTCTCACCTCCTAGGGATGTTGTTTGATGGCAGAAAACAAATATTAATACCCCTTGTTGTATAATTCCAACCACTCTAAAATTTCAGAAAGTATGTTTCAGTCTTATTTTCCCCAGTAGAATGTAAACCCCTTGAGGTCAGAGGTTTTCGTTTTTGTCTTTATATCCCTCGTGACTAACATAGCACCAGAAACATAGTAGCCAGTTAATAAATGTTTATCAAATCCGATTGCACAATGGCGATTGTCTCTCTTAGGTATCCCGGATTAGAAGACGTCCCTCTCCCCTCATTGATGAAGAACAGTGCATGTAGCTCATGAGATACTAGTTGCTGGACCAGCTACACATCAGCATTCCTCTTTTCCACCATCCCTAATATGGTCCTCATTCCACCAAGGAGTGAAAATAACAGAAAAGCAATGTTTCAGCCTGCTAAATCTCCTGTAAGTCTTGTTACCTCTTCTCTCAAAGTGCTACAGTAGAAAAAAGCACTGGCTCAGTTGTCAGTAAACAGAGGTTCAAATCCTACCTCTGACCTTTACTATTTGTGTGACCTTGGGCCTGATACAACTTTCTTGGATCTCAGTTTTCTCATCCATAAAACAAGGACATTAGACTATATGGCTTCTCACATCCCTTTGAGAACTATGATTTTCCCATTTTGAGATCTTGTGATCTGAATTTTGGCTACCAGGAACATATTTTTCATTTATGACACCATTCCCATGAAACTAGTTGCCCCTTGAATCATTATTTCACCTAGCAGCATGTTTCATAGAGACAATTCATGACAATTGGCAGTATGTACATGTACAGAAGTCTCTTTATGACTCTGGTCCTGGAAAATAATATTACAACATACCATATAGCCATAGGCACACACGCACCTTTCATTATGGGGTACACCTAGGCATTTTACTTTTTTTAAAGATGAGAACGTTTGAATGCTTAATCATAAAAGACATCTATATCCATCAAGTAAACCAAAGACACTAAAATTGAAATGATTTTTAAAAATTGACAACCAAACTTTATTTCAAAAATATAAACTTGAAAATGAAGCATGAAATATCACATTTTGGGGAAAGATATTAATATATATCTAAGACCTTATATGCATGCCTATGTTTATAGCCTAATAATGTTTTATCAGGATTTTACTGTATGGACTTTTGGGGGAGGGCTTGGGGATACATGAGATGGCCTAGGGTAAATACAAAACCAAGTAGTAATGAACCAGGTAATACAGGAGTTTTCAGGTAATTTAACTTGTCTCCTTACAGGAGCTCAATGAACAACTTAAATTACTTAGTAACCAGTCCTAACAATGTTCTTGTGGCATAACTTGAGGTCAACAAGTATTTATTATCAACAACAATCACAAGGTCAACTAGTGCAGCTTCTTCTATGCTGTGGTTTGGAGTCGGGGTACTGGAGTCAAAAGTCATTCTGCTGCAGAGCTAGGTCTAGAACCCACCAGTTTCCCTCCTCACATTTTTTTCATCTTCCTAGACCATGCTACAAATGTGCCCCAGTGAGAATTAATTTCCCCTTTATAGCTAAAATGCCTCTTAGGCTAACTTGATCCAAGATGAGCAGTCAGTCCAATCATCCATGATTTTTTCATCTTCATTGGCTAAAAGCAAATTGATCAGGGCAAACATCTCTGTAGTCTAACAAGGCTTAGTCTATTTGTATCCCAGCCTGATAACGAGGAGGTTTCTTGATATGTAGAGTGATTACATGCTATGTAAGGCTACAGGCCCTGGGAGGCCTGATTTTTGAGGAAGATTTAGGTCTAAGTCCTGATCCTGACACATACTGGCTATGGGGCCATGGGCAAATCATTTAAATTCTTATTGCCCTAGACAACTCTTAAAAAACTACGTTAAGATAAGTTTGTGCTGTGCATCTGCATTTCCTCACACCAATGAAATTAGAGTTTTGGATCAAGAAAATTTTAAAAATAAACAACTCTAGTTCCCTTACAAAACCTTGAAATACTCTGCAAAGAATCAGGCTGTTTTTATCTGACAGGTGGAGTTGCAAGGTAGAGGCTAGGAAATTAGATAAAAGTTTTCTTTCCCAAAGACATTAGCAGACAGAGACAGGGTGAAGACCAGAGAGGAAAAACATGTATGTTTCGGTGGGTTTTTCTAAATTTTATTTTTAACTTTGTTTTTCTTTGTGTATCCAAAGCTCCTGGATACAGTTGAGATTTCTGGCTGTCTCTGAGCTGAATAATACAGTAGACGGCCCAGCAGAGACAGCCCAGTGCTATGCAGGAGGCTCCCAACACACAGGGAAGGGATTTTTTCATTTCATACATCATTTAAGACCTGCTGCAGTGATTTACCAATGTCAGTCCATCTTTGGAGCACAAAGAAGAGAAGAAAGAGAAATATAGATGCTTTAGTTGTGGGCAGCCTGGGGTCTCAGGTGGAGGTTGGGTTTTCTTCTTGTCCCAAACAACAGTAACCGGGGAGATGCCAGGGATCCCAAATACGTAGGAAGAAGCTAAGGGAGAAAAAGACAGCTTGTGGCAGATTGGGAAATACTGCTGAATTACTTCATCTGAATGACCCAGGAAAGGTTGGGCTTCTTCACTTTAGCATGCCAAGTAGTTAGTCTCCATGCCTCTGGTCCCCCCTGCTCCAAACTGTCCTCAGACTAATCAATATTTCCTAAAGTCCACTTTTGTTATGTCACTCCTCTATTCAAAAGCCTATAATGGTTCCCTGAAGCCTATTGCATCAAGTCCTATTCCCTTACCTGGAATGGACTGGAAAAGCATTTATTAATCACCATTCACTGTGCTGAGTGCTGAGGACACAAACAAAAAGCCAGACAGTTCTGTTTTCAAAAGACTCACCTTCTAATCAGGGAAGATAACAGCAAAGTTGAGCTGCTGTAGCAGGGATAGAAAGGCCCAGTGATCAGGGCAAACCTTAGAGTTCAGCAGCAGGGCAGATAGCAATGGCTATGAATGGTCATATTTACTAGAGAACATGGCCTGGAAAGGCCAGGGCCTACAACCCTTGTGAAGAAAGGTCTAAGTGGAATATGAGCAAGAGGTGGGCTAGGGTGTCAGGAAAGGGTTCCAGGTGGTCTTTGTCCTTTACCTCCTGGAGGGAACTTGAGTGGGCAGGACATTGGGCCAAGGGCTTGGTTTTTAAAACCTCTACAAATCATACACTACCCTACCTATTAAATTCTTTTTCCTTCTTTTTAATATTTATCCTCAAAGCAAGCTAAGGTGCTCTTCTCAATGGCCCTTGTACACATCATGTTCACCTTTTACCTTAATACCACTGCTTAAGCTGCTCCCTCCTCCTCTGGAATTCCTTCTCTTTCCTCATCTCTCCGAACCCTTCAAAACTGCTTGATTCACCACATACATGAAGCATTCTCTGATTATTTCACCCGTTCAGTGATCTTCTCTTTTTCTCTTTTAAAAATATCTCTCACGGTGCCTAAGAAGAGTGCACAAATTGGTATCCAAAAAATTCATCGCTTGGGGAAGGATTTACAGGGATTTAAGTCACCATTGATCCTTCTCTCGCTAGGGATTTCTTACTATAATGAGGTCAAATAAATATACAGGTAGCCTTCAGAGTCAGAAAATGCCCTAGACTAGGAGTCAGAAGACGTGGACACAGATCTACCACTCAATGATGTATGACCCTGGCTGGGTCACCTGATTCTCTAAATATTTCCTCCAGTTGTAAAATGACAATCACAGTAGCTGCTCCAAGTATCTAGATGTGCTTATTTTTTGGGGTTTATTAAGATAACATCTATAAGATTAAACTCCAAATCATGAGATGTTATCATCAGCAACTTTGATTCTTTAGAGAATGTAAAAGTTCCCATTGGGTGAATCTTTGGGTGGAGAAGATGGGTCTTTCTGCAGGAGAAAAGACTGAGATAATTTAAAACACTGGTCAATTTCCCACGTTGGATCTAGCTCACTCTTTTCCTCTTATTAAATTCCAAGTCCATTTCATTGTTCATATTCCATGCCTGTCCTTGATATGTGTACTGATATATATTATCAACAAAATCAATAAGCTCCAATGGTTCCCTATTGCTTCGAGTACTAAATATAAACTCTTCTGTTTGGCTTTAAAGTCCTTCACAAGCAGGCTTCGACTTACTTATGTTTTCAGACTCCCCTTCTCACATACTCTGATTCAATCCAACTGACCTTCTCCTCACTTGGAACACTCCATATCCCATTTCCATGCCTTTATATTGGTTTCTTACAAGGCTAGAATAGGCTCCTTTCTCATGTCTGACTCAAAGAATCCCTCACTTTCTGTGGGGCACAGCCCAAGCACCACTTACTTTCCTGATCTCTCTGTATGGTAGTGCCTTCCCTCCCTAACTACCTTAAATTCACTTTGTATTTATTTTGTAAAAAACATACATTTCCTTCTCTGATAAAATGTAAGTTTTTTGAGATTGGGGTGAAGGGGAGGTGTTTCATTCTTTGTATTTGTATTGCCAGGATCTAGCACAGTACCTGGCCCATAACGAGCACCTAATTCATACTCACTGACTGATTGATTTACTTATTCAATGCCTTAGCCATTCAACTAAATATCATAATCTAAACATTAGATATTTTCTTCTTTCTAGTTTTTCCAGTGTAGATTATTAGGTCACTCTTTTAAGAGCAATTATGAATATTATTGAGGATGTCCCATACTATTCTAAGACTTGATGAAATAAGAACAGTACAATTCACAGACTGCAACCTCTTAAAGACCTCATTCCTTCCATTTGGACCACATGAAGAAAACCTGTGACAGGAGAAAACTTCTTTAGTGATCATAGATCTCCTCGTTTTATGTCTCACTTGAGGCTACTTAGGCTAAAAGCAATGGAGGGACATGTGTTAAGTGCAAGATGGTTGTAGTATATTTCCCATGATGCTCCATGTGGATGAAGTGGCATAAGGGATGTCATCAAGGAAATGTATGCCTAGAAAAAAGGTAGGATAGTCACAAAGTAAGAGCCAAGGTATGAAAGATGGATAGCTCAAGAGTTTCCCTGGTATTCACAGACTATAAAAAGAACTAGACCATAACTTTCAAGGTTTCCTTTTTTGCCACCATCCCTCACAAATGAGATTCTCCTGGTTTTGACGAGACTGGCTCTTGGCATACCTCAAATTGCAAGACAGTTGTTTGCCCCCCTCTACTTCTTTGCCAAGCCAGCTTATAGACTCCAGTCTATATGAACTTGTCCTCTAAGAAAGCTACAGAGAAAAGAGGATGAGCTTTAGTCTTTTGCTATTAAAAAAGAGAGAAAACTTAAGAGTATACTATCAGAGCCTACCTCTTTCTATCTCTTCCCACCCTTATGCCAAATGGGTATCAAGTCCAAATATTGTAACCTGAGCTCAGGACCCTCCAAACTCCTTGACAAATTAAAAGGATAAAGAAGAGTCAGGAAACATGATACATATGATGCATTATCTATGTGTGTGAATGCAGTTTTGGGGATTTTTTTCCTTCCTTTTTCCTCTCCCTCTCCAGCTCCAAATTAGTTAGAGATATAGAATCATAGAAAATCAGAGCTGGAAGAGACCATAGAGGACATCTAGCCTAATCTCCTAGTTTTACAGATAAAGAAACTAAGGCTAGAATCACAAACCTTTATTGCTGAGAACAACCTTAAGGATAATCTAGTCCAAGGGTTCTTAACCTGAGTCACTGAGCTTTAAAAAATATTTTATAACTATTTAAATATAATTGGTTTCTTTTATAATCCCTATGTATTTTATTTTATGCAGTTTAAAACATCATCCTGAAGAAAGGCCTACAATCAGACTACCAAAGGGTGCCATAACACAAATAAGCTTCAGTTCAACTTTCTATCTGTCTCTCCCTTACATATTTTGGTTTTTGATTGTGAGGAAGAAGAGGCTTGGGTTGGAGAAGCAGGATGCTACTGGAGTTTTCCAGTCTCAAGTTAAGGCTGGTGTACTTAATCTCAAAAGGCAAGAAGCAACCAGCTCCATGTAATACCTGGAAATTAGACTCATGGAGGTCGAATTGAATTATTGAATTGAATTGGAAAGTAGTTGAAACTGGAGCCAAAGGGAAAGAGAGCCTGTGATGAGAACTCCCTGTGTAATGAGAGTGGATAATGCCTAAAGCACAATTGATTCCAAATAGGCTCTTTTGAAGCTCCTAAAGCAGCTGTATATTGTCATCCAGGGCATTTAGGAAGCATTATCATCAACATTCATAGGCTGTACCCAACCTGGTGCCTATCTTTGGGCTGTATAGCTTCTAGGATGAGAGAACAGTTGTAGGAAAGACATGCCATTCTCTCCACTCCATATAATGTTAATAATAATACCTTTCTATATAATTAACATTCAATTTGTAATTTGCAGTTGTGGTTACAAAGTTGGACTCCAAAAAACCCTGCTCAGGATGCCTCCTTAGCTATGGAGGTGACCCTGGGTTCTTGAAGACTGAGGTGCATAGTGCAAAAACATGAAAAATTCTGTCATGGTATGAAGGACTCTATTGTGGTTCTGGGAAAAGCCTATATCTACTGTCTGAGGACTAGCTTCATCCCTGTTAGGCTAGCTGCTTGGCAATGAATTCTTTAACCGTGGTATTTGATGAAAGAAAGAAAAATGCAAAATGATTCTCCTGCCTGTGCCTCTGTCCCTCTCCTTCTATAGTGATGATACCAGAGTGGTAGAAGGGGCTGAAGATGCTAGTTATTTTGCCATGTTTAGGATATTTGTAAACCTTAACATATTTTGAATGTGTGATCCTTTTGGCTTGTGGTCAACAAGTGGATTTGGTACTGGAGAAAGCATTTAGAATATGTTGAGGTTTACAAACATCCTAAAAATGATGAGAGAGTTCATGAGACACTTGGTTATCTCCTAACACAGAACTCTTGGAGCATCTGCTACAGAGACAATGACTATAACTGCAGCCTAAGTGCCTACAATTGTTATGGAGAATGAGGAAATAGAGAAATTGCCTGCCCTCCAAACTAAATCAACATATTTTGTGATGCTTTGTGTTTTCAATGTAAAGGTGGGCATAGGGAAGAGGACTAAGGTTCATTGGTAATAATACCTTGGTTGTTCAGTCGTTTTTCAGTCATGTCTGACTTTTTGTGACCCCATTTAGTGTTTTCTTGGCAGAGATACTGGAGTGGTTTGCCATTTCCTTCTCCAGTTCATTTCAGAGATGAGGAAACTGAGGCAAATAGGGTTTAATGCCTTCTCCAGGGTCACAGAGCTAGTAAATGTCTGAGGCTAGATTTGAACTTGGGAAAATGAGTCTTTTGACTCAAGGTTTAGCACTAAATCTCTGCACCACTTAGCTGATATATATATATGTATATATAATATATTATATGTGTGTATGTATATATATATGTATATATGTGTATATGTATGTGTATATATAGATATACACAAATAGTATGTGCATACACATATATGCATATGTGTGTACATATACACACATATATATACACATATGTATATACATTTCTCTTAAAGAAAGTATACATTATGTATCAAGGATTCATTATGTACATACTAAATACTAAATACACAATGAATACTTTCTTCAAGAAGAGAAATTCAGGAAACACTCAACATGATAAGGACCAATAAAATTTTTTTTAATTGAAATTGATCATATTCCAACAGACAGAAAATTACTTTTCTCTGATATGTCATTTCCAAGTCTGCTGTCTGTGTTTAATCAGACCATCAACTTTTAGAGCAAAGATAAAGACCAATAACAAATTAGGAGGAATAAAAATGAAAAGACATGGCATGTAATTGTGGTAATTCCAATATGACCTTTTTAAATAAGTTGTTGATGCTGAAATATGTAATGTGGATAAAAGAAGAGACATCAATGCTAATCATCTCTATCATCTAAGAAACTTTAACCAATGTAAGTAAATTGTCAAAATGAGGAGAATTCAGAGAACCTAGAAATGACCTTATCTAGCAAATATCTGATCCCCATTGGCAAATGGAAAGAGATGGTAGCCAAAAGCAACACTGGATTAGAATATAAAATCTTATTGAGAAAGATAATGCAGAATTATGAACATTATTGCTTCATAAAATAGTGAGAACAAGTGAGGGGAAAAACTAAATTTACAAAAATCTTGATTAGAGACCCAATTAACAAAATGTCTATATGTCTACATGTACTAGATTATCCTACTATTCCAGATTTAAATCTATAAACCTAAACCAGATTAGTCATAGAACATTTAAGGACGCAGTTGAAAGGATAACTGAAGGAAGAAAAATGGAAAACATCTTTGAGTTCTCTAACAAACTTTTTTTCCCTTGTCAATTACAGTGGAACTCTCACATTTGGGCTCTAACATTAGTCTGGCATAGTGTATAAGGATGTAGCAAAGGTATAAAGGAAAATAAGGATCAGAAGAACAGATGAATTAGACCAAACAAAGAGAAGGTCTATGCCTGAGGGAACACAATTTTGAGGACGTTGAGGGAACAATTAATTCTCAGTGTATCTAAAAAAGAGGAAGATATCAAATCATGGATCTTATTATTACCTACAAAAGGCAATTGAAAAAAATATCAAGAAATTCTAACATATATGCCTACTTTCCCATCTTTGCGAAGTATTTAGAATACCCGTATGTTGATTACATCCTTGATGAAAGCATGAGAAAAAAGAATTTGTAAGCAATCTTTCAGTTCACAAGCACTATAGTTATGAAGTGGGCCAAATGGTGCAAAGAAAAATCTGGTTCTGTTGTGTTTATTGTTTGTTGATTCTCAGAAAAGCAATTGATTTGGTAGAGTAAAATACCAGCTTAAAGATTCTGTTCCAACAAGGCGTCACATTTATTTCTTGACAATCATGTAAGATTCTTTGAGAGATGCAACAACAGAGATAACTTTGTCTCATTCAAGGAATGAATTAAGGAGACATATGATTGTCAAAGGTGCTTACCATAGTCATGGGGGGTGCCTAGAACAGAGTCCAAATGGAAAATGGATTTCTTAGAAACACAGAGTGTGGATTCCTCCAAATATTCCTGCTTGTGGATTACATTCTGATTGCGTCAAGTCCTTCAAAACTGCTAAGAGCAATAATTTTTCAAAGGAATTTGGCAAACTATCTAACAGGAAAAAACAAGTGGATGAAGAATGTCTATTATCCTGGCTGTGATATGCAATTGACTGAATGGTTCATAGAACCTAGTACATTAATATACTTATCTTGGATAGACATTTTACAGGTGGAAAATGAATCAAGCCCAAAGTTTAACTGGAGAAGGAAACATATCCATAATTTGAGATTTAGAGCTGGAAAAGACATGAGAAGCCATCAGATCTAACTTTCTCATTTTACAGATAAGGAAACTGAAGAACAGAGAAGTTAAATAACTTGCAGAAGGTGCTATGATGGTAATGTCAAAGGGGGGATTCAAACTCAGGTCTTCCAACCCAATAGCCACTACATGGGAGGAAATTATACAGTTTTTTTTTAAACTAGGATGCTCATCAGATGACAAAGACACTGTCCATCACCACATCCTTATTTGAAGCCATTCTAATTTTTCAATACCTGCCAGAGTTTGCACTTTGCATGTAATGATTTGAAGGACTCCAAACTTCTCTTGGTAACAAAGGCCTACCTTTTTACCACACTATTTTTCAGGTGACACTATATGGACTTTGATGACATGGAACAGTCTGGAATCATTGAAAGCACTGCACAATTTACTAAATGCAATCAAGCTTTCTCTCTTCCTCCAATCAGTTTTCAGCCTAGCTTATTGCATATTAACAAGGTCTGTATATATTCAGACTACTTGTAAAGTAATTTCAATTGTATTTGAATGTATGTATTTACATGCATGTATACATACACATAGATGTATATATGTTTCAATAAATAGCCATCCTTCTGATCTATTACTAAGGGCTAATTCATTTGGGCACTCTTTCATTTTCATGTCAGGCCTTTTTTGTTTTTTCAAATAATCACTTGGATGGAAAATTAAAGTTGCTTTGTTTCATCAGTGGCTATTCATTCCTATATCTATATCTATGCATTCAACTACATAGGTCTGTGTTCTATGCTTTGCTTGTTGTTGTTAATTTCTCTTTTCTTAGGAAGATGCTAACTCAAATTGCTCAGTTGGGTAAGGACTTTTAGTCTGCATAATACTGTGTGTGTGTGTGTGTGTGTGTGTGTGTGTGTGCGTGCGCGCACATGTGTCTCAGAGTGGGGGATTTTAAAAAACATCACTTTTTGTTTTGTTTTTTTTTTCTCTCAGACTCCAACCTTGTTTTCATCTCCTCTGTTCATAAGTGTGGGCACTTCTCTACTTGGTACTACCAGGATGGCGCTGAATATAAATGAGCAAGCAAATTAGACACTGCTCAGCTATTCATTTTCTTGGAGTGCTGAATAATACCCAAACCACAGCTCATGGTAGGTTGAAAGGTAGCTTAGCTCCGTGAGTCGTCTCAGGTGTTTGGGCAGGAGGCATAGTTCTTCCTAGAGGGTGCTGAGCTATTAACCAGCCTGGTGCTCTGAAACAACTCAGTGTACTAGTAACCCCACAAGGCCAATGTGTAATGTTTTTCCTCTAATAATCACCTGGATGGAAAATTAAGCTTGCCTTGTTTCATCAATGGCTATGCATTCCAGCGTGCAAATTAATAAATTTCCCCGAATCCATAACAGATACATCTTTGTTCAGCCACAGAACGTTGATATAAATTGTAGCTTTTCAGGACGACTCTGTCAAAAGCATAATATATCACAGAATAGTGGATACAAGTTCAAAAGTACATATAATAATATAATTAAGATAGCTTGACAAGAATGTATTTTAAAAGTATAAAATACCTGCAGGTATAATAGCTTCATAAAGTCTGTCAGATTTACTTCTACTGTGAAGAAATTTAAAATGTTTTACTTTAATGTTATGCAAATGAAGTCTAGGATATGCATATAACACAGTCCTTAAAAAATAGGTAGAGAGCAAAGAATAAAAGTCAGGTTCAGGCCAAACAAGATATTCAACTTTTTGGGTGACTGGATAATAGATCAAACAAACAGATTGGGGAGCAATATTTGGTTGTTTGTGGAAAACACCAATTTTGCATTTTTTTCCCCTCGTTGGTTGTGGGAAGGGAAGCGTTTTTATTCAAAATTAATGATTCCCTCTGTACATTTTTCTTCCTGCTCAAAAGGTTCAGGCATAATTCTTGTTTAAAGCAAAAGCAATTTTTATATAATTACCAGGCCATGGAAAATTATTTTTCAACGTACTAAAAGCTAAGGGAGTGAAATGACTTATGCCCAGAAGAAAGCTCCCTGGGACTTCTTGGTCTACTCAAGGACAAGCTGCCTCCAGTCAAGTAGGAATCAAATCATTTCATTTCTATCTATGAATTGTGACTATGTCTGTGTTGTAGGAGAAAGAGCAATGGACTGTGGTTCAGGGATAGAATCTTAGATCACAGAACTCATCTTCTCTAACCTCCTCATTTTTACAGATGAGGAAACTGAGGACAAAAAAAGTAAAATGGCTTGCCTGAGGTTACCTTAGGTGGTGAAAATAACAGAATTTGTAACGGAATCTCGTGACTCCAGATGCACTGTTCTTTCTTCTGAATCAAGTTCTGTGACCCCCTGGTAAATCACTTAATCTTTCTGGCCTTTCTGGCCTTCAGTTTTCTGACCTGTAAACTCGATAATGGTAGTATCTCTACTCGAAAGCTCTTTTCGGTTTGCAAAGTGCTTTACGTGTTACTTTGTTTGATCCTCACAACAGCCCCAGGAGGCAGGTGCTGTTTTTGTCTCCATTTTACAAATTAGGAAACTGAGGCACACAGCAGTTAAATGATTTGCCTAGGAACCACACAGCTAATAAGTGCCTGATGTAGCATTCAAACTCAGGTCTTCCTGATTCCAGTTCCATCACTCTGTGCAGTGCGCCATCTAACTTGATGAGATCCAATCTAGCTGAAAATTCTGTAATTATATGATGATCCTAGGAACTGGACAAGGATGTGATTTTAGGAGGAAGTTATCCCTATGTGTCCAGGAAATAGAAAATTATTGGGTTTTGCATTAGAGGCACAACAATCATAGGGTTAATCTTAGCAATTTAGATACATAAAAGGTTTATTCAGATTTTTAAAAATTCTCTTTTGCAGCCTCGTTTCTCTAGTTTGGTGTGTCTGCACTGAAATTTAACCCTCCCCCTCCCCCTACACCTCCATCTCTTGTCCTCCTTGGCTTCCTTCATGTATTAGTTAAAAATCCTACTTTCTACTCAATTTTTCCCAATCCACCTTAAGATTAGTGCCTTCCCAATGTTGACTATCTTCAATTTATCATACATATACTTGCATGCATATATATACATACGTATTATGCATGTATATATACATACATATGTATGTATATATATATCAGTTTGATAAATTGTTGACTATCTAATTGCCATTGTTCCCCACCTCTTTTACCAAGGGCACCAGAGTGCCTATCCGCCTCCTATTTCACCTATATCCAATTACAGTATTTGTCTTTGGGCAAAGAGTATTTGCTCAATCCTAGCTCCATGTTCATTTATGTGATGCCAGCTGAGATTAGGAAGAGAAATAGGCAATCCTGATACCTGAGGTCTCTGAAGTGGCTAAACCACTAAGTTGTAGGAGCTCTCCAAAAACAGCAACAAAAAGGGTCAAAAATGGTTGAGAGGAGAGTTTTAGCAAAAGGTAAACCTTTTCCAGGCTAAAAAAATTACATGCTCATGTTGCCACAGAGCCATGAAGCTAAGAATCAACAATCCCAGTACCACTGCTTCACATGATTGCACCCAAAAGAATTTTCAAAGCAAATGTACTTTTCACCATTATCTAGCTCATTTGCATTCCATTCCATTTGGATAGTGAAACTAGGCTAGACTCTTTGTTTTCAGGCTAGCTCTACATGAAGGCAAACAAACATTTCCGGAAGGAATTAGCCATGTGGGTCTGGGAATTATCGTCTTAATGTGAGAATCAAGTCAACTTTATAAAATGTCCCATCCAAAGTTTATTTAAAACTAATGCATTCTCCTTGTTGAGGGGCAGCTTTTAGAATGAAACCTATCCACTGGCTATCAATTGTGTCACAACTGCTGGGGTCACAAATTCCTTGGCTTAGTATCCTCTCTAGCCAGGAGTGGAAGATCACCACAGAGAATGCTGAGTAAATTCTATCATTCCAGGACATCCAGGATATTTCTTAGGGATATCCAGCTATGGTTCCTCCTCTTTACCTCTTCCTTTATGAGAAAAGCACAAAAGATATAGTTGACATTTCAGTTTACCTAGAAGATGCTCACTTGGCCAATTCAGGAGTTTTATGGTATACCTCTCTGTTCCCTGTACAAGGTAATATGCTGGGGGCTACGAATTTCATTTTAGGATATAATGTTCAGCTGTGAGATCTCCATTTTAGGAGGGTCATTGTCACTTACAACCTGTGTGGTCTTCAGAGAGCTGATTCACTTTTCTGAGCCTCAGTTTTCTCATTTGAAAATTAAGGGGCTTAGACTAGAGAGCCTATCAAAGGTTCTTATGCTTCTATGATCCTATGATGTTGATGAGCCCCAGCATAACTAGGACTACGAATAGGAAGATAGGAAATTTGAAATCAATGCAGGAATAAACAATTTCTCAAATCTGAAGAGCTATACTCCCTTCTTAATGCCAGTTTATACAAGAAATGGAATAGCCTATGCCCACTCCAGGTCTCTAAGACTAAGGGCTACACATGCCCTTTAAATCATTCACACCATGTAGACTAATTAGCCCCTTAGGGCACAAGTCCTGGACAAAATAAGCTATTCTGAAAACAACTGGGTAGAGGTTGGACTAGATAACTTCTAAGCTCTCTTGAAACTCTAAAAGTTTGGGACAGTCTTCTCTCTCCTTTGACTCTCCCCTTCCTATACTTTCCCCTCCGTTACATTTCCACCTCTTCCCTGAAATCCAGAACAAAACAAGAAGCAACAGGTGCTACCAATGCAAACCATGTGCAAAACACAGTACCATCCTTAACCATGAGCATGAAAAACAGTTTATGGCTGGGTACTGATAACAGACCTAGCATTGGAAGTCACACTGTCAGTGGCACCATGTTCAAATGTGACAGATAACTATATATCTATATCTAATCTATAACTATATATACACATGTATATATATATATCTACATATATCTACATCTACATATATATACATACATATATATGAAACAGATCTCTTAAGGACAACCCATTGCTTTTGTAATTTTCTGAAACAAAACCAAGTGACTCTTTTAAATTCCAATCCGTAGCTAGGAAATACAATGCTGCTATCACTTCTTTCTCTCTCAGGAGCCCCAGCAATAACTTTAACGCCATCAGAAAGCTTTAGATGTTAGAGGTGAGCAAAGGCGTCGGATTCTGGCTTTTATCAGATAATTAAGATGCTACCAAAGTCAAACCTTTATCAACATTAGACTAAAAATAAGCCATTTTCATCTAAGGGCCTTCCTTCAAGCATTCAAAGTGACAGTGCTCTGAATGAGGTTTAGCTTTAAAAAAAATGCTTCATTGTTTTTCAACTTTTATTGGCAATCCATTTTCATTATGCCCAATGCATTTGTCTTCATAATATGTACTTCACAATTACAATATCAAAGAGTTTATATCAACATAACAAAAATGATCTATAGAATGGAATAGGGAAAACATAATAACACAATGTGATTATTAATGAAATGAACAGTTCCAGAAAAACATGGCATCCCATGGGGAATCCTGTCCCTATATTGCAAGTTGTTAGAAATGGTCAAAGGCTTAGAGGTAAAATTGAAATTAAATCTCTAATTCCCCAGAGATGGAGGTGTTAGGCTGGTGCTACTCAACTTTAGTGGAGGGAGGAACAAATTCAGGATTTGCCAGGTGACTTCATGTTTAGAAATAACCACTCCTCAAATTATACTCCTTTTGCCCACATTTCCAACCCAGTGAATCCTGGCAGTTTGGTATTGTAACAGCTAACCAAGACAGAATGAAAAAGTGCATTTTTTTCCTGCTATCCATGTATGTCAAAGGGACAGTTTTCAGTGTTGCCAAGAAATAGATAGAACAATAGGGTTCTAGAGGTTATATGGAACTGGGGGGCATCTGGACCAGCCCCTACCCAAATAGTGAATCCTATTTAGAACATTCTGAACAAGTGGTCACTGAGCTTTTGCTTAAACCCTGCAACTCATTCTCTGTCACCTCCATCCCTATTCTGCTTAATAATATATATATATATGTATATATATATATACACCTATATATACACACACACATATATACATGTATATACATACACACACACACACACACACACACACATATATATACACACACACACACACATACCTATATCTATCATTGATTAGAAAGTTTTTCCTTATGTTGATCCCAAGTTTACTTCCATATAACTTTACTAGTTGGATCTAGGTCTTTTTTTAATGCCAAGCAGAACAAGTTGAATGCCCCTTTCAAATGTTAACCCTTTATATAGCTATTTCGCTCTTCATAAATCTTCTCTTTCCTAGGCTAAACACCTCTAAATTCTTCAACCAATCCACATACCTCCCATCGTATTGGTTGCTCTCCACTAAATATACTCCAGCTTACAAAGTTGTTCCTAAAATGTGCTTCTTAGAACTAGACACAATGCAACAGATGTGACTTGATCAGAGCAGAATATAGCAGGACTGTCATCTCCCTTGCTCCAGATATCACAGCTCTATTAATGTAGTCCAAAATGAAATTAACTCCTTTAGCTTCCACATTAATAATCACAATAGCTAGCATTTTATAGTACTTTAAGATTTGCAAATATTATAATATTATAAATATTATCTAGTATTTTTTCTCACAACAACACTGAGAGGCACATGCTATTAATATCTTCATTTTACAGATGAGGAAACCGAGGCATATAGAGGCAAAATGGCTGCCCCCAGGTCATACAGCCAGTAAGTGTCTGAGGCTAGATTTGAACTCAGGTGTTCCTAATTCAACAGCTAGCACTCTATCTACTGTGCCACTTCATTGTTTCATTGTAGTATGGACTTCTTAATTCAGGGGTGGGGAACCTGTGGCTTTGAGGCTGCATGTGGCCCTCTAGGTCCTCAGATGTGGCCCTGTGAATGAATCCAAACTTCACAGAACAAATCTCCTTAATCAAAGGATTTGTTCTGTAAAACTTGGATTTAGTCAAAAGGCCATACACACCCAAGGACCTAGAAGGTCACATTTAATATAGGGTTTTATATTTACCCCTTTCAGTTTCTTGTTAATTTCACCCCACCATTTCAATGTGTCCAGATCTTTTAACTACATGGTCCATTCCTCTCAGCTTCATCTTCTCTGCAGCATTTGATAAATATGCCATCTATGTCTTTAAAATAATATCAATTTACATTTATATAGCACTCTAATATTGTCAAAGCAACTTTCTCTACAGTAAATCTGTGATGTATCTAGCACAAGCATTATGATGTCTATGTTACTGATGGCAGCTCTATGTAATTCAATGGCTTCCACAGAGTCATTTAGCTCATAAGCAAGAGGCAATCTTTGAACTCAGGTCTTCAAACTCCACAAGCAGCACATTTTTCCACCACAGGTTATTGATACCTGGACTAAGGAGAAGAACCTGGGTTACTCCACTATAGATCTCCTCCCATGTAAATGTCTACCTGTCCATCTAGTTAACACTTTGTGGAACTACCTACATGAACTCTAACTTAGTGTATGAACTGCAGGGCCACCAAGTAAGGAGAAATATGTCTGTTAGCACCGAAGAATCATAGTCCCCCATGACTCAGCCTCTTGTGTTGGAGAAGGGAGAGAAAAAGGGTGTGCAAGAGGCCTCCATATGGGCAAATCAACCTGAGGCAGCTGTAGTCTAGTAAGAAAGCTCTGATCTAAGAATTAGAAAGGCATAGATGGGAATCGTAGCTCTGTTATGAACTAGTTACATGACCTTGGGCAGGTCCTTTTTACCTTACTGGACCTATGCACTTAATTGTAAAAAATAACGACATATTAATTGATGCATACATTTTGTAGTCAATGACAAAAACAAAAAAGGAACAAAAAATGGAGTTCTTTACAACATCTGAAAAAGAGCTGGAGAAGGAAATGGCAAACCACTCTGATATCTTTGCCAAGAAACCCCCAAATGGCATCAATGAAGAGCTAGATATGACTGAAATGACTAAACGAAAACAAACAAGTTTTTCTGGTGACAGTTGAGCCCCATTCTCTTAGGTGCAGTCATTGACGGAAATGATGAATGATGGCTCACCACCACCCAGATACAGCCTTCTTTTTATATATATATATATATGTATATATATATATGTATGTATGTATATATGTATGTATATATACATATATATGTATATATGTATGTATATATATGTGTATATATATATATGTGTATATAAAGATTCTAGAATTTTTCCACCCCATATCTCAGTGCAGGTAAGTTTCATAGCTACAAGTTTCCTAAGTGAAAACAACATGTTATCTACAGGCTCATGAGCATGTGGCAAGCACAGAATATAAATTCTTGTCATGCCCTAGAAGCCAGTTGCTATTAGTGATTGAAAAAATAAATATAAACTCTCTGAGTTGACAGTGAGGCCCTACAATGGTTTCTCTACAATGAACTGAGACAAGGTCTTACCTAGGCCCTGTGATGACATGTTATGGAAAACTGGAGGAGTTGCTTCTAATGTAAATGTCACTCAGAATACATAGGAGAAATAGTCCCACATCAGAACCTAGGCAGTGCATGCATGTGTCCCAATATAACTGTAGATGTCCCTTTGCTGAGGTTATGGAAGATTATATCAGAGCTCAGCTTGCAGAAGAAGATTTTATAGGAAGAATCTTACCTATGTGACCCTAGGTAAATCACTTGACACATCTCTCACTCAGTTTCCTCATCTGTTAAAATGGGGATGGGGTGGCATATGGACTTAGATGACCTCAGAGGTCCCTTTCATCTCTAAATCTATGGCTCTTCAGTCTCATATTTTCCTCACTAATTACAACAGGTCACTATTAAATTCACTTCAGAATAATACTTCCCTCTTGCTACTATATGTAAAAACCATACTGGGGTTAGGTCCACACTTGCTATGCATCTAGGTAATTCAGATTCCAAATGTGATCTTACCTAAATAATCCAGACAATTGGTTTACACAGACCCAATCTGAGCATATTTGCTTTTGGGGAACAAGAAACAGCGTCTTGCTCTCACAAGGCAGAACGCTGCATATCTGATTGATTCAATCCCTGCTGAAGATCACAGAAAGCTTTAATTCACTGATGCCGACACTGGGTCGATTAAACGGGCCTTATTACCAGGAGCCAGTGAAATAGACAAATAAATAAAGGATGGGACACTATTGCCTCCATGACTGCTCAAGTTTGCACAAACAGAAAAGTAGGTTGTGGCTCCTGGCCAAAGCAAGGGAGGCTGGGGACTCCTTGCAGATAGGAAGCCTGGCAGATGTTCAGCATGTAGGAAGAGGAGCAGATGTCCAGATTTGCTAAGAGACTATTGACTGGGAAAGAACTGTGAGATGCCTCTTAACTGACAGCAAGCAGCATGGGTCAACCAGGCAGAGTGGTTCTCTCTCACTGGACAGTCAGTCAACAATTGAATAATACCTGAACCTTTCTCTGGAGGTGCAGAAAAATTTGACTCAAATATGCAAAGCCAGTTTAAAGAAATCTTCCTGATGTCTTGGCCCTTTCAGGTCAGACTGGAAGTGGAAGTGTCAGATATAAGCTATGATAATTATAGAAACAACAGCAATAGCGATAACTATACCTTCATTAAAACTTAAGAACAATGTTTTTAAATATATGTCACTACACCAGATATTCATAATCTCCAAGCTTCATGAACCAAAAAGGTTTTCAAAATATAGAGAAGTAGTAGAGGAGATAAAATCACTTGGGAGCAATATGAGGTACATATAATTATCCCATATTGTTGGTGTGTCTACTCCTGGAATTGTACTGGGTACACTTTGAATGAGCATGCAGAGGATGTATTTACACTTATTTTTAATATAAGATTTTATTTTTTCCCTGTTAGATGTAAAAATAATTTTTAACATTCATTTTTAAAAATTTCGAGTTCTAAATTCTCTCCCTCCCTCTCTCTTTCCCTTCTCTGCTCCCTGAGATGGGGAACAATTTGACATAGGTCATACATGTGTAATCATGCAAAACATATTTCCATACTAGTTGTGTTTACATCCTTTTTTCCAATCAAAGAGCAGTAATTTTATTCATCTGTGCAATTGTCCGTGGAGGATCAAACATAAAAGAATAATAGGAAAGTGACTTTTTTCCAGACCCATTTCTATCTGATAGGGTTCAAAATGAGAAGAACAAAATGGTGATATAGTAAGAGGCGGTGTAGTATAGTGGATAGAGAGACAATCTAGAAGTCAAGAATTCTCATCCTTAATATCTATTGGCTGAGTGCCTCTGGGTTAGTCCCTTGAGCTCTCAGTGCCCCAGGCAACTAACACTCTAAATCTAAGCTAGAGGAAAGCTGATATGCATTGAGGTAGAGGGAGTTTCTTTACTGGGAAGCCGAGGTTTAGTCTCCAAAAGGAACTTTTGTGTGGTGTGTGTGTGCGTGTGCGTGTGTGTGTGCGCATACGCGCATGTGCATGTGCGTATGTGCACGTGCACGCACACACATACATTCATATATACATAAACATGAACACATGTATATACAATCACATGTACATACATATTATATATACGATATATGTACTATAATGTATGCTATAATAGTAAAATATAGCAACGTACTGAATAGTAAAACATAACATACTTGTATATGTACACATACATACAGTACTTTTATATGCAACAATTGAATGAAATGTTATAAAATGCTTTGTCAACCTTAAAATGCTATATATAAGCACATACAGTATGCATGTGTTAGTATAGATTAGTATTTAAGTACAAGCACTTTCATGTGCATGTACATACATATTATATATACATATATACACACATGCATAACTATTTCGTGTGACAATCACAAGAACTCTGAGGTAGGTTCTAGTATCATTTCCATTTTACAAACGACCAAAATGAGATTCAGAGAGGTTAATGACTTTTTGGGGGTCATGCTGCAGTAAGTTGTCTGAGGCAGGATTCAAACTCAGGTCTTCCTAACTTACTTTCCAGACTTTCTTTCCAAAGAGGCTACTAGAAATGAAACCCAAATGAGAGTTTTTCTATTTCTTACTGAAGCTGTCATCTCAATAGGAGAAGGGCTGGTAAAATTTCTATTGCTTTTTAGCACCCTACTCCTCTCCAGCCCTCTCCCCACCCAAACCAAATCCTCCCATCCTTGATCTTCAGAACATATCCTTCACCTCCTTGTAATCTGTTCACTGAGACAACTGGCCCTTTGCCTGTACTCAGTCCTGAGTATAGTGGGAAATAAAGTAGTCTCTCATGTTAAATAAAGTAGCACTTCAAGTTTTAGCAGTCTGGAGCCACTGTCTATGATTTCAAGGCAATTTTATAGACCTGGTTTAGGGAAAAGTTCCTTCTCACACATACATGCACTCATACCAGGCCTATACTAGATAAATTATGTGGGAAATTGGAGGAATTAAAGAAATCATTTTTAAAAATTTTACTTTATTTTAGTTTTTGGGTGTGTATTCTCTCCCTCCTACTTCTCCCACCATTGAGAAAGCAAGAAAAACTAGGTCCATTATAAACATGTACAGGCAAGCAAAACAAATTCCCTCATTGGTCGTGTAAAAAAATATGAATTAGGCATATAATTCAAAGGTAATGGCACTTCAGCAGCAATAATCTAAATGTTTTGGATGAAAACACTTTTTTTTTGGCTTGAACTATGTACTTGGAAAATTGCCTCAATTCACTACTTTACTTGGCTTCCATAACCCTGTGAATAGTGAACAAGTATGTTTTTGTAACAGAGAAAATTAGGTTGAATATTGTGGAAAGTCTACTGTGCACTTGGTACTTGTGACTGGATAGGAAGTACAAATGAAGAGCAGGAAAGAAAAATGCCCCTACTATTAGTATTTAAGAAAGAGAAAGAGAAGTCTTCAAACCTAATCAGATGCCATTCATTTCCCATTTGACCTTGAACCTCTTTGTGACTTCCTTTCCTTATCTGTAAAATATGGAAGCATTTGAGTACTATGGTGATATTGGATACACAAATGAATGGATGGATAGATAGATATTTTCTAACTAGATAGTCTTTGGAAACAACCTTACCTTTCAGATTTTTATATAATATATAATATATATAATATATAATATATATGTAATATATAATATATATATTATATATATAATATATAATATATATAATATATAATATATATAATAAGGTATCAATTCCCCTTGAATAGCTAAGTTTTATCACATAGTTCCAGTTAAGGGAGAGTTAAACACCCTGCAGCATCTTTTCAAACAATAGGCAATGAGAAAGGTAGTAGTTTCTGTGACTGATGGGGTCTTATCATTAGCCTCCCTCCTTCAGGAAATAAATTCATTCTGATGCATTTCTAAACAAGGTGCCCACTTTTTTTTTACTTTTGGGGAGGAAGCAACTGCTGACTACATTTTTTTTCTCTGAAAACTGCATTAAAACTTCCTTTCGTAAGAAAAATGAGAGAAAAAAATCAATAGAGCATGAAAGGACATGAAAAATGCATTTTAACCCATATTTTTTCTAACAGTGCAATTTTTTAAAGCATTCTTTAAAAAAGGGAGTAAATGCAATCCTCCAGGGGAAAAATGCACCAAAACTCTGGATCTGGGAGTGAAGGTAAAAAACAGAATAATGGACATTTGATCTAGTAATCCAAAGAAGGGATAACATGGTGTAAGCCTTGAGCATCTCATGGGATTGACACCAAGGTCAAAGGTTACATTTAAATATGATGTGAAACAACTTCTGTTTTGGGGTGGTTCGGCATAAATCTGTAATATAATTCTTAAGCCTTCAAACTTTATGAAATGACTTCCAGGGAGCTGTGTGGTTGTTGACTTCTCCTTTATGGAGTCTTGATTGTATGTCTCCTATTTTTCACGAAGGGAAAGGGAATAGAAAAGAATTGTGAGCTGATCCTGGGAAGGCTCAGGTGAAAGGAAAATTGAAAAAAAAGAGAGAGAGAAAGTACAGGTTAAATACAATATAAAAGAAGATGTCTCCTAATCAGTGTATCTTTCTTCCTTGCTGCTAAGCAATCTTTGTCAATTACCGGGCATTACTCTACACGCCAACTGGCAATCAAAATGGGATCTTTCTTCTTATCGCTGACAGCAAATGGGGAAATATGCCTAGTCTGGCTAAATGGAAGGTGGGAAAGCTAAGCTCATTTTGGAGGTAGTATAAAGAGAGCTGGCAACAAGAATGCAGATGTTATATACAGCTGCTATGCAAAGAAGCTCTAGTACAAAGAGCTGTTATGTTTATTTAGCCTGGTGCTAAAGCTAAGCTAATGCCAATCTCTAGAGAGGATTAATATACTAACGTGGAATTACTGAGCCATCACACACATCTGGAAATGAGGGTTTTGCTATTTCTTACTGAGGCTGCCATCTCAATGGGAAAAGGGTTGGTAAGATTTCTATTGCTTTTCAACTCCCTATTCCCCTCCATCCCTCTAACTCCCCCCCCCCCAATCCTCCAGATCCTCATATCTTAACATTAAGAACATGTCCTTCACCTCCTTGTAATCTTTTCACTGCCACCACTGGCCCTTTGCCTTTATTTAGACTTTCTATCCTTGTCTCTAAGAATCTGCCTCATTGGTACCCTGTACTTATCCAACTCCCTCAAATCTGTCCAGGCACACCACATTTTCCAAGCAGC
The DNA here is from genome assembly GCA_028646595.1 of Phalanger gymnotis. NCBI lineage: Eukaryota > Metazoa > Chordata > Mammalia > Diprotodontia > Phalangeridae > Phalanger > Phalanger gymnotis. The sequence continues at coordinate 680,191,510 of CM053622.1, read as the reverse complement.
CATCAGCACCCTCCCTCATACGAGGGTGTTAGAAATAGTCCTATATTCATAAAACCTGAAATTTCACCTAGATTTCTCAGTTCAGTCAATTTAACCTTTAAATTATATGAATGGACAGATTAGAGAATAAGCCTTTGGCATAGCGTCTGCCCAGGCTGCAATGTACCACACACAGTAAAGGACACCACAAGGACTCAACCAGTAACCATTCACCTTCGGCAACAAAGCCCAGAGAGCTGAGCTCATGCCATCTTGTAGGGATGTACTTATTCCTGAATGCTACACCGGCCATTAAACTCATATCTCAGGCTGAATGATGAGGTCCCCGTGATATCAAGGAAAGTGAATGCAGTGGTTATAACCAGGCTGTTGGGGCTTAGGCAGGGGAGTGGGCATAGGTAGCACTTGTATCTGAGAAGCTGGAGGGAAGGGGGATTCAGAGAAAATAATGGACAAGCCATTCCCCTTTTGTCCCCAACCCACAGATGCACATATTCCTTTTTCCCATAGGTGTCTAGCCCAGATGTGCAAACGTCTTTCTATTACAGTGTAGAGATGTCAATCTCATCCCAGGATGGTTATATTCTCCTGACTCCAGCTACTATTGTAAGGGTTTGTTCATTAATAATTAGAAAGCACTTGGCAACCCAAAGTACCATAGCAATAGCAATGAGGAGAGTGATTTATGTCTAGAGACTCTACTGGGGGCTATTCAGCGATCCATTTGCTTCAATCCTCTGCTTACCCACCTTTCCCTCCCTGGCTCTCCCTCAGCTGAAGCCTGTCGAGTGAACATCAGTCAAATTGTCTCCTCATCCTCAGTTCTAAAGTACCTTGCAATCATTTGTACTTTCCTCCAGAATACCTCTTTCAGTGCCACATCAGAAGAGCCCTTTAAACGCTAACAAGAACCAATATTTTAGATTCTGCTGCTAGGCGCTTCAGCTCAAGTCACTTTATTGTAAAATTAGACGTCATTGTGAAAAGCACGGATATAAATATAAGTGCAAAAGGCCCTTTTCTTAATGTGGAAACCAAGGTAACAATATCCCATTTTTCCTCGTCGCCAAAAGTTTTTTTTGATAGCTCAGCCAATATAATGCCCTGCGTATTTACACTTAGCGTTAAATAACTATTATGCGGAAGTGCTCCACAGTAATATCTAAGTATATTTATGGAAAGCCAAATTATATTGCCAAGTTTATTTTAGTCCATGGAAGCCCCTGGGAAGGGATATTGTGTATTTTAAAGAGTAAATGTAAACTATTAAATAGAGAAAGGCTTTGTGGAATGTAACACATTCTACCTAGGTAAATCACAGAGCAATTACACAGTAAACTTTTCTTTGATGAGGCAGTGAAGTGATGACATGTAATTACTTTTCCAATGCTGCACTGTGTGTTTATCAAAATGTTAATGCAAGCATAATAACAGGCTGTATGTTTGTGCCGAGAATGTCAGAGCCATCCAACTGTCAATCACATCTGAAAATAAAATCGCAAATAAGCAGGCAGCTTGATAACACAAATGACAGCCAATACTCACTCAACTGACAAGTGCTCTGCTCCCCTCCACCAATCACCGTGTCAGTGTAATATACCTAATAGAAGGAATATAGCTTTTAATAGGTGGTATGGAACAGGGAGGCACAAAGTGAGTGAGCTTGGCCTTGCCTGTGGCACTCCCCCCTCCTCCTGTAGTATGCTGGTGACAAAAGATCTTCAGAAGTAAAAGCTCACTGAGCATGCTCTTCCTCCATGACCCTTCAAAGACACATTGCACAGAGTCTGCCGATGGGCCAAGTGCCATAGAACCCCAGCTCAGATCCCTTTAAAGCTCTGAGCTTCCTGGTCAATTAACCCAGTTCAATCAGTGGGGAAAATAGTTTCTGCTGTATGTTCCATGGCCTTATGTCATCGAAATAGGAAGTACTGGGATACCTCTTAGTGATTGGTTGATAGGCTCACGTGAACAAGAAATGAGCTCATAATATTGTAGGCCAAGAAAGCCCATATGCTGATGAGTCAGAATGAGGTAAATATTGCTTGGGGAAAATAAGGCCTCTTATGAACTATTTTGCAAGTCAAGTTCCTTTTTTATTTATTTATTTTTTTTGGCGCAAACTTGTGATTTCATTAATGTAGGGTAAAGGAACTCGTTGTGAAAAAATTTCTGTTACCAATGAAGTAGTGCAGCAGTTGTTTTGCAAATTACAGACTTAAGGGGTTGTCTATAGCACTGAAAAGTGACATGACTTTTCCAAGGTCACATGGCGAATCTGTGTCAGGGGCAAGACTTGAACTCAGATCTTCCTGACTCCGAAGTCAGCTCTGTATCTATGGCAACATGCTGGCTCTCAAGAACGAAATAGGATGCTGAAAGATTAGATTTGTCATATGGTTGGAAAACTGAATAAATGAGGAGTTTTCTTTTGGAAATACCAAACTTAATGTGACTTACTGCCACTTGATATTCACTTGAAAATTTGTTTCTCTGAGGAACCTTTTCAGATAAGGATAGGAATTATTAACCACATATCACAGATTGAAAAACTGGGGAACAGTGCAAGGAAGTATATTATTTACTGCTTTGGATCTATGTTTGAGTTTTTCTTTTTTTCATTTATGACATATCCTTGCAATTGGTGCTGGAAATATTAAGGATGTATTTCATACTTGCTATGACTATCACAGAGGCAACATGATATAATGGATAGAGGGATGCCAACTTGGGTTCAAGTACTACCTTTGACATACATTGGCTGTATGACCTTGGGCAAGTGATTTAACCTCTCAATGCTCTAGACCAACTTTCTAAAACTATAAGTTGTAGGAATAGAGGAAATCTCTTGATCTGGGAGCTCCCTTCACCAGTGAAATTACAAGCTCCTAATCTGTCTGTGGGAACCAGAAAGCACCCATGTACATCATTTTCCCTTCCATTTTCACAATGACAGGCGTGTCCATTCTCTTGGTCACAACTTGGTGACTAAGAGAGGAAAATATAAAGACTTGGTAGGGAGGGGACAGGGTCATCATCTTAAAATAACTCAAAGCATATTATAGGTAAAGATTAAACTTATTCTCTGTTGCTCTTATTACATAACAAATATCATTGGGTGAGAGTTGTAGGAAAGTGGATTTTGGTTTAACATAAAAAACCCTAAACTATCTATTAGAGATATCTCTAGTAGAATGGCCTACCTCTCAAAATGATTAATTTCCTTTCATCGGAAGTGTTCCAATAGAGCAGGAGTTCTTAACCTGGGGTCTAAAACTTATCTTTATTAATATTTAGACAACTGGATTTCAATATAACTAACTTTCTTTATAATCTTTTTTATTCTATTCATTTAAAAACATTATTCTGAGAAGAGGTCCATAGGCTTCATCAGATTGCTAAATCAACAACTCAAGTCAAAGAGGATTTATTAAACACTATGTGCCAAGCACTGTGCTAAGTGCTGAGGATACAGAAAATGAAACAAAACAAAACAACAAAAATAACAACAAAACCTAAAGCTAGCCCCTTTCCACAAGGAGTCTGAATTCTAATGTGTAAAACAACATGCGAACAACTGTGTCCACAGAAATAATTATAGGGCAAATTGGAGGTAATCTTAGAGAGAAAGTACTAATATTTGTGGGGACCAGGATCTAAATAAAACAGCAGATAGGGTGCTTGGTCTGGAGTCAAGAAGATTCATCTTCCTAAATTCAAAACTAAGTTCAGACGACTTACTAGCTGTCTGACCCTAGGCACTTAACTCTGTCTGTCTCAGTTTCCTCATCTGCAAAATGAGCTGGAGAAGAAAATGGCAAACCGCTCCAGTATCTTTGCTAAGAAAACCCCAAGTGAGGTCATGAAGAATCACACACACTACTGAACAAAATGACTGAACAGGAAAGACCTCTTGGTAAAGGTAGAATTTGAACTGATATTTGAAGGAAGTCAGGAGGCAGAGATGAGGGGGAAGAATATTTGAGAACCACCGAAATAGAGGCTGGAGGACCACTTATTACATATAACATACTTGAAGTGCATGATCTAGAAAGGATTCCTATAAGGGGAAGGAGTTTGGAGGATATGAGCTCCTTTTAAAGCTAAGACTCTGTAGCATACCAAGAAGGCCTTTGTGATACACCAAAGTATTCCCATCTACTTGTTTGGAAAGTAAACTCTGGACCATGTTAATATGCTACTAGTTGTCTACCTTGACACCTGTCCTAGCAGACAATCTTCTTTTACCCAGATTAAGTTTGCAAAGTGCATTCTCATAAACATCCCTGTGAGATACATGGTGTAAGTCTGAATATCTCCATTTTACAGATGAAAAGACTGAGGATTCAAGAAATTATGTAATCTGCCTAACATCACAAAATTAGCAAGTAACAGAACCAGAATGTGAACCCAGATTTCTTTATACTACTCCATGGTGCCAGGTCTTCACATTTTCTATAAACATCCCATGATTGGGTTACTAACATGACGTTAGCGCAGCACACAGCCGACCTCAGATATATGGGCTTGGGAAGAGTTAAAATGCATAGCATGGAGAGAAATGAACATCTTAAATTTCTTGATTGTCAGATGGCATGACTCTCTCAGTGAGGGTTTCCTTTAAGAATGATGAAGGTAAATGGGTTGGTAGACATACAGACGGACAGGTATATGGTTCTGATATATGTGTGGGTTTGATGAAGTCAGAGATCTGTAGAGCATTATGGGGCCATAATAACCAGCATGCAAGCAAGAAATAATACCCCAGGAAGCTAATTAATTGGTCAACTGGATGGCAGTTTTGGAGGCACTTTTTTAGAGAAGTGAGACAGGGAGACTGCCAAGATTGAAGGAGAGCTCTACCTGTGGTGTTCTCCACTTCAAGCAAAGGCAAGTGAACTGGAAAAGGTATTCCGGAAGGATGCAGCAATCACATTTTGGCACATAGGTACAGCAGGCAGTAAATATCTGAGTAATACAAGGAATGGTTGCTTGGCAACAGAAAGCTGAGAGGTCCTCAAATTAGAAAACCGACATATGACAAAATATACAAAAGTTTAACATTATCTGGAAACACGTGTTTGGCACAGGGGAAGAAACCCTGGACTAGGAAGGGAAGAGACCTAGGCTCTTGTCCTAGCTCTGACACTAATTAGCCATGTACCCTTCAATAAGTTACTTACCCTCTTTAGGCCTTAGTTTTCTCATCTGTAAAAAGAGGGGGTTAGACTACATAATTCCCATCATTAGGTATATAAACCTGTTTCTCTATGAAAGAAATCTTATATTCTTAGGAAAATAGTGCTTTTAAATGTCCATAATTATTGTTGTTGAGTTGCTTCAGTTGTGCCCAATTTTTCATCATCCCATCTGGGGTTCTCTTGGCAGAGATGCTGGAGTGGTTTGCCATTTCCTTCTCCATCCCATTTTACAGATGAGGAACAGAGGCAAACAGAGAGTTGGACTAGAGGCCTTTCTTGGTTTCCAGGATATTACTGCTTCCTCTGTCTACAAATTACTTTGTATTTATTTTTAATATATTTATTTAGTATATGTTCATACATGTATATGTTGTCTTTACTGGAAGAATATAAATTTCTTGTGGTCAGGGACTGTTTCTGTCTTTGTCTTTCTAGCACCTAGCATAGTACCTGCCATATAACAGGTACTTAATAAATTCCTGTTGATTGATTGATTGACTCTATGATCTCTTAAGGTCCTTTTCCATCTTTATTTCTATTAACTTTCTAGGAAGTCCTTGTTACATGTAAAGTTCAGCAGCAGATGAGTTCTTCAGAGCCTCTAGGATCTGTTTGGAGTTTGTATTGCTGCCTCTGCGTGTGAAACAGAATGATTGTCCTAGGTCCATAGCTTTGGAGTTAGAAGGGGCCTTAGAGACCATCTGGCCTAACCCTTTCATTTAATAATCCTCAGAAACTGAGCTCTAGAGATTTGAACTCAGTTATTTGGACTCCAAGTCCAGTTTTCTGTCCATAGACCAGGTTGTCTTATGCTAACGGCCACCATCATCTGCAACAAGCTGAATGGTCTGTTGGAAGAGACACTGACCTGGGAGACGAGAGATGGGAGTTTGAGTCTCGCTTCTGCCACTAAACCATTACATGACTTTGAGTTAGTCACTGAACCTCATCTGTAAAGTGCAAATAGTTGGATTCACTGGAATCTAAGGTGTCTTCCAGTTCTGAAATGCTATGATGCTTTGATAACAGAGAACTACTCAGTAATAGCTAAACACTGAATCATCCCTATTGCTTTCTAGAAGATAATTGCTGGAGGGTGCCCCTTCCATGCTGAGTGATTTAACATTTTTTGGATGGGAGGACAGGGAAGAGGACAATATGTGGGCCACCCACATGTTGGATGTCACCAGTACATCCTATTGTGTTGTCTAATTCCAGGGTATACAGAGGTTTGAATAGAAGTCTCATTTTTCTATTTGGTAACAAATGTTTCATCACAAAAATTGCGGGTCTCAAAGGATATGTGTGATTTCACTCCTGGCTGAATTCACTGATAACAGACAAGTGAACTACAATCAGTAAATATGAGGAAGAGGACTAAAACTGGGTTTATTTTCCTCCTACTTTCAAATCTTTCTCTCTTCAAATTTTTCTTCTTTTTTTCTTCTTGCCCTTGGTTCCCCCTTATTTCCCTAGGCCTCCATACTTCCATGTCCTCTATCATTAATCTCCCACCTTCTCCTACTTCCATTTCTACTTCCTCTCCCCATTATTTCTCCATTTGGGGTAGGGGGAAGGGAACAAGCATTTGCCAAAAACCTATTATGTGCCAGGTGTCGTGCTAAACATTTTTACAGATATCATCTCATTTGATCCTCATAACAATCTTGGAAGTTAGGTGTGATTATTATTACTTTTTTTTTAACAGCTAAAGAAACTAAGAAAAGAAAGGTTAATTGATTTGCCCAATTATACAGCTATTCAGTATCTGAGGCTAGATTTGAACTCAGGTCTGTCCTCTATCTGCTGTACCCCCTAACTGCCTTAGTAGTAGTTCCCAGGTTCCAGCAGCCATGAGTGTGTCCCTTGATGGCATTAGAGGGCAGTGTACTATGTGCTTTGAAAGGGCTATGTAGCTACACAGAAGTCTTTGGGCCTAGACAGAGAATTTATAGGCTGTGAAGCATTCACTGAAATCCTTTAAAGACCATCATCACCACACCCATCCAGAAACTATTTTGAAGTCGAAAGTGCTTGGGAGATTCCTTAATTGGCTTTTTTCCTACTGCCTAGGCTCAGTCTGGCCTGAATACCAGCATTACCTCCCGCCAGTACCAATAAAAGGATATAGATTCGCCAGACAAGGTCAGTCTCCACTCTTCCCATCATAAAAGGCCAACTTGTTTCTTAAACTCAAGGCCTTCCGACTGAAAATGCAGTCATGTTTCAGCACTGCACTCCAAAGCAGGTGTTGGATAATTCAGTAATTAGTATGCACATCTAACTCCATGCAGCCTCTGTTGATCTCTCAATTATAGTTAGCTGGGTCCTCTGAAGTTTGCGGTAGTTAATTAGAGCATTATTGAACAGTCGTTCTGGAGAGCCAAGCTCTGTAATCAGCTGACAGTTTGGTCCCACAGACTTAGAATTGGGTTAGTCCTTGACCGGGGTATGCCAGGTCCATAGAGATGACCCCAGGCCTGACTCATGCTTTGATCTGTCTTTGGAGTAAAAGATGGACAAAGGCCTCTTTCAGGAGCCAAGGGTAATGGACATTCTGCATTTTGTCTCACTCATCATAGGGAGATGCACATTCCAGTTTCATAAAGCTCTCCACAAGGGAAAACAACTACCAATTTTGACTAGGCTTAGAAGAGCCAAAGTCTGAGCGGGTAAGAGGAGGAAGATCAGAAATAAGACCCCTCCTTTCTATATCACTTCATCTTGGCTGGCCTCAGAACACATGATCATAGGGTCACAGATCCAGATGTAGAAAGGACCTCAGAATCCATCCAGTTTGATGCCCCCTTTTCCACAGATAATGAAACTGGGACTCAGGAATTTTTAGGGATTTTTGCCCAAGGTCACAAGGGAAGTGTCAGAGCTTGAATTTTGAACCCAGGTGCTCTAACTCTTGTTGTTCAATCATTTAGTCCTGTCTGACTCTTTGTGACCCTATGGACCATACTCATATGGTCCATGGGGTTTTTTTGGGAAAGATACTGGAGTGGTTTTCCAGTTCCTTCTCCATTTAAATTAAGGCAAACAGAGGTTAAGTCCAGTGGATTAAGACGAACGGGGGTTAAGTGATTTGCCTGGGGTCACACAGCTAGTAAGTGTCTGAGGCCATATTTGAACTTGGGTCTTCCTGACTCCAGTCCCAGCACTGAGCCACTCAGAGCTAGTATATTGTTTCAGTGAGAAACACAGCCTTTGGGGGGCAGCTATGGGGGAGTATGTTCCAAGGCTGGAGGGAAGGGATGGTGAATGAGCAAGGTGAACCCAGATTTAAATTATATGAGGCAATTTGAAAATAGTCACTCCTGAATAATTGAGGTGTTGTGTCGACTCCAACATCGGAGATCTGACTTTCTAAAACTCATGATAATTGCTAAAGTAGAGTTTTGAATGTAGCCCATAAATATTAGAGCAGGCATGAATTCATCACTTTAAGACCAAAAGACAAGCATGTCTTCTTGTCAGTGGAACGGGTGGGAGAATGCTGTAGGGATTTGAGGATACAGCAGCACTGCTCGTTAGAGTCATGGCCAATGTGCTTTAAAGAGAAAATTTCTCTAAATGGCTCCATATTTAGTCTTCGGTACTGTTCTTCTTCCAAATTCATGGAAATCAAAAAGCGTCACTTCTTTGAACTTGGAAATCATGCAGCATATTCTTCAGGAATCTGGCTGTCACAGATGGGCCTAGACTTGGGTGGTAAGAAATGCAGGCCAAAGGGTTGATCCTTATTTCCCAGTCCTCACTGTCAACTCATCACAGATGCCCATCCATGTGAAAACACAAGAGCATGTCTACATGTACTGTAGTCGCCTATAGGGCCCTGGCCAAATAAGAAGGCTTCATTGAACTTTACAGAACAATGTAGCATGTTGGGAGGTAGAATTCTTGGATTCTAGTAACCACCTCACTTACTAGCAATGTTGCCTTGGGCAAGTCACTTAAATGATATGCATATTGGCTCTTTCATCTGTAAAATGGGATAATGTCATATTAAAGGCCAGTCAGACTAATATCCTATTTCAGGTCAACAGTTGATGTCTTTATAATGGAATACAGCAGGCAACCAGAATAGATTGATCACTAGGAAACTGAGGAACAGAATAAGAATAAAGAAATTGAGAGGCAAGGGCAGAGTCTGAGAAGGATGAATTTACAAAGGCTGGCTTAGAAGACTTAACACTACCACATTCCCCAGAGATGGGGCTAGTAAGAATGAGGAGAGGATCACGGCAGTTACTGCCCCGATAGGCACCTAGAAGGTGGCAAGCCCCTCTGGATTTTTAAAGTGCCTTTGTTAATTCCTGACCATGATCTCTCCCTGTCAGTTTCCTCTGGCAGAGACCCTTGTGGTTGGAGGTAAGAGAGTCCAAATGCTCCTGTGGGGGATCAAAGCTTAACTGTAGCCTCTTCCGCATCACTGTGGTCTGATAAAACCAGTCCTAAGGCTCTGGGAATGGCAATCTTCCCTCTAGCAGGCTGCATAATCTCATGGTGACCCATCTACCTCTAAGATCTATGACCTCGACTATGCTGTTAGAATTCTGAAAAATAAACAATAAGGAGATTTAAGAGATTGCCGAAGTATAGAGATAAAGATCTTGCAGTCAGGACTGCCTGGGTTTGATTCTTACCCCCGACACATACTCACATTTTGTGGCAAGTCACCTGACTTTTTATTGCCACAAATAACTTAGGTTAAAAGTTGTAGTGTAGGTGCTGATCTGTATTGATAATGGGAGTATTCTTACTGAGAATTTCCTGTAGGAACGAAATCACAAATCCAGTTCCAAAACAAAAATAGCATGCCAAAAGATATGAGCTGGTATTGAATCCTAGGTTTGTTGCTACCTAGCTCTGGGACCTTATGTAAGTGCCTCAGAGACTCGGGGTCTCAGTTTCCTCATCTCTGAAGTGAAGAGACTAATTTCTCAACTGATAAATGGTCAAAGGGTATTAATGAGGGAGTTTTCAGAGGAAGAAATGTAAGCAATTAGTAGTTACATGAAAAAATCCTCTAAATCACTAATAATTGGAGAAATGAAAAGAAAGATAACTCTGAGTTCCCCCTCACACACACATTGGCACAGTTGACCAAAAAGGAAAATTACAAATGCTGGAGGGACTATGGAAAAACAGGCATATTAATGTACTGTGGGTGGAACTGTGAACAGTCATTCTGGAAAGCAACTTGGAACTATGCCCCAAAAGCTATTAAATTATTCATACCCTTTAACCCTGTGATATCACTTAGTTCTTTTTTTTTTAATTTGTTTATTTTATTCTGAACTTAAGAAATAAAACTCTTACCACAAAGAGACTAAAGGAAAAGGAAAAGTATCCACATGAACAAAAATATTTATAGCAATTCTTCCCGCAATGGTAAAGAATTAGAAAGTGAAAGGGCATCCATCTATTAGGAAACGGCTAAGCAAATTATGGTATATGAATGTAACGGAATTATTAACATACCATAAGAAATGAGAGATTTCAGAGAACCCTAAGGAGACTTGCATAAAATGATGCAGAGTGAAGTGAACAGAACCAGGAGTATAATGCATACAATGATGACAATACCATAAAGACAAACAGCTTTGAAAGACATATGAACTCTGAGCAACACAACGTAACCAAGCTCCAGAGGGCTCATGACGAAAACATATCACTCATCTGCTAAGGAGCAGATGGATTCGGAGGGCAGACTGAGATGTGTGTATGTGCGTATGTGTGTTTCCATCTATCTAGAAAGAGAGAGAGAGAAAGAGAGAGAGAGAGAGACAGAGAGACAGAGACAGAGACAGAGAAAGAGATACATATATATTTGGACATGCAGGCATTTATAGGCATGTGTTTGAAATGGGAGTTTTGTTTTTCTTGACTTCTCAATATCATGTTGAGGTGGTAGAAGGAGAGAATATGAACCCGAAAATAAAATTTAATTTACAAACGTAAGACAAAGAGGCTAGACTAGCGGTCCCATCGAGCTCTAAATCTGATTTTATGACCTTTATCTACAAAATATGGGAAAGAGGCCCCCTTCCTCTCAAACAATATACACATATTAAAACTTATCAGATCATAATAAAATCACAAAATCACAGAATATCAGTATAAGAAGAGACTTTATAGGCAATTTAGTTCAACTCATGCCTGAAAAATAAAAAAAGAATCTTTTCTACGACGTTCAATTCAAGTCAACAAGCATTTGTTAAACCCTTACTATGGGTAAATCACTGGAGAAAAAGGGTAAAAACAAAATAGTTCTTGCCCTCAAGAAGCTTCCATTCTGTTTGGAGGATACATGCACAGAAATAAGTAACTACAAAGTATCATTAAATTATTATTATTACTCTGTGATCTAGTGACCCTTGGCTCCCTGTTGTTCCTCAGATGAGATTCTCCATTCCCCTCCTCTAGGCATTTTCCCTGTCTGTTCCCTAGGCCTAGAATCCTTACCCTTCTCATTTCCACCTCCTGACTTCCCTGGCTTCCTTCAGTATTTCAACTAAAATCTCATCTTCTGCAAGAAGCCTTCCCAGCCAGATCCCCCTTAATTCTAAAACCTACCCTCTGGCAGTTCTGTCCAATTTGTCTCAGCTATATCTTGTGTATATATATATATATATACACATGTATATATATACATGCATATATATATACATATATATATATATGTATATAGTTGTTTGCATGTTGTCTTCCCTGTTACAGTGTCCTACCCCTGTTAGGTGTTTAATAAATGCTAGTTGGTTGACTTACTGAGAGATAGGTAGGAGTCATTTCTTGAAGTGCTTTAAATTCCACAATGAGGATTTCTTATTTAGCCTAGGAGGGAGAGGGAACCATCAAGATTTAAGCAGAGGGACAAGCTCAAATCTATGATTTCGCAATACCAATTTGACATCTCTAGGAAGGATGGATTACAGAGGGGAGAAACTAGAGACAGAGAGACCAACTAGGGGACTGCTTTAATATCCTACATATGAGATGATGAATGTCTGAATTAGGATACAGAATGTGACCTGAGAAAACTCGGTGGACGTGAGATGTTGTGGAGACAGAATCACCTGAATAGATCTAAGGGTTAGTTAAGGAGGGGGCAGAGTCAAGAATGATTCTGAAGCTGCAAACCTGGCTGGTGCCCCTAACAGAAACAGGGATGTTTGGAGAATGAGCGGGTTTCGAAAGGAAGATGATGATGATGATATACAGACATAATATGTACATATGTACATACACATACATATATCCTATGTCCATATAAACACACATATCTGTATGCATATATATCCACACACATATATGCATGTATGTAAAATACACATAATGTTCTGTATCTAGACACATAGATGTAAAATGTTCAGTCATTTGCAGTCATGTCTCACTCTTTGTGACCCCACTTTTGGAGGTTTTCTTGGCAAAGATATTGGAGTGGTTTGCTATTTCCTTCTCCAGCTCATTTTATAAATGAGGACACTGAGGCAGAGTTAAATGTTTTGTCCAGTGTCACACAGTGTCTGAGGTCAGATCTGAATTCAGGAAGATGAGTTTTCCTGATTCCAGGCCTGGCATTCTATCCACTGGCCACCTAGCTGTTGTGTATATAAAATGAGAAGCCCTAAATATGTTGAGTTTGAGATGCCGCTAGGCAGTTGGTAAGGAAGGACTAGAGTGTGGAAGAAAGAATAGGACCTGATATGTAGGTTTGGGATAAAAGTTTAATCTACAGGAGCTGCTGAGATAACAAAAAGAGAGAGAGAGAGAGAAAGAGAGAGAGAGAGAGAAGAGAAGAGAATAGGATTAAGAGCAGAGCCTTGAGGGATATTTACACCTAGTGGGAAGGGAAAGGATGATGTTCCAGAAAAGGAGATACTTGCAAATCAGTCATTAATCTTTGCTCAAAGACCTGTAATGAGGGAGAACTCACTACATCTCCAGAGGCAATGCTTATCACTTTGGGAGAACTCTAACTCTGTATAAGCTTTTCCCTGCATCAAGCCTACATATCTATCTTTGTACTATAAACCCACTACTCCTACTTATGAACCCTAGGTTCATCTTCTTCCCCATTGAGTTGACCAGTTAAGGAGGCAACTTCAGCTCTGTTTGTCTAACATGTCCTATTAAAATAAATGAGCACATCATAGGTTAGATGAGAGTTTTTGCGTGCAGCATGAAGAAGAGTCATTTTGAGTTGGTTTTTATCAGGATGTACATATTGAGGTGACTTCTTTGCACACAACCAAATAGAGCTCAGAAAGGCATAAACAATAGAGAACTTTGGAAAAATTACGGAAGCAATTTAGGGGTGGATAATTAGATATCCTTTGCAGGGTGTTTGGAAAATTAAATTAGTTTTTTTTTTAATGAAGGTTTGTGTGGATCACTTCATAAAAAGTATTGCAGTGACTGATTATTTTTCTAATATTCTTCACCGTTGTTCTCTGCATATCCAAGGAAGTGGCACTTCTAGCCTTTAGCTGTGGTAGCCAATCATAGCCTATAATTGCATTCACTGAATAAATTGTCAGTGTTATGAATAATAAAATTAGTTTAAATAAACTCCCAGCCATGTTAACAAATAACTATCTGGTGGAAGATCCCAGATCTTTTTAAATTAGGAGAAGAGTCAGTGAGATCTCTGCTAGTAAACTCGTAAATTAAAATGAAAAACAATTGTCTGCTGCAGGATGGCCAGCAGGGGTAGAGGACAAGGGGTTTAGGGGGAGGAGGAGAGTGCTCAGTAAGTTCACAAAAGAAAATTGGCTTCCTAAGTGAAATTCGTAAGAGAGCCTTATATTTGTATAACAGTGAAAAGGAGAACAGATTCAAAAAGAATGATAGTGTAGAGGCTCCAGCTGAATAACCCAGAGAGCATGCCATCATTTGTCCAGTAGCATGTAAGGGAGCCTGCTCCTTCTTGGAGCAAAGAGTTATTGGAAAAAGCAGCAGTGACCAGCTACTAAACACTAGCAACAAACACTACTGCTGCACACTGCTACCACTGGCTCTGCCTTATTCCGAATGTGTTACCTGAAACATTACTAACCCTAGAAGTCCATGCAGCATGGAGGAAAGTGCCTAAAGCTGGATCCAGAGGACTTGGGTTCAGATATCTGGTATATTCCTGGTCATGTGACCTTAGAGAAGGCACCTCCCATCCCCACCCCCTCTAGGCTTTAATATCTTTATCTGTGAAATGAAATCCTTGGGCTAGATCAGGGGTTTTTAACCTGGGGTTCATGAACTTGATTTTTTTAAAAAATATTTTCTAGCTATATTTCAACATAATTTGTATTTTTTTGTAATCTTAAGTATTTTATTTTATGCATTTAAGAGCATTATTCTAAGAATGGGCCCATAGGCTTCAGCAGACTTCGGGGGTGGGCATGTATCACACATAAACACACACGCACACCCCCCCCCAAGTTAAGAACCCCCAGTTGCTGGATGTTTTCCAAGCTCTTTTCCAGCTCCAAATCATATGATCCTATTCGTATCCAAGCTTCAATCTGAGGAATAGTGACTGGAAATTCTGGACGCATGCTTCAGGGCAGTAGAAGGGATGTAGAAGGCCCAATTTTAGTTCTTTCTCTGGAGAATACAATGAAAAATACAATGCACTCTACTCCCAACACAGCCCACTCTGACATTTCATTTATCAAAGCTCTTATGAGGAGTATGGCATTTCCCATTGGCTAGCTGTCCTGAACTGTGTAACTCTCAGCCATCTTGTTCTGGCCCTAGATGGGGAAACCAACCTCATCCCTACAATGACAAATGTGCTTTACAAGCTCACTGGGGATCTCTCAATTTTCCTTGCACTGTGCCTGTATGGATCACATGATGCATCAAGAAACATTCCCTTCCTTTAGTCTTTGCCTGCTGTTCCCTAACCCTGAACAGCCACTTCTCCAAGGGATTCTTGGCCCTCCAGATATCCCACTTGCCTTATTATATTTCTGAGACCACTTTGCTGACTTTATTTAATGAGGTTTATTGTTTGTGCTTAGTAATTTTCAAAGTCCCATCACCCTCTTTGAGATTGCCCTTAGATCTCTAGCTTGCCAAAGAGGTGGGCTTTTGAAGCTACCTTCATTAATTCAGTATCTAGCTTCTGCATTTAACAGCACATGGGTTTGAAGCGTACATAAGCCACAGTGGAAACATCTGAGAAGAGTCCCAAGATACTGCAAATTATAAAGAGTGATTAGGAAATAGCATGGCTCTCTATCTTCCCAGTCCTTAGAACTTCTCTCTTCAAATCAAAAAGATTCCAGGGTATCAAAATATCACTGTCTGACTCTGATAATGACTTCCCAGAGTTTCAGACATCAGTGGAACAAAGATTTAATTTTAATTATCAGCAACTCCATTATTCAACTTCAGTTATTGTAAAGGGGTGTTAGGAAGGGAAGGGAAGCAAAAAGGCTGTTTAGTGACTGGCTGCCTTTGATAGTGGGTTCTAGCCTGCATCCTTTGTGCTTGCCTTCTCTCAGCTTTTGCAGGTCTGTATGGGTTGGCTTTGTATCTCAGTCTACTTTTCCTTGCACCTACCTTGTCCCAAAGCCAGATGAAGGACCTTAGCTCCCAAAGAGACTAAGTGACCCAACAGTTAGCCCAAATGCACAGGCTCCAGGCACCCAATTGGAGATATTTTACTATCAAAAGGTAGCCTTAGAACACAACAGCTTTAGAGAAGAATGGGTCCTTTCTCCCTTCTCAAATAAGAATGGGTAAGACATGCTTTGTACCCATTAAGCGTTATATAAATATAAGTGGTTATTATTATCATTAGGAATTAGTAACAGAAGCAGTGGCAATAAAATCATCACTTTTGTCACCATTGGGAGGAAGAGAGACAAAGAAACACAACTCTCAAAAAACCTTTTAGCTCAGGGAAGGAGGAGAATATTTTTTCTGACTGCCCCATCCCTGAAGGTAAGATAAGTTCAGGAGCGCAACATACCCTAGAAGATGACCAGAAAGTCCCATTCTGACTTCTTTTCATCACTGCAGATCTTGCTGCTAAGCTACCGGACTATAAGGAGAGTTTTGCTGCCTTCTCTTACTTTCTTTCCCCAGTCTATCATATGGGGGGAATGTGAAAGCAGGAAACACAGGTGAGCTACTCTTTCCTAGAAAAAAATAAGCTACCATTTATCCCAAAAGGGAAAAGGAAAAAAAATGACAACTTTACAAAAATGATTTCATCTTCATGTATGAAATTGACACTGAGCACAGTGGGGAGCAGAAGAGGTTTTGGAGGGGTCTACTCTATTTTCTCTTCTCTGTTTCCTTTGTCAGCTCTGAAAGAGGCTTTTAACATCATCTGGATGCCCATAGTCTGGATCCAGGACCATTCCACAAAATGGGAGTTGCAAAGGAATGGCAGATGACAAAGAGATCCCATTTTGGCTTGAAGTCTACATCTATTTCCACTTTATCGAGTTGGGCTTGAGAGCGTACATGTTTTCCTTCGGGAGATGGATCATAGGTAACGCTTGCCGAGTGAACAATTTTGCTCCCAAATCGGTAGCTCTAGGTCCCATCCCTCCTGCAGAATTAAGCTGGGGCAATGCTGATTACACTAATTGCCGGTGGGATATGATTTCAACATATCCCTGCACAGCTGTTTTCATGCTGGCGTTGGAATTTGGCACTGAAGTCATTCCCTGCCATTGTCTGATATCCATGCCTGCCATTAGGGGAAGGAGAATAAGGGAACACAGTTCTCTGGAGAGAACAGCAATAACATTTCACTTTCTCACAAACAAACACAATACTGTTCCCCCCTCCCACAACTTCCCTCAACCCACCCACGAACTAACTCAGATAAATACCTTTTCAAACCTCCAGCAAATGGCTCTTCTCCTATAATTTTCCTCCCTCTAAAAATCACAATGGGGTTACATCTGATGCCCCAGCATGTCCATCATACATTTATTTTATACAGCTCAGTGCTAGGCAGCAATTAGCAAAGGTAACACTAATTAGGTTTTACATTGTAATATGTGTCCCTCTAAACTTAAGTCATAGCATTTTAAGCTTCTAATGATTGCAAGGTCATTTTGCTATTCTTCATAATAGCCTGGATGCTAATGAGTGCATTTAGTATGCATGGGGATGCCCCTATTTTCTCATGGGGGTTATTAGCATTTATCTGGGACACTTTACTTAAATTATTGCTGAGCATATAACCTAGGAGGAACCATCGAAACAGTAGCCTGAAGGGTGGGGGTTTCAAACTCCAGAATAATAAAGCCTGGAGCCTATAGTGTTGGTGGCTTCATTAAAAGATTGGTCAGCTTCCTTATTTTGGAGGATTGATTTTAGTTTGTTTGGGCCAGATAATGGCCACATATACATTTCCCCAATTCCCCTAAAAACCCTTCCTTCCAAACATTCACTTACCCTTTCTCTCCACCATTAAAATATCATTTATCCTTCAACTCATCCTCTACTAAAGCCCTAATCTGTTGCATCATCTAGTTTGGAAATGATCTAGGTTCCTGATGGCTCAGTCAGTGGAGTGCATGTTCTATGAGTTCCTACCCTACTGGAAAATCTTCAGGGGTGGCATTGGACATGGATTGTTAGTCTGGCCTTTGAGGACAGGTCTAGGTGATTGGTGAGGCTTGTTGGCCACTAGGCGATGGATATTTTTGGCCAAAGCATCTCATGAAGCTTGCCTACTGTCTAATAAATCATAGAAGAAGGAGTATAATCTACGTTGGTGGAAGGAATACTCGAACTCAGGGAATCACAGATTTTTTGGAATTTTCAAGCATCTTTGTCATATATATCATGTTTCTTTGTTTAATGCTTTAATCAGGTAGCAGAATGTAAGCTCCTTGAGGGCATTTGTTTATCTATCTATCTATCTATCTATCTATCTATCTATCTATCTATCTCTCCATCTCTCTATCTGTTTTTACAGAGAACCTTGCAAATAGTAGGAATTGAATAAAAGCTTCTTATTGTGTTGCTGTGGTTAGTATATCCTGGACATATTTTCCTGGATCTCTGTGACCAAACAGATGATAAGCATCAGTGGAGGGCAGGGTTCACAATTATGCAGTTCTCTCTATAAAGTGCTAGTATGGCACCGTATTCAACGAGGTATCAAAAGCTTGCTTTTGGATGCTGGTCCTGGTGACAAGGTTCAGATTCAAGTGGAATGTGTAAAGGTATCCCATTTGTGTGCGTGTGTGTGCACGTGTGTGTGTGTGCGCGTGTGTGTGTGTGTGCAAGTGTGTGTGTGTGTGGGGATGGGGAAAGGTGGAAGAAGGGTAAAAAAGAGATAAAAAGTATTATTACTACGATGTCTAAATAAACACACGTTATGATGATACAACCTTGAGGGAGAAGCCTTACGGATCAGGCTGATTTTCCTTCTCCAAAGAGAAGGAGCTTATACTAAATATACTTAGGAATCAACTCATTCATTTATATAGACGTGGGTCTGGTCTCAACAAGTGTGTAGGATAGAGGGAATGGTCAGTATGAAAGTTCTCAGAAGACACTTGATCTAGACATCATTTTACCCATTTTTACCATCCACATATATGCTTTATAAATGGAAACATGGTATAATGGAGACAGTGCTGGGTTTGGAGTCAAGAAGACCCGAGTTCAAAATCTACCTTTGATGAGTGGCCTTGGGCTAGTCACTTAACCTATATGTCCTTAGACAACTCCCTAGAACTCTTCTAGGTAGTTCATAGGTAGTTCAGTGAATAGTTTTCAACTTGGAGTCAGAAAGGCCCAACGTTGAATCTTACCCCAGATGTCTACCAGCTGTGTGATCACAAGCAATTTAATTAGCCTCTTTAAGCCTCAGTGTCTTCATCTGTAAAATGAGTTTAATAACAGCACCTACCTCATAGAATCTTTGTGAGGATCAAATAAATTGATATATATACAGTGCTAAATAAATGCTATAAGCATAATTATTATTACTAACTGATTAAATGAGATATTTGTAAAACACTTAACACAGTGCCTGGCACATAAGATGGATTTAATAAATGCTTATTCCCTTCTCCCCTTAAGTTATGGCTGCATTGTCATCCTCTTTGGAGGAGAGATTGCCCATTCTGGGAATTCTTCATAGACAAAGTCATACGTTTCTGTGCTTAATCTTTCCTGGGGGTTAGCAGGCATTCATCTCAAACCACAGCAAATAATATTGAGAGTGTCACAAGATTAAGTCCCAAATACAGAGTAGAAATACAATTTTTACATTCTATGATTATCCTGGGAATCCCTTGATACTTCTTGCTTCATATTACACCTTCATTCAAAACATACATTCTTCATTCATCATTCAAGAAATCTTCATTTGTTGTAAAATTCAACCTCAAAAACACTAGTCTGTCTCTATGCCAATTTTATATCTATCAACTAGCTTCTCTTGGACTCAGTTTCTTTCTCTGTAAAATGGGGGTGACTACCACACACATTGTGAGAAAGGGATTTTATAAATCTTCAATCCTCTATGTAGATGTAAGTTCTTATTGTTAGTTTCTGAGACTTTCTCAGAACCTTCCTTTTTGTACCAATAATCAGAGCCTGCAGGGGTCCTAGACCACAATTTAAGAAGTAATGCCAATAATCTCAAAAGAGGCTGAATATTTCCTACATCCCAAAGTGAAGGCCTGAGGATTAGAGAGCATATATGAGTGTTACATTGGCTTCTGGTATTCATGAATGGGGGGAGAGAATAGGGTATTAAGGCACCTCCCTGAGATTCTCTTCTAGGGATAGCCTGAGATTAATTGGAAGCACATTTGGGGCAAGGGGAGGTGTGAGATGGTTGAATCTCCCAAAATGCAGCCACTTGGGCAAGCTGCCACAGACCCTGGGGAATGTACACCACTTACAACATAAGCTTAATACATTGTAAAGAGAAGAAGCTTCAGTGGATTTGTCAGTGGAGTGAACAGTACATTCTCATAGCCAGATAATGCAGAAATAAAGTGCATTTGTAACAGACAACAAAAGGATTATCCCCCATTCATTTCAAAGCACCCTTCATTCCACTCAGGGATTACATTTTTCTTTACTTATCTTGCAAATTTTTTTCCTCTTTTTTTCTGAAGAACTCGTGGCTTATGGCAAATACCAAAATGTGGCTGGTACCTTTAAAGGTACTGATTGGGGTGCTGGCAAGGAGGCAGAAATCATTCCCTAAGATTCTAGGGGTACCCAGATCAATTTCTTGGAGGCTGGGTACTCAAGGGACTAACACTGCACTGCCAAAAGATGTTCTCTCATAATCAAAGTGAAGGGCAGAGTGCGGGGAGATGAGTTATGGTGAGAGATTATATTCCAAAGAAACAGGTCTTCAGAACAATGCTGAATTGAACAGAAGGTCTCTTTGAACCTAGCCCAAACCAAAAGGCATCCTCAAGGTCAAGATATAGGTCCCTCATCCTTGTGACTCTCCACTGCTGCCTGCCAAGGTCTTCCAACCTATCACCGATGGTCACATTAGGAACATTCATCTCAGATGAGAGTTCTGAAGGGGAAGGCACCACAGACTGAGAAATAGCCAGTAGTGCTTTGGGGAGATGGAAAAAAGGGAGCAGATGCCCTGGAAAAATGCCACAGATTGCATTGGATCCTGCCCACTGACTCATTCTGTTGGCAGGAGAAGCCAAGTGAACTGATTGCTGCAGCTCTGCTCAAGGCCCCCAATTAAAATGATGCTTGGGCAAGATGGCAATTCCATTCACTCTATCATTCACTGGCCCATAGCTATGTAGCCTTAACTAGGTGTTGGAGTTTACTGTTGTCTACCTATGCCTTATTCATAGACAGAGGACTTTCCTCACTCATCGTAGTCCTCCTCGAAGGAACCTATCTTCTGGGCTCTGATTAGTCATACTCTCTGCACCCAGTAGGAGCTTTAGTGAGAAAAAATATATCAGTGATTCTCATTGTCTGTCATTTCTGCCTTGCTCCTTTTGGTTCTCCAGGCTATGCCAAGTTACAGAGCCCTAAGAAGAGGACAAAGGTGGGGGCAGTCATGGTAGTGACATTGTCGAGACTTTAAAGTACTGTGTACTCTCAGGCTAGTGACTCTACCTTAGTTTTATTTCTTCTTCTTTTTTTTAATATTCCCAAGTATATACATTAGAAAAACTCTTATATTTGTGAACTATGGGATTTTTAGGTACTTTATGAACTTGAATCATTGCAGAGCTATGGCAAAAGCAGACAAGGGTCACCCACTGCATCTCGAGCCATCACCAGTCATCTTGATTTTTGTTTTACTGCTGGACTTCAATGACTCTGGAGGAGGGAGCAAGGCTGACCGCTTTGAGAGGCTCTGCCACATTTAAATCCAATTTACCCTTCTGATGACATTGGTCCTCTTTGGGAATGAAAGACAAACAATGAAAACAAGACAACCTAGAGATGGAGAAGTGTCACAGACGAAGGATCTCTAAGTCATTGACAGCATAGAATCTAAAATCCTGGTCTGTTCCTTTCCAGGATGGTGAGTAATCCTGGAGCAAAGAAGTTAGGCTTGCAATGGGTAGATGTTTTTTTTGCCATTGTGAGAGCTCAACAAAATATTAATAGCTCATATTCATGTAGCACTTTAAGTTATCCAAAGTACTTTATATACACAATTTCATCTCATCTTCCCAATAAGTAGAGCCTATTATCGTTGCCATTTACGGATCAGGAAACTGAGGCTGAAACATTAAGTGACTTGCTCATGTTCACATAGTTAATAAGTCAATGAAGCAAGATTTGAACCTTGGTCTTCCTAACTCCTAGCCCAGTGATTTCTACATCATTGGGCTACACTGCCTCTCATTTGCTTCATAGGCAATGAAAAAATTCCCATGTTCACTGATTTAGGGGTTGGGAAGATGTATGCACTGCATGTCATTAGCCAGGTTCTTCTATCAGGCAGCAAGTCCCAGCCCAGCCCTCTTCTGCATCCTGCCAATAGAGATAACGGCGAATCCTTGATTCCACAGGGGGTTAAATTCACAGCTTCCTCCTGCTTCCAGATAAAGGGGTCATGAGGGTATTTTTATTCTCTCTCTCTTTCTCTCTCTCTCTCTCTCCCTCTCTCTCTCTCTCTGCCTGTCTGTTGCACAATACCACATCAAAAATACATTTGCCGTGGAACTTATTTTCTGAAGACGGATAATTTGGTTAAATCTCTTCCACTCTGGTTTCATCTCCAGTTTCAGATGAGCAGCAGTACAACATGCAGGAGCAAAAGCCCATTTTATTCTCATGAAAAAAGAATTTAATGACCCTCTGATATAAAATTGATTCCCCAATAAGATGACACTTGTGGGCTACTCTAACAGAAACATTAACTGAGTGAGTTTGTCTATATACAACCCGATGGACTACCTCAGGTGGGGGGCGGGGGAGGCTGGGCTGCGGGGAAGCAGGTCTACTTTGGTCCAGTTACCGATCTGGAAGACTTTCCCTGATAGACACTCATAAAAGGTGTTGCAGACACAAATGAGAACCCTTTTTACTAGTCAAGCAATGGAAGCTTGAAGGGTGGGAGGTGAATACCAATAAAGAATGGTGCGATTATCCTTTCCACATCATCACTCTCCCCATTGTGGTTTTGATATATTGCAGCTCGGCATAAGAAAATAAATGGGAATTTTTGGGGAGTTTTATGGAAGCTGCAGATGCCACGCAAAGGCCAACAGACGACGCAGAGCCCACGGCCAAATACTTAACCTAAATTTTACAATAAGGTACTGTAAACATCTTATAAAGAAAAAGAAAAATAATCAAGCTTCTTTGGTACAAAGGAAGGGCCAAAAAATTTTACATGGATTTTCCAGATTGTGGGGTTGCCATGCCCCTAACCCCCATTATGTGGAAGGGATGATGTATATCTGAGAAAAACAGCGTATCTTAGGAAATCTAGGCCAGGTCTCTACTTCTGCTAAACTCCCAGTCTACTCTCTGATGCCGCTACTTTTTTCTGGCCAGGGAATCATGAAGCCCTGGATTTAAATTTCACCTTTGACACCCATTAGCTGTGCAATCATGGGCGAATATGTCACCTAGTGTCCCCAAGCCTCAGTGTCGTCACCTCTAAAACGGAGATAATAAAACCCTTAGCATCTCCCTCCCAGGATTGTTGTTAGGCTCACGTGATCTATGAGAAGCACTTGGCTAACATGAGAGTGCGATATAGACATGGCAGGAATTAATCTCTTTGTGACTGATACCACATGTCATCTGAGATATGTTGCAAATGATATCAATGTTGACGCGCATGACAGAGGTCTTGCTGATCACCACTCATCTTAAAAAAAAACCAACTTCTCTTTCTTTGTCCTTTCTCTTTTCCTATGTATCAATTAGTAGGACACCTAGCTATAAGAAAAGGCTAAGATGAAATGGCTTTGATGCTTTCAAAAGGAGGAAAGAATCTCTCTTCTTTCTGAACACCATGTGGCTGCAGGTAACGAAGGCTACCACATGTTGCAAGGCCAATTAGAGCCAATTATAAAGTAACTGACCCAAAGGGTAGGAGCATTTCCAGAAAAATTTGCTCTAGTCTTGTAAAATGGAGATTTCCTCCATGCACATTTCTAATTTGGGAAGGGGTATTGACTTTTCAGCTCCTGTGTAATGATCATCTGGAGGCGCTGATCAAAAGCAGGTGCTGCCTACATGAATTCTTTATAGATTGCCACTCCTGATGGACACAGAGCTGTCTAAGGAGAACTGGATGGAGGCCATCAAAGTCATTTGCATTTATAAAATCTGACCCAATATCCATTAAACATAAATCTCCAGTAATGGGTGCAGATAATAAAGGAACACCCAGACTAATTGACAAGGCCAAAAAGAGGTAAGATTCTGGATCCTGAGATGCTGCCTATTCTCCGATGGAAATTATAGCTGTTTTTCACCAGCTGAAACTAAGGAGGAAAAGCAGGGTCTCATCCCAAGCCCAACAGACTTTGGAAGAATCACTCCACCCTGTGATCATCTACAGATGCCATCTCCAACCATATGGCTGTCCAATTCTCTTTGTCCCCACTTCCTAGGCTCTGGGGGCTACTGTAAGGGAAAGCATTAAAAATAGGGAGTCGACGTGGGCTGGTAGAGATGTCTTTCTGACTTCAAGTCCAGCACTCTGAGTTCGAATCGTACCAAAGATACTTAGCAGATGTGTGACCATGATAGGTCACTTAAGTTCTCTCTACCCTACTTTTCTCCTCTATAAAATGGAAAGCACATCTATTACTTGGCATATTTTTAAGATCAAAGGATATTAAAAAGCAAGGGGAAGGGAGCAAGGATTTATTAAGCACCTGCTATGTGCTAGGCTCTGCACTAAGCACTTTATAGCTATTAGTCAAGTGCTAAACATAGGGCACTATTGTGCCCTACGGGTGGGAGCAGAGTAGCATAGTTGATACAGTCAGTCTTGGAGTCAGGAAGACATGATTTC
The DNA here is from genome assembly GCA_028646595.1 of Phalanger gymnotis. Taxonomy (NCBI): domain Eukaryota; kingdom Metazoa; phylum Chordata; class Mammalia; order Diprotodontia; family Phalangeridae; genus Phalanger; species Phalanger gymnotis. The sequence continues at coordinate 680,166,823 of CM053622.1, read as the reverse complement.
ATGTCCTTCCTCTAGCTCATACTGGCTGTGTGACCCTGGGGAAATTACTTAAGCTCTCAGTACCCCAGATAAGTCTAAGTTGCAGGGCAGGTGTTGATCTGTATTGGAACCCCTCTTAGGGGGCTCCTCAGACCAAAAATTATAATGGTATTATTAAAATGATTGATCTTCATTAAGTTGTGCCCTGACTACCCCTTATAATTCTATGAATTCCTGGTCTATATGATGACAGACATACTCATGCTACAAAACAGCAGCTACTAAACTCTCTGAATCAGCTTCTATTAACTTCTCAGATACATCTTTTAATTCAAAAATAGTTCCAAGCCCAGGCCAAATTATTATTATTTTTCAAGTCACTCAGGGTTAGGTGACTTGCTCAGGATCACACACCTAGTTGGTGTCTAAGGCTGGATTTGAACTCAAGTCCTCCTGACTCCAGGACTGGTGTTGTAACCACTTCACCACCTAGCTGGCCTTCAAATTCCACCTCAAAGGAATATGTCAAAGGAAGTTGTATTTATGACTTAGAATTTGAAAAAATGGAGTAAAATTTAACAAGTAAAATTCCTCAGAGTCCTATATGTTGACTCTTCTTAGAGACTCTTAATGTCCCAATCTCCTCTGCATTGGGCCTTTCCCAGTTGGAATTGTACTTTTCAAAGACAAGGACATCACTGTGGCTACACAGTGACAAGCTTCCAATTGATGTAAGGCAGTTCAGTGTGCAAATCTGGCCAAGTGCTTGGGGGATAGTGTTATGTTGACAAAGCAACCTAACCTAACTGATTTCTCTTCCCATTTTTCTACTATTGGTTTTTCATTCAACAATTTGTTTATTGTGCACCTATGATATGCCAGATTCTGTGTCAAGTTCTGGGGATATCCAATCCAATCCAATAAACATTTATTAAGCTCCTACTATGTGCCACGAGCTGTCTAAAGACAAAAAATGAAAATAATCCCCGATATCAATGAGCTTGGGTTGCAGAGAAACTATGTTAGTGAGAGGCATCTGAACTAATATGGGGCTTTGTGTCTATGTGTACATAACTCTCACATATTTGTGTAGTGCCTTGCTTGGAGAAAACAATGGAACACAAAAGAAATGGTTCCTCAGTTAGTTGTTGACAGTGGGTAGCCTTCAGGCAAAAATCCCTTTTGGTCTGGATGACCATGTGTAAATAGCCACCACAGCTGGGGTCTAGAATTGCCCAAAGCTTTCCTTGACTGCAGAGATTTTTCCTGAATGGATAATGTGAAGGAAAATAAGACTAGGAATGCCAATAGCAGAAGCACCAGGGAGAATATTGGCAGAGACGTGACAGGAATGCATTGCCCCCTTCCAATGTAACCCACTCCATCCCTTTCTATAAAGGGTTAATCAAAAAAGTAATTAAACAATGATTTCTTTATAAGTGCTGGACTTTTGAGACCTGTTTTCTCTGTTGGAGGAAAAAAATAGATTTAAGATAATGGCCCTATTCTCCTCAGAATAAATTAAGCTCAGAGATAAAGAATTCTATTACTAATGCCTTTCAGCAAAGCCCAGGCATCCTTTAAAGTCAAACTTTAAAGCATTATGTGCCGTGATCTTGTTGAAATCTTTCCTGTAATGATATTTAAGTGATGGGCAAGGGTATCAATGGTCCAGGCAAAGTATTGATTGTATATCTTCAGGGCTATTGAGCCCTTTCACAGTAACTCCGTTTGAGGGAATGTATTCCACTTATTTAAGGACATTTCAAAACAGTTGCAAGCAACTGATTATTCTGGGAAGCCATGACAAAAAGAGAGAAACTTGGGGCCAGGGAAAGGAAGAGAAAGAAAGAGCCTGGAGGAAGCTAGAAGAGCAATCAATGAAAAGGATGGAAATGTGGGACAAACAGCCAGGCTTTGGGATGTGAGAGCTGGCCGACCTAAGGGACCTGCCTCCGGCTGAACATCCTCTTTGGTGTAAAATTCTCATCATTTTTTTCTTTTCTTGCCAGGAAGCATTGACAAGCTGCAATCTTCACACTGATGGCAAAGAGATGCCCTCTTTCCCCCAGGGTGTTTCTTACAGAGGAACCAGCCAGGCACTGGCCTGAAAATTCTGCACTCTCAGCAAATATCACTTTGATCTCTTGGGAAGCTGATATCGCTAAAGAGTCAGAAGAAAGTAGAAGAATGGTTCACGGGTAGGAATGAACTTAGCAATGGTTAGTTGGCAACAGGACCATTGGCTGCCTGGGACCCCTGTGGTCTAGCTGACACGTTTTGATGGTGCCAAAGAGTACTCGATTCCCCATCTATTCAACTAAACGAACTGCAAGTGCCATTCACACCACATCATTCAGGAAGAAGACAGTGATTGACAGTCCACAGGCAATAAATACAGTGTGGAGATGCTGGTGAAAGTGGGTCAGCTGTTTAACAGGTTGGTTAGACCCTTAGTAGTGAGTAAAGGACATGTGTTTACAGCCAGTCTGATTTGTCTCCTGTTTAACTATAAGGATTTTTAAGATAGGAAAGCTTGGGTCTTTTCTTTACATTTTGCTCCAAATACTTTGATTATGTCTCATGGGGTTCTTAGACTAAACTCACTGATTACTACTGCTCTTAGGTCATGGCGTACCTCACAGAGACTATGGATTTGGTCTATTGTCACGAGGGAGCTTTATAAACAACTTCAACACGATATGAAATTATATCTGAATTCAGTCTCTTTCTCTTTCTTCCCACCCCTACCTACAGGAAGATGAATTACAAGCTCAGTGTTCATGTCTTAAAGGATCTTAATACCCTAGGTTGGGTCCTGAGAGATAAAGCATTTATTAAGTTCATACTATGTGCCAGACACTTAGCTGTTAATGATACAAATATAAGAAAGCAAATCAGCCCCTGCTCTGAAAGGAGCTTATACTCTAATGGGAAATATAACACACAAAGAGGAGTTAGAAAGCTGAGGGGCACAAAATGTAAGGTTGCCTAGGGAGGGGAATAAAGATGATGAGGATTCTGGCTAGTGTAGAGATGTTGTGATCTGTCAATGGAAGGGATCTCAAGGGCCTTTTTACTAGAGTACTGACTAAGCTATCATACCCTAGGGAAGAAAGGAGAGTTTTAGCCACTGGACAGCAGCCCTCTCCTCAGTGCTCAAGAGAGGATTGGCTAGAAAAATGTATCCTGTGGCTTCCATTCCAGATTGTAAGCCTTTCCCAGAGTCCTTGTCTACTAAGAAAAGAACCCGATAACCAATCCCAGACAAAACTAGGGGAAGACAAGGCAATCTGAAATACCTATTGTAATGCCCTTCCCCTCCCCACTTTCCTTTATCAATTGACAATGACTCAACATTCGCCCTGCGTCCAGGTGAGTGAGGAGGGAAGTAGAAGACTGACTGACCATCAAAGGGTGCTGGTCGTCTAATGTTTTGGGGTCTCGAGCTCTTTTTTATTGCTAGTTAGGGAGATGACATCTTGGTAAGTAGACTAGGTATATCCGTCTGGTTTGGGCTCAGTCTGACTTCTTGGTCTGGCTGCATCTAGCTTGTATTTGGAACAAATTATTCCCCTAAAGGTGACAGGACTCCTCCCACTCCCTCTTTACCCACCGAGCAGGAGCAAAAGGAGCCCAGGACCCTATGACCTCCGGGAAATAAGACAAATCTAGTATGCTTTTTCACTAGGCAATACAGGGTGCCTCCTCCGTTGTTTCTCTTGCTGCTCTAATTATTACTAAAAAAGATAGCTATGGTAGGAGCACACTCTCTTTTGCAAATATGCTTTTGATTTAAAGAATTATTAGACAAAAAATGCTGGAAGCCCTATTTGCTACATTTAGAGGGAAAACAAAGTCCCCTCTGCAATTACCATTCTGTAAGAACTTTGGGCTCCCCCCCCTTTTTGGATAACAATGCAGGGATCATAGTTACACAATTATTAAGAAGAGGCCACTTAAATTCAACCCTCCATAGATATAATGTCTGTGGCAGTGTTTAATTAGAGATTAAAGCAGAGGAATTGAATAATTGGGGTTGGTAATGAATTTGAAAGCACAGCAAAGCAAGGAGAATGGAACATTTTTCTCCTCCTGGCTTTTCTTTTCTTTCCTCTTCCCCCTTTTCCATTTCCCATTTTCACTGAACTTCTGGCCTTGACTGCTAACCATTTTTTTTTAGTAATCATAAGTCTTGTCTATGTGGAAGGAAGAAACACTGTTGCCATATCCCTTCATGGCAGCTATACTCCTTGCTTCGTTTCTGGAGACACTCCATCTTTGGGATTTATGATAGGAAGAGTAACTCAGGATTGTTGGAAGATGGTAGTGATAAGAATGAGGCACATTAGACCACCAACAGCTTCTGGGCACCCTTGAGCAGGTCATCATGACAATGGACATTGCTTATTGGCAAGGTAAAGTGGCAATGCATATGACAAAAGATGCTATCTGCACCCAGAGAAAGAACTGATAAATAAATGCATAGAATAATTTTACATACATATATATATGTATATAGGTATAGATACCTTGTGTGTGTGTGTGTGTGTGTGTGTGTGTGTGTGTGTGTGTGTGTGTACTATTTGAATGTAATGGTGGCCAGTCAAATTTAGGGCGGGGGGAGAGAAGGGAAGAAAAAAAAGGGAAAAAATTACATGACAGCTATGTCATATGTATAAAGAGAATAGCAAGTTGTATATGTTAGATTTGCAGTTTCATGGGCAATCGACTTTTGTATTTTGCTATGTTATAGAAATGCTAATTTTATTCCATGAATAAGAAGTAAAATAAATTTACAAAAAGAGATAGAATGCAAAACCAGAGACAGAATTAAAGGAAAGCCCTTCTCCATCTAGTGTCACCATCACCCCTAGAGAGGCTGGGTTCATTCTGGAGCTAGACAAATTAGGATCAGGTGTGACCTTAGCAGTCCTGGAGCAGCCTTGGTCCACTGGTTTACCCTTCAGCAGACCCAACCTTTCATAATGTGACTTGAGACCTGAACTGTAGCCCATTCCAAATGGGTTATGTGGAAAGCAGAAAGAACATTGCCTTGCTCCAATATAAGAGCTTTGCCTTTTACATCTTCTCTCTTAAAGATAAAATATTTAGGGCTATTTTTATCATGTGGACACTGTACTTTGGATGATACATTTCAAGCCTCATTTGGCACAAAATCGAGATGGTCTAAGTCAACATTCAAGGTAAATGTCTGTATGTTTATGGCCAAAGGCCCCCAAATGTTATTATTTGCTACTTTGCTGCTTCTGGTTAAATTGAGTCTCGTCTATTTACTGCATCTTAAACTCCAATCAGACTGATGGCTGGCAGCGAGCTTATAGCTGAAAGAAGGGACTTCATCTGAAGCAATAACTGGGTAACAGGCTTTTTGGTCACCAAGTCTTTTATGGATAAGAGGTCATTTCTAATAACATTGGCCTAAAACTTCTTAGCCCTATGTCTGTGTTCAGCTGCTGATGGCTTTTCAATGACTGCTTTAAATATATGCTTGTGACAGGGTGAAAAGGAATAATCCATCTTCTAAACTCTTCTTACTTGGGCCAAGAAAAGCTCTTCTTTCTTTCCTCCTGCTTAATCCACCCACATATTTTGGGGAAAGTAGGGAAAGAGGAGGGGCTATGTATAACAGAAAGATCTGATCTTATCTACTTCAGTTAGCTGTGCCTTATTTGTATTGGTGGTGTGTTAACTCAGGGTTTTTATGCCAGCTTGCAACAGTGATGTGCCCCTGAGATTGTCAGGGCCCTAAAGGAAAGTGAGTATGCCAGGTGTTCTTTGTTCAGTAATCCCTAGAATGATGCTGGAGTGCTCAGTTGGGTGCAGAGTAAATAAATGATGACAGTGATGGTGGGCAGTTAGGTGATACAGTGGATAGAGTGCCAGGCCCGGAGTCAGAAAGATTCATCTTCCTGAGTTCAAATCTGACCTTAGACACTTACTAGCTGTGTGACCCCAGACAAGTCACTTAACCCTGTTTACCTCAGTTTCCTCATCTGTAAAATGAGCTGCACAAGGAAATGGCAAACCTCAACAGTATCTTTGCCAGTAAAACCCCAAATGGGGTCACAAAGACTAGGACACAACCCAAACAACTGAACGTCAAAGCGATGGTGATCATGGGTAAGAATGATGATCCTGCATTGAAGTCCTCTTTTTTTCTTCTTCATCATGGTATGAAGGTGACCCCGAGTTCACCAAAGATTAGACTGATGGTGTCTGAGCTCTAACATGTCTATCATGCTTAGCAGACTTTAAATATAGGCCCATTGTCCAAACACAGCATGTCTATTACAAACACTATCCAAAGACCAGCCCAGCTAAGTTAGGAGAGCATCATTATTAGGCTGGATGCAAGTTAATGATATTTTTTGACCATGGTGACTCTCAACGGTCATCTATCAAGCCATAGCATGACTGAAACTTGTGCCATTGTTGGGTGCACCCCCATTAACAATCCTAAAAGTGACGATAATGGCTCCCATTTCTATCATACTTTAAGGTTTACATAGTGCATTTCCTCACAAAAATCTTGTCATATAAAAGGCCCAAAGCATTATCATGACCATTTTACTGACTAGGAAACTGAGGCTCAGAGAAATGAATAGACTTTCTAAGGGTGAAGATATATGCTTCAATGATATGATGATCTATGATCTTTTTAGTGATGTACACTGAAACTCGTCAATGCCTTCTCATCCTGCACATCTCTTGTTCATGTTCTCCTAGAAATCCTTATTTAGGGCAGGGTAGGCAGGTATTTAGGGTAGGGGTGAGGGAGTTTGGTCTACTCATCATGCCAGAGATTTTTCTTTAAATCTCCTCCAGGTCTCTTGCATATAAATGGAGCTTGGGGGCTATCTCTCTCTTATCCTTTACTCTCTCTACCTGACTGGTCCACCATTTTCTGTGGTCACCAATTTCTCTAGTGACTTCCTTTGTGATTCTTCCTTAGTACAATTCCTTATTTGTAAATTTCATACTGCATTTATGACACATAAGGGGCAGGAAAACCCATTATCCCACACTTCTCTGCTAGTCCGATGGATGCCTGACGGAATACGAGGCTGGGAAAAAAGAGAACAGGAGGCTGCACAGTGGGGTGGAAACATTCCTCGACTGGAATTCAGGAGACTTTGACTCTGGTCCAACGAGCTACCTGACAATGGGCAAATCTTTGCAGCTCTCTGGGGCGTATGTCTTAGATGTACAATAAGAGGGTCACTCGGGATCTGTGGTTCTCAAATGTTGTGATCTCAGGACTCCTTTACATTCCTCAAAATTATCGAGGACCCTCTTCCCCCAAAGAGTTTTTGTTTGTGGGGGTTATATCTACTGATATTTACTATTTTAGAAATTAAAACGTCTTAGTATTATTATGCAAATACCTTTGACTTCATAGATACTTGTAGAGGTGAATGTATGTACGTATGTATGTATGTATGGCTTCTTCCAGCTCTCTCATTCTTTGGTTCTAGAGCATGATAAGGAAGACAGCAGGTTTGGGGTGGTCCTTGAGGTTTAATTTGTTTAATAAAGGAAGTCCATAATGACTTTGAATCTACTCTAAAATTAGTTCCCGCCACCCGTTTGGGTTTTTTTTTTAAGATAACTTTGAATTAGCCAGTGGAAGCCATTGTGTAATTGGAATGCTGCCATTTCTTTTCATTGAAATCATTCAGTTCATAGACAAGGTACAGAGTTAGTGTGTACACTGGAAAAAGAATAGGATTTGGAGTCAGAAACTTGTATTCAAATTCTGCCTCTGTCATTTATTATCTGTGTGACCTATGGCAAATTGTTCAACCTCTCTTATCCTCCATTTTTTCATCTGTAAGGTTAGAAGGTTGAATGAAGATCCCTTCCCACTCAAGAACTGATCAGCTTATGATACATGAACACTCACTTTGTTTTTGAGGCCATACTCATAGAAGGCAATTTCCAGGTCTAGATTGTTGCCATAGGATCCTAGGATTGTAAACTTAAAATAGAATTTAAAGTTTTAGAATTGTAAGGCACAGAGATGTGGCTCAGAGATCAACTCACCCAGCTTGATACACATGATGGCTTTTCAAAGAATCTAAAAGTTGGAAGGAACTACAGAGGCCATCTTGACCAACCTGTGCCTGGTCAAGAACCCTCTTTACAACATACCTGACAAGCAGTCATCTTGCCTTTGCTTGCAAAACTCTAATGAGAAGAACCCACTGTCTTTAATTTTTATTAGCTCTAATTGTTAGAACAATGCCAACAGATTGGGATTACAAACACAGCACTGTGGTGATGTAGTAGAAAAAGGATTAGATTTGGAGTCAGAGGGTGATGGTTCGAATCCCAGCTCTAGAACTTGGTATTTGTGGAACCTTCAGCAAGTGCCTTTGGCAAATAACTCATCTGTACAATGAGGGCACTATGCAAGATAATTTCTAAGGTCTCTAGAGTTTAGTTCTAAATCCTATGATTCTTAAAAGACTCATGGCGTGATCAGGAGCAAATCTGAGTTTAAGGCATACAGCTCAGTTTTCTCACTGACAAAATATTCTAATATAATGGAGCTTGAACATGACCAGTTAATTCTTATTCATCCACTTGGCAAGCGAGCAAGAGAGCAAGAGTTCCTAATTTCCTTTCAGATGGGAACTGCCAGTAGTGGTGGATGTTTGTGGCCTTCTCTTACCCTTTTTTCTTTGGGGAGTGGAAGAGGGAGGTTCTCATCTTCCGGGTCTTATCAAACTTGCTCCACTTCTGACCTGCAGCCCATCAGAGCCTCCCCCAGCCCACTGAAGCTGAATGTGATTCCGAGTGCTAAAATGCATCTTGCCATTGACTAATCTGTCTAGCTGTTGGCCCTTAACAAAACACCAGGGACACAATGTGAAATGGAGTTATCACCCACCTCACAGCACTCCAACAGGGAGCCCTATCTGTCCAGCTGTCAATCTGGGTTGGACTGCTAATGAGCACACAGCTGAGATGCTGTAGCCAGGGCGGGACTCCTCAAAGAGCCTGAGATGTTACCTGGATCCAAGCACAATTCCAGGAGTAGCATATAAATGTCAGAAAGCGTGGTGGAGATAAAACAGGCTGACAGACAGAGCAATCCTGCTTGGAGTTTGTATACAGAGTTGTCAGTTCAGGTCTCCAGGTCAAAAATCATTTTATCTGCTAAACCATATGCTTTGTAGAACAAAACGCCAGGCACGCTTCAAGGGGGAAGGTTTGTGAAGCTCCAAATCAGACTGTGGCGGTGGCCAGCCCATTCTTCTCTCTGAATTTACTCACAGCTTTTCATTTTTTTTCTTTTCGTTCTCAATTTCTTTTGAAGACTATTTGAAGAGCCTTCTTTCAGCCAGATGACCACTCTAGATGCAGAATCTCACAGGATTTGATGCAAAGGCCCTGGGAGATCAGTTACACAAGCTTGCATCGCTGAGGAATGTTTCCCTCCTCCCAGAGAAGCCCGACAAACACTATCTCATTTGCTCTTCTGGGGGGGGAGGGGAGGACTGGGGATCATTAGTCCCATTTCACAGATAGTAACATTGAGGCTTAGAAAAGTGAAGCGTCAGAGACAAGGGCCCCCTCAGAGTAAAGAACAGAATGGCTCCCCTCCTGCAGCTAAGGGAGGCAGTGTAGAGGGAACGTTGGAATGAGAGTCATGAGATGTGGGTTCTCATTCCAGATCCACTCTTCAATTCCTATGTAACCTTGGTAAGTAAGTTACTTTTCTTTTTTTAAACCTTCATTGGGTTTGGACCCCTCACAGGTTCAGGGGTTCTCAGCCTAGGGTCTGTGAACTTATTTTTTAACAAAATATTTTGATAAAAATATTTACAGCAGTTCTTTTTGTGGTAGCTAAGAACTGGAAATTGAAGGGATGCCCATCAATTGGGGAATGGCTGAGCAAGTTGTGGTATATGTGGTATATGGTAATGGAATACTATTGTGCTGTAAGAAATGACAACCAGGCGGACTTCAGAAAAACCCGAAAAGACATACATGAACTGATACAGAATGATGCGAGAAGAACCAGGAGAACATTGCACATGGTAACAGCAATACTCTATGATGAACAACTCTGAATGATGTAGCTGTTCTCAGCAATACCATGATCCAAGAGAGTCCCACAGGACTCATGACAAAAAGATAAATAACTGATGGTGTCTGAATACAAACCAGAGCATTCTTTTTTTCTTTTTTCTCCTTCCTTCACTCCTTTCCTCCTTTTCATCCTCTTTCCTTTCTTTTTTCTTTTTCCTTCCTTCTTCCTTTCTTTCTTTTCTCTCTCTCTCTTCTCTTCTTTCATTAAATGATTAGTATTGAAATGTTTTACATGAATGGACATGTATGACCTATATTAGATTGCTTACCATCTCAGGGAGAGAGGAGGGAAGAGAGGAAGGGATAGATTTTGGAACTCAAAAGTTTTTAAAAAAGAATATTAAACTCACATAAAAGTGGCAAGAAAAAGCAGTTCTGTAGGAAGAGAAGAGAGGGCAGGTGAGGGGGAATGAGTGAATCTTGCCCTCATCAGATTTGACCTGAAGAGGGAATACCAGTTGTGTATCTTACCCCACAGGAAAGAAGGAGGAAGAAGATAAAAAAAAA
>CM053622.1:680079513-680156115 GCA_028646595.1 Phalanger gymnotis | reverse complement strand
ATCTTGGAGTGGGGGGAGCAGAAATGGGGAGAAAATTTGTAATTCAAACTCCTGTGAAAATCAATGCTGAAAACTAAACATTAAAAAAAAGAATATTAAAATTGTTTTTATGTGAATTGGGGAAACATTTTTACTAAAATATTTTGATAACTACATTGTTATTCAATCATTTTTCAGCCATGTCTGACTCTTTGTGAACCCATTTGGGGTTGTCTTGGCAAAGATATTGGAGTGGTTTGTCATTTCCTTCTCCAGCTCATTTTACAGATGGGGAAACTGAGGTAAACAAGGTTAGATGACTTGACCAGGGTTACACAGCTAGTAAGTGTATGAGGCCAGATGTGAATTCAGGAAGAGGAATTTTCCTGACTCCAGGACCAGCACTCTATCCACTGAACTGCTGACTTTATCCCTAAGGAAACAAAAATTCTGGAAGGAATAATATTGTATCCACATCAACTGAGGGCATTATGTCCATCCTGACAGAGAGGCTGCCCCCCCCCTTAATTTCTCAATTGAACTCTTCTCCCCAAATTTTCAAGTTTCCTGCTTCAATCTGCTCTGTATAACACAGCATGCACCACCCATTAAGTGCTTGAGCCGTCCATGTCCCTGCTCAAATTGCTCCTGCCCATCTAGTCCTATAACCACTGCTACCTGAGGATTTCATGGCCTCCTGTTTCCTTGCCTCACTAACTCTAATAGGCATAATTTCTCAAGAGGCAAATCTACTCCGCGTCTCCCCTCAGAATAAGCTGGCCCATCCTTCAAATAGCGTCTCACTTCTCTTCTTTGTTAAGAACCTTGAAATCACCTTTTCTGGAAAGTTCCCCCCTATTAAACCTTAACCACTTAACCCCCAGAAAATTTGAAAGAAAGAAGATAAAACTGAAGCCCAGCAGGGTGAAACACCAGCAAAAACAGCAAAGGCCTCTGTTGCTTGTCCCCTAAACTAAAGGCAATGGCTTTATAATTCATCTTCTCACCTCCAATCTCTCCCCTCTCTAATCTATCATTTCATTGCTACCCATGCAAAATTCCTTGTCATGCCTGTAATTCAAAACCTTCGGTGGTTCCCTATTGCCTACCAAAATAAAGTACCTACCTTTGATCTTGTCATTCAAGGCTGGCCCTCTGCTATCTGGCTCCAATGACCCATTCTAATCTTAATTCCCACCATTCACTCCCCTTCCCATACTCTATGTTTCAACTGCTATTTCCATCTTCAAAATTTAACCCAGGCACTTTTGCCTACAGGAAGCCTTCACTGACACTGTCCCCTTCCAAGTACAGAAAAAAGGTCTCTCTTTCCTCAAATTTCTCAAAGTGCTTCATCTAGATCTGTCTGGACTTTTGTAATTATCCAAGGGTCCTTGGTTCCACAGTTCTTTTTATTTGTTCATGTGCCTTTTGCCCCTATCGATTCTTTTACTCCTGGAGTACCCAGCCATGTCCTTTCTTTGTATCCTATCTTTGTATCCCCAGTGCCTAGCATGGTGCTATTAGAAGAGTAGGTGCTTAATAAATATTTGTCAACTTGAAATTACATGGGGGGAGAGCCAATATTGAATCACGTTTGTTGCTATGAATTCAGATAGACAATTTGGGCTGCTTTTAATAGCTGATTTTTTTATATGTATATATAATCTTTTACAACCTCTGGAACTGCTACTTTGCAGTCTTAACAAATTGCTGGCTTTCCATTCCTCTCCCCCTGTCATCTTCAGTTAATGCAGGGTCCATTAGGACTTGAGAAACTTATTATTGCAATAAAAAAATACATCCTATCCATATCACAGACCATATATCTGAATCTTGCATAACATCCTCACAGGGATTAATCCATATTTTAAGCAAGTATTTTCTAATAGTGATGCCTTAGTCCCATCCTGATTTATTTTCATGGATGCTAAAGCAACAATAGCAGAGGGCTACTGTGAAATCAAGAATCTGCCTATTTTGTGTATCTAGAGTACAAATGGCTGACCATTCTCCACATACCACCCCACCTCAACATCCAGTGGTGTTATACAGAGAACAATGGCTTTGAAGTCAGAGGGCATGGGGTTCAAATCTTGGCTGTCACTTAGTACCTGGGTAAACTGGGACAAATCATGTAATGTCTCAGGACCTCAGTGTCCCTATCTACAAAATGATGATGTTGGACAATGGACTATAGGGTCCCTTCTAGCTCTATATCTTCGATCTTATGTCCAGAAGTGCGTAACCAGAATAGTAAGTATATGGTCACATGAGGCCTATTTGAAGGAATTGGATAAAGAGTGGAGAAGGCTCAGGGAAGGCACAATAGAGATCATCAAATATGTGATGAGTTGTCTTGGAAGAGGGTTTTGACTTGTTCTGAGACACAAGCGGAAACAATTTGGAAGAAATTAGCAGGAGGTAGAATGTGACTTGCTTTAAGGACAAATCACCTAACAATAAATGATTTTCAAAACATAGAATTGGCTTCCTCTGGGAGCTAGTGAGCTCTCTGTCACTGGAAGTCTTCAAGCAGTAGCTGAATGGCCATTTATCAGGGACATGGCAGGAATGACTCATGCTTTAAGTAAGTGTCCAAACCTGGCATGAGCGACCCTAGGAATTAGTGAACTCTTCTTCACTTGAAGTCTTTGGGTGAAGACAAGTGGGGCATCACTTGCTTGAAGGCAGTGGCGACAGTGTTTTGATGGAGATAGATGGTCTCTGAGGTTCCTTCTGATTCACAGGGTTTGTGACCTCTTGGGTCTCTTCCAGCTCTGGAATTTTAAGATTCTAGATCTGGAGATAAGAATCCCAGGATTACATAGTGACTCTGTCTCATAGGACAAGAACATTCCTCCTTTCCCTCCACTTCTTAGAATCCCTAATTTTCTTCAAGACTCAGATTAAATGCCATTGTCTACAGAAATCCTTTTCTAATATCTCTAGCTTTTAGTTACCTCCTGTAAGGTTAATGTGGTATAAGATCTTCCCTGCCCATTAATAAGCCTCACATGGAGCCCATTGGGGGAGGGACTTGCCTAAGGAGGAGCTTGCTTGGGGGAGGCTTGCTTGTAGGAAGGCTTTCACATCTTTTGCTAATTTCTAATTAGGTGCTGAGTCAGGAAGATTGTGATGCATTCTGGCTCTGAGAAGTGTATATATACTCTGAGTTAGTATTTGGCTTTGAGGGTTAGCTTATGAGAGGGATCTTTTGATTCTCTGGATGAGATTCTGAGTAGTCCTATGTTCAGAGCTTCCTGACTACTCAGATGTAAAGGCTCTCGATCCAGTGATGTATGTAAAGTGTGTAGCAATACTGCTTTGATCGAGCAGTTAGAGTACTGTCTGATTGCCTTTGTGCTAATTTCTCTGCTTGTATTTTCTCTACTTGTATTGATGCTGACCTTTCCCCTGAACTACTGAATATAATTAAAAGTAGGATTGTTGACTCCTTTAGAGTTGCTTTCCTTTAAAAGCAAATCTAAGAACCTGTGCTAGCCGGCCATCTTGGGTATGCTAGGGTGCTTGACACTACACCTCCCCACAAAGATCACCTTGTGTCTATTTGGCATATACTTGTATTTGTACACGTCATCCTCCCTGGCTAGAATGTAGGTTCCTTGAAGGGAATGTCTTGTTTTCATCTTTTTTTAAATCCCCAACACCTAGAATTATGTCAGTCATATAGTAGGTGATTAATAAATGCTGCATTGATTCTATCACGACTACCACATATTAATAGTACAAAAGAAGGATATACATTATTAGTCATGATTCAGGATTTAGAAAGTTTATATTAGATGCAATTGGAAGCAGTAGACTGGACCAACAGATACTTGATGCAAATGCATTCACAAATTTTATGTATGATACCTACCCAGATATGGTGATAAACTGCATCAAATGGCAAATGGTAGGGGGTTCTGGGATAATCCATTACCACTCTTTGTAACCTAGCAGAGATCACAGGGGAAATGGGACATAGGTTCATTAAATTTTGATGATCAAGAGAATTGAGATGTGTTCCTTCCAGTGGGGTGAAATAGAAGAATTTCTGAGAGAGAAAAAGGTGCTACAAGTCGTTGGGAGACACTGAGGCAGCCAGATAGAGTGGACAGAAAACTCTACTGGTTGGCAGCTAGGTGGCACAGTGGTCAGAGCACTGGGCCTAGGACCAGGAATACCTGAGCTCAAATTCAGTCTCAGACACTTACTAGCTGTGCGACTCTGGGAAAGTCACATAACCCTGTTTGCCTCACTTTCCTCATCTGTAAGATGAGCTGGAGAAGGAAATGACCAATCACTCCAGTATCTTTGCCAAGAAACTCCCCCCCCCCCATTGGGGTCGTCCCTCAAATGAGTCAGACACAACTTAAATGATTCAATAACTACAACTGTACTGGCAGTCAGGAGACCATGGTTTGAGTCTCAGCTATATCACTGATGATCTGTATGATCTTTGACAAGTCACTTTACCTCCCTATGACTCAGTTTCCTCATCTGTAAAATGACAGTTGGACTAGATGAGCTCTAAGGACCTTTCTAGTTCTAATATGCAATTATATTCTATGATTCTAAGAAAAGAGCGGGGCATGGTAGAAATGCGCATTATCTATTTCTTTACTTTATCTGGGCTTGGCCCCCACTCTACCTAACATATCATCATCTCCTGTGCCTCTCCATAAGAGTGATCTTTCTTAGAAGACCTGCTATTAAACATTCCACTCATGTCAAAGCAATCAGCCTTTGGTCATAAATAAGTTGGTGGATAGATCTGGATCATAGGATTGAGATCTGAAGCAGACCTCGAGGATCATTATTTGACCTCCTCTTTTCACAAATGAGGAAACTGAAACCCACAAACATGGAATGATTTGCCCCATTATCCAGATAGTAAACAGCAGAGCCCAGAATTGAACCAGGTCCCTGAATACCAAATCTTGTGCCTTTTCCCTTACACCATGATGCCATTGGCATCTGCTATCTCTTGCTTTCATTCCTGATTCTCAGGTTAGAAGGTGGCATCTATTGCCTTGAGCACTCCTCCCAATGTTTTTCATGCTTTTTCAAACTAGAAAGTTTCTTGGCTTGTCCATCACTCACAATATGTCTCTTTTTTATGCTTCGATGTGTTATGTTCAGTCGGAAATGGCCCTCCACTTCAATTTCCTTTCTGTCACAACAATCACAAAGTGTCTGGGTGACTGTGATATTCTCTGATGAAAATCATAATAATGACAGTTGACACAGATAATGATTTGATAAATACCTCCCTATTTTCTTTGCATATAACATCCAGGATGCACTCATAATTTCCTCCACGATGCCTCACATGGTATCCTAGGGGGTGACAAAGATTTTGCATAGCACTTTTGTATCATACCAATCTAATACACTTATTCTATAATTGTCTATTACAGTCATTTTATGGGTGTTTTATTCTCCTGATACATTATTTCTCTTATTTCCCTAAAACATTTTAAGTTCCATGAGGCCAAGTGCTGTGTCTGCACACATTAAATGCTTAAAATATTTCTGGTGAATTTAATGACATAGATAGGGGATCCAATATCCCTAGTCCTGTTTTTCTCATATTAGATGGAAGGAGATGTAATAATATCCTATTGCGATGCTTCATCTTGGCATGGAAATAGCTTTGGATTCTCAAAGCTGAATGTCCCAAGAGCACAAGCTGGGAGGGCTTTGCATATAAGTCAGATGATGGTATACAGTATGTTGTTGAGGACCAGGCTAGCAAAGTCTGGAATTACTCAACATCAGCAAGTTGGCTACCAGGTAATTTTTATTTTAAACACTTCAGCCAAGAGTGGAGGGATTGTGATCTATGTGGGTGGAAAGAATATCCATGCTGGAGAAAATCGTGCCTTTTTTGAAGTAGTGAAGAAATATGGAAGAATAAATCAGGACAAAGATGATTGGGTTCCAGACTTGGTTCTGCCAAGCCGTTGGGATGATGCTCAATCTATTTCACTTTTCTGAGTCTTGGCTTTCTCACTTATGAAATGGGGATAATAACATCTGCACTGTCAATCTCCCAGCGTTTTCTGGGGGGAATGTGACTTGTAAACCTTAAGTTGTTACGAAACCATGAGCCACTGCTCCTACCACTACTGTCTATGCATCAGTTTCTTTGTCGGTAACAAAAGGTATGATGAGGATACCCACATTGCTTAGTTCACAGGATTTTCCTCATGAGGAGAAAATCAAACAGACTTTGATAAATTCCAAAGTCCTATACAAGTGCTATGTAATGCAGCTAATTCTAGGAATTTCAAGCACCAAGGCAGGAATGGTGGAGAGAGAGAGAGAGAGAGGCTATTAAGACATTAATGGTCAAGGGGATTCTCTACACCTCTTGAATCAAGGGTTCTTAGTCTCATGTCTGCAGAATCCCAAGGGGTCTCTAAGATGGATTTCACACAGTCCATGGATGGGGAAATTCAATTCAATTCACTAAACATTTGCTAAGTGCCTATCACGTGCTGGGCACTGTGCTAAGTGTTGGGGATACAAAAAGAAGAAAAAGTCAGTCTCTGCTCTCAAGGAGATTACAATACAATAGGGGGTGGGGTGGGGTGAGGAGGAGAGAATGAAAATGCAAACAATTGCATACAAAGCAGACTATATATAGGAGATAAATAGGAAATAATTAAAAGAAGGAAAACACTGGAATTAAGAGGGGCTAGGGAAGCCTTCCTGTAGGAGGTGAGATTTTAGTTGGGACTTAAAAGAAGCCAAGGACGGAAAAAAAATTATGTCTTTTTTTAATTGCTAAAATTTGTAACTGAATTTTAATATTTCCTTCAATTATAAATATAAGCAACAACCCACAATAGTGTTAGGCTTCAAGAGACTGACAAAAAGGTCCACAACACACCAAAAAAAGTTAAGAGCTCCTGCCCTGAATTATACCCTGAAATCTACTGATTCTATTTAGGCCAGTCTTGGTCAAGGCTAACAGTGGGTTCTCTTGATTGTGTCTTCCAAGTCGAGTAGTGAGCAGTGCAGAGCACTCCCTGTTCCAAGTTCCAGGAAGAAGGAAAAAAAGGAACTGACACCCCCTTCCCCTCCCCCACTCTCCCAGCCCCTTGCAGCTGCATGGGGCTGTAGTGACAAGTCCTGGACTTTATCGGTTCCTCCTCTCTGGGGGAAAAAGTAACTGTGATGGGAAGGAGGTGGATCGGAAGAGAAAGAGAAGGGGGGAAAGGGGCCAAAAGGAAACATGGAGATCCAAGGATGACAGAGAGAGTAATGATGGCACTCTTCATAATGGTAATGATGATTACATATTTAAAGATCCACCCTCCCTTTCCAAGTACGGGAACTGAGGAGGGAGAAGGGAGGTTAGAGAAACGGCAGTCTCTGCATAGAAACTCTGCTCTGAAAATGGAATTGTTGTCAAACTTGGAAAGCAGTTTCCCGCCCTGAATAAAACACTGACATTTGTCTAATTAAAAACCCTAATGGAGATTTTGCAGACAGAGAGAAACCGCCAATGCATCTGCTGGTGAAGGCTCCATATGGTCCAATGTGCTGTGTATTCTGCTGCTCAGATGGAATGGGGCACTCTGGTATTAAAGCTGCCCACCCATTAAATTACCTCAGTAGCCCTAAGGACTATTAACTGTAACAGCAAGGAAGGATCTGTTTGGATTTCTTGCCCCTCAAAGCAATGGTTGCTTGATGTGGACTCTGAGGAAGAGGAGAGCATGGCTCAGGGCATGGGCAGGAGAAATGAGATCCAGAGGAAGAGAAGCAATTACAAGGGTGTTCCCCCATCGTGAGTACTGCCGGACTCAATCACAGTAACGAAGCAAAGGAAGAGCTTGAGAGTGGTCCTAAAGAGGATCGTCGATGCTTAGGATGATAGTGTTCGGGCAAGAAGGGTCCTTAGACTGAGGCCAAAGAGACGTAACCAAGGTCACAGAACCGGCAAGTAGCAGAGTCAGGATTTGAACCTGGGTCCTCCCACTCTGTATCCATTGCTCTCTCCACTACGTTCTGCTACTTGCTCTGTACCAGCTGCTTTAAGATCTGTGCAGCTATTAAATGGTCTGAATTACTCGAACCCCTTGCATGCGATAAGCCTCAGTGTAGCACTCGGAATTAAGCGATGCGTTCATTGCACAGGCTCAGTTTAGGCCTTTATGAACGGAATCTACTTTAGAGGACTGGGAATGGGTGGGGGAGGGGGGAGTGCACATCATCTGTCACACAAGCATTTGCGCTGAGCGTGCGGTAATGCTCAGATTCTTTGGTTCTATCTGCCTTGCCTCAAATGGTTCAGCCAACCTGAGCGGGCCTTTCAACTATATGAAGAAGTCTCTCACAGAGGAACCACATCCTAATGTCCTCCTTCCCTACTACCTCTCCTGGTCCTGCCTGCGTATGATACTTCTTCCTATGACTCCAACATCTGTCTCCCTTCTAATCATCTCTCTCCATCTCAACCCCTCTTGGACACTCGCACAAAGATCTCTGTATTTGAGACAACCTTGTCCTTCAGTACTTTTCTCACAGGGGAAAACCAAATGATGACAACAACAACAACAAAAAAAAAACCCTTTAACTAACCCATAGTGACATCTGGACAGATAGCTCATCTTTTCTATTAGTTTCGATTAAAAACCTCAACGAACAGGGAAGAGGAGAAAGGAGCAGAGAGAAACTTTGTCCTTCCATAAGAGGCCACGCTGAGCAGCAATGGGGCTCCTGTCCCCGCCATTCATTATGTTTTCAGGGTTTTTGCAGGAGTTTGAAGTGCCATAAAGCATTCTGCTGTATCAGCCTAATTACCAGCCTTTCTCACTTCCTACTGGCATTGCAGGTGAAGCATAGCCAGGAGGGACTTGTTGTGATAATAGATCCTGGTGATAAACAACACTGGCTGTTACTGGCCATTCATTATCATAATTACTGATGCCATATATTTTATCTTGAGGACACAGAAGGGGTGCCAAGTAGTGGCAGCTGGAGTGGGTGGCAGGGAAACAAAAGATGAGCTGTCCAGAGGGAACAGCTGGCTCCCATGCAAAGTCTCTCATATGAATTAGAGGCTGTTGTCCAGACACTGGGTAGATCAGAGTCAAGAGTACCTCTGGCCAGGCCCACCTTTGAGGACCCAGAGCAGCTGCTCTGTTCCAATATCTGGGGCAAAAGTCACACCTCCACACCTACACTAATGGAAGGTAGTTTTAAAGGTCTATTCTAAGGCTGCATGGGCACACTCAACCTACAGATGCTTATGGATGATAACCAAAGTGATACCCTCCAAACTACAATGGATCCACGATGTCACTGGTTAGGGATATGGTCCTCAACAATACAAGTGTGCTTATTCTCTGCAACTCTTACCCATGTCTTCCTATAAATTCAGCACTGGGGAGAGGGATACCCAACACAAGTTCTCCTGATAATTTGGGGGATACCAGTGGAGTATTCCTACTACCCAACTGTTGTACCTCCCTTTTGTTATATGACCAAACTATTTCTTTTTCTGGCCACATATTTATCTAATGATGTCCTTCTTGTCACTTGATATAATTCCTCTTTGGAAATGTGTTGTGGCCTGCTTACTTACCCACCCATTTGCAGAAACAGGTTTTTTGTTTTCATTTCATATCTCTTTATTAATTTATTTTGCCTTTTGGCTTCTTTCAGAGCGAACATGCCCATTGAACTCACTTCTTAGTTCTCATCATCGAAGATACCCCGACACCATGACAATAGATCAGAAGAGGCCGTGTCATTGTTTAGTCATGTTTGACTCATTGTGACCCCATTTGGGGTTTTTTTGGCAGAGAAACTAGAGTGTTTTGCTATTTTCTTCTCCAGTTCATTTTATAAATGAGAATGAGGCAAATGGAGTTAAGTGACTTGCCCAGGGTCACACAGCTAGTTAAGTGTCTGAGGTCACATTTGAACTCAGGTCTTCCTGACTCTAGGCCCTGAACACTACCATGCTGAGAAAGCTCTAAATTTGGTCTCAGAAAATGTCTACATCTTTCTGAGGACCAGACAATGGGCGTCATTACAAGGTGGGTCACTAGAAGATGACTTCTTCGGTCCTGAAAATCCATGAAATACAGACAAATACAAAGAACTCTTTAGTCCTTTGAGAACACTGCCCCCCTCCTATTTCTGCAGCAGAATAGTTTACAAAGAGGCAGGGGAGGCAAAAATAATAGTAGTTTTTAAAATCAATAAACACAGAATCATAGGTTTAGAGAGGGAAGGGATCTTAGATACCATCTTGTTCAATCCCCTTCATTTTGCAGATGGAAGAAACGGAGCACCAGGATTTGTCCAGAATCACACAGGGAATGAGTGCTAAAAGTAGAATGTGAACCCAAGTTCTCTGAGAGCCGGTGCTTCTTCTCCCCCCACCCCCTTTATACCATGTCTCAGCTGTTAGCTTTGTGCATGTGAGCTCCCCATCTAATAAACAATAGACAGATGTATTACTGGAGGAATTGAATTGGCTTCATTTTAAATAAAGTGATATTCCAAGCTTTTTCTTCCAAAACTTAGTATTAACTGCTCTTATTTATTTACTAGCCAAACACTGATTAGCCTACGGCCACGAACAACATTCCTTTAGGCGTTCGAGAGGAATTGTATATAAGGTCTTTGCCTCAGAGGGATCTGCTCTCCATTTTTAAATATAAGATAAGCAGGCTAAGAAATTAAGATAACTAGATATATGAGGATAACTGATGGTAAAGAATGGAATGTACATCAGAAGTGTAGATCACAAAGCATCAGAGAGATCCATGTGGAACATCCAGGGCAGCTAGGTGGCATAGTAGATTGAGGCCAAGTCAGGATGAATTCAGATTTGACCTTAGACTCTATCTTACTAGTTGTGTGACTTCGAGCACGTCATCTAATCTCTAGTGGCCTTAGTTTGCTCACCAGGGATAATAATACCCCCTACCTGCCAAGCTTGCTATGAGGATCAAACAAGATAATAATTGGAAAGTACTTAGCACAATGCCTAGTATGAACTATGGGCTACATAAATGTTGGCTATCATCATCATCATCACCATCATCATCATCATCATCATTATTATTATTATTCAGGTGAACCTTACAGCCCAGTGGGATGTGTTCCTGGAACAAAGATGAAGAGACCACCCTTGTCACTCTGTACCTTCCCGTGGCCCAATCTAGCAAAACCAAGTTAGCAAGCATTTGCTGATTGGAACCCAGTATTCAGGAAGGAGGAAACAGAAGCAGAATGAAACACAACTCCTCCTTTCAAGAAGCTGAAAGTCAGTTTGAGGAGTTAGAACTAAAGATGAAACTATAGCAAACTCGAGACATTATCAGATTTGTGATAAATTGTGTAGTATAGCCTTGAAAGGCTGTTGGAAACCAGCATGGTGTGGTAGAAAGAAGAAAGGCCTTGGACCATCACAGAATGTTAGAGCTGGAAGAGAATTAGAAATTGCTGTAATCTAACTCCAAGCTGTGCTCCACTCCTGGTTCTGCCACTTCCTAGCTGGGTGACTTTAGGCATATTGCTTAACTGCTCTGATCATCACTTTCCTTATCAATAAGAAAGAACAAACTACTATTTGCCCTGTCTACCTGATGGGTAAATTAGACCAATGTACAAAGTGATTTACAAGCATTGGCTAAGCATCTGGAGCAAACCAGGAAGGATTAATGGAGAAAGCTAGACCTTAACCCTTTGGTAGTCAGGCGAAGCCCAAGGATCCCATATTGAAATAATGTATGTTGTCTGTATTAATAATCAAAAGAAATACTCAATTTTAACTGGAGGTTAGCAAAAATAAAGATGTCATTGTTTTCTCATCCAAGTACATAGGCCCCTTAAAATCTCTGGGTTCGGTGGACCCCACATTAAAAAAGAACTCTAGTCTTAAATTAGAGGTAAACCCTCCGTGAGGGATGGAGTGAGGCAGAGAGAAGGTGGAATTGAGGAGGGATAGAGTTTAGGAAGAGGCTTTCTGCATAACCTCTGTATGGTAGGGCCTCTCCACCCCAGGCAGCCCTTCCCAAACACCTGCTCAAGCAACTACAACACTGGCATTCCTTCCCTCTTACAGCCTGAGGGAAAAGTAGGAGGAGCAGAGCTATCTTTCACTTTCATATTCCAATGAAAATATCCTTATGAAGGAATTATCACTTTACTATTAATTATGCAGAGTAAGCAATACCCACAAGACCTCAATATTTTGACAGCTTGAAAATTTACTATTTTCTAACTTAACATGCAACAAGTCTCACCAAATGTATGTTGAAAAGTAGCATAAGATTGTATAATTAGCATCTTTAATTTTGTACAGTCACATCACACCTAAGGGTCAGTATAAACATCACAAACAACTCCACGGATAATAACTTGACACTTTTCCAGGCCTCAGAATTTAACACCAGTGCTCTCTCAATTAAGCTTCCCGTCTCAATTCTCCTCCTCTTCTCTGCTCCCCTCCCTTCCCCCTCCTCCCAATTCCTTGGAGGAAATAGATTGTTAAGAGAGAGCTATGATTACACTACACTGTAGCTCACAAGGCCTCTGAATGGTTTGAGTTTGATAAAACACAATATACTCCTCTACCAGTTGAATCCTGAAATGTTGTGTCTACATCAGGGGAACTTCATTGACTGTTTCTAATTCCTTCACACTTAAAGTATTAAAAGATTAAGGGCATTTGATGTCCAGGGATCCTGGTCTAGAGCTTAATTTCCTTCATCTTTCCCTCAGTTATTTTAATAAAAATTAGGAAATGGAATCTGAGATGGGGGTAGAGGAAAATACATATTAAACATAGTGGCTGAAGCTTGAAATTCTGAACCCAGAAATTCATCCTTAGGCCCAATATTCCTGCTCACACATGGGCATTAGAATCATGTGATTTAATTTTTTTCCAGATGGTGCAAACCAAGGCCCCAGAGTGACTTGCCCTTATCCTGGTGATGAACCCCTGAAAGGAACCCAAGAGTACTGTTCTTGCTTCTTTCTATTCCAAAGCCTGCAAGCCAACATGACAATCAGACCCAACAATGCAAGACACTGTTCTATTCACTGGGGATGCCAAGACAAATGGAAAACAGTCCCTTCCCTCTAGGATCTTATATTCTAATGAAATAATACAGATTGTGAATAGATACAGTGATGAAAGGAGGGAGTTGGGTACAGGCTAGAATTAATCAGTAAAAGGATCAGGAAAGGCTTCCCATATCAGAGGGCTCCAGACTCCAAAATTAACTACCCACCTGTCTCCCTAATGGAAAATTCCATTCTCCAGGCAGGAGAGACCAGCCTGATATTAAGAGGAAAGCAATTTGATTGGACTAATTCACATTAATGTAAGTATCTTTTAATATTCTCTAAGGTGTTTGCATTTTATATTAAAATGTTAACTTCAATTGAATCTCTAATTTATAGGATCTTAGGAAAGACTAAGTCTATGGAGATACAGGTAAGGTAGCTGGGGTCAGCTTTCCTAGGTTATTCCTGCTTTATTCATCCATCCGTCTTTTCTCCACTTCAGAATCTAAGTTGTTTTCATAGCAATTTACAGGGCAGCGGCACTGGGAATAACATAGGGGATACCGGAAGAAAAAAGAAGGAAGCACCAGAAGCAGTCGGTAAATCCATTATATTCAACAAACATTTATTGGGCACCTATGACAGTCTAGGTGCAGGACATAGATTGGCCTGAAGGTGACACACAATTTAGATAAGACATCATCCCTGCCTTCATGAAGTTTAAAGTCTATTAGGGAGGCATGATATACCTATATATAGATAGATATAAAAACACATATGTATGTATATCATGTACTATTTTGTGTTATAGTTATCTATGTGTATATGTGTGTATATGTATGTTATGTACATGTGTATATAACTGAACACACATGCGTACATACACATACATACATATACACACATATATAAATATATGTATATATACATAGATAACTATAACACAAAATAATACATAATTAGCCTATGAGATGTAAAACAAAATGAGAAGTGAGATTGTGAAGTGTGTGTGTGTTTGTGTGTGTGTGTGTGTGTGTGTGAGTGTGTGTGTGTGTGTGTGTGTGTGTGTGTGTGTGTGTGTGTGTGTGATGTTACCTGTGGAGGAATCAAAGAAGTCTTCATGGAGGAAATGAAATGAGAATTGGGTTTTGAACACCAGGCAGAAATTCAATAGGCCAAGTGGCCAGGTATTTCTAAGCTTTTGTTCTTGTTCAGTTATTTCAGTTATGTTTGACTCTTCATGACACCATTTGGGGTTTTCTTGAAAAAGATACTGGAGTGGTTTGCCATTCCCTTCTCCAGCTCATTTTACAGATGAGGAAACTGAGGCAATCAGGGTTAAGTGACTTTCCCAGGGTCATATAGCTGGTATGTGTCTGAGGCCAGATTTGAACTCAGGAGTCTTTCTGATTTGGGGCTCAGCATTCTATCTACTGTGCCATCTAGCCATCCCATTTATAAGCTAGGGACTGCCTGTTTATCAGTTTAGAAGGCCAGCCCTATTCAGTATCCCTGAAGAGGGAGAATATTATTCAGAGACAAAAGACACATAATCTCATGACACCTGCATTTCAAGTAGAAACTAATTCAGAAACTCAATGCACAAAACCTGTTTGGATGTTGGATAATGTTAATATCCCACTGTGTACTCTCACGTATCCTGGATGCCAGCAGGCACTATGGCCAGACCTACCCATCATTAGTATGGAGCGTCATCCTAGAGCTAAGTGTCTTTACCCCTAGGTGAAGGCAGGATTCCTTGGCTGAGCACTGATCACAGCCACCTGCTCCTCTCATTGCCTCCCTTTTATAGTTCAGGCCCAGTAATTAAAATCACTCCCATTAAGCTAGTATGGTAGACTCAACAAACCAAGGGCAAGTTTATGGATCTGAAGGCTAGAAAGTGCTTTAAACCTTGGCAATTCTGGCCAGCGTGGAGAATAGCAATTAGAATAATTAACAACCAGGTCCTTGATGTCTAGCCACCACCCAGGGCCAACAGCAGAACAAGGATTGCTTGTGACTCTGGTTGGAGCTGATAACAGACTTGGGGTTTCAGTATTCTAGCTGCCGGGGCTGCAATAGGGGACCATGTGCTCAGGCATAGAGGAGCAAACTATCCTGGGGCTCTGTGACCTCTCCCAGGTGGTGGGATGAAGTTTCATGGTTTGGCAAAGACATTATTCTCTGGTACTTTCACAAGGACAGTGATGAATAAACGGATGGGGTTGCACGGCAGTCTGATTGGTTAATCAGAAGCCCTGACGTTGTAAGGTTTCCAAAGAGGAGAGAATAAGGCCACTAACCAGCAATCCTATTGGAGCAAGACTTGGGCAGGTTCTGGGTCTATCCAGGAATGGCCTAACTCACAATATTGCCTCTCAAGTGAAATGGGCATATCTGAAAGACAGAGAGAGGGCAAAGAGGACTGGTGACATACTCTGCAGTGTTTGGAGTGGCAGAACCATGAGAGGAAAGGGAGACTCTCTAGAGGTCCAAGCAAATGCCCATAACATATTTGGAAAGTCAGTGAATAGCATTCTCTGGTTGGAGTGGAAATTAGTGTAGGAGAAAAGTGGGTGATAAGCTCAAAGAGCTAGGTTAAGGCTAGTGTACAAAGTACCTTAAAAGCCCAGAAAAGGAGTTTAGACTGCAAGGGGTAGGAGATGGAGTGCTATTGAAGGGGGTGATGTAGGGAAGTGACATAAGGAAAGCAGTATTATAATACAAGGCCCAAAGGCAGCACAAGATAATGAAATGAACACTAGATTAGGACTCGGAGGAGGAATTCACAATCTATACCAGCTCTTAACTACCTGGGATCTTGGACACGTCACTTCAACTCTCTGGGCCTCACTTTCCTCATCTGTAAAAAATGAAAGTTAGACTAGATGATGTTCATGTTCAGTTGTTTCAGCCATGTCCAACTCTTTATGACCTCATTTGGGGTTTTCTTGGCAAAGATACTGGAGTGGTTTTGCCATTTCCTTCTTCAGCTCATTTTACAAATGAGGAAACTGAGGCAAACAGGGTTAAGTGACTTGCCCAGGGTCACATAGCTGGTAAGTGTCTGAGGCCAGATTTGGACTCAGGAAGACGAGTATTCCTGATTCCAAGGCCAGTGGGCTATCCACTGTACTACCTAGCTGCTCTTTAGACTAGATGAACTGTGCATTAAATTAAAGCTTTGATAGCTTAAAACCACACTAAGACATTTAGAATACCCTAATAAAATCTTAGTGGAAAGAATACTGAGTTAGCAGTCAGAAAATTGGAATTCCCTAAACCCCTCCATAGTACTCACTACCAGTGTGAGTTTGGGCAAGTTAATTTGCTTCTCTGGTCCTCATTTTTTTAACTCTGTCAAATAACAGAATTATCCTAGATGAACTCTGAGGTCTTGCATAGCTCTGACATTCTATGATGCTGAAAGAGGCATGATTTTAGCACATGACCTCCATCCCATCTTGAAAACTCCAGTTCCATTATTTAACTGTTTTGCCCTGATCCTCTAGGTTGAGAATAGAAGGATTTTCATGTCTATTATCCATCTTATCCTCTGTGAATTCCCACATGATTAAATAGGCTTGTACTTAAATGGAAGGTCAAAAATGTACTTCAAATCCAAATGAAAAAAAAAACATACTAGCAAGATAATATCTGTTTCAAATTAACAGCACCTCAGTCCTGCTCCAGGTGCAAGGTCATTTTGAAGAAAGTGCTCTGTAAACTGTAAAGCACTTTTGATATGAGTGATCCTTGTGAATAACTGAGAGGTGATTGTGCTTTTGGGAGAAATAGCTCTTTAGCAGTATCCTTGCCATGGATGGAGAATCTTGGATTGATGTGCATAGGATATTAATAATTCATTTTAATAACTTATCAACCATTTATGAAGTATCTACTGCGTGCAGAACATTGTGTTAATAGTAACAGATGACATTTGTATGGTGCTTTAAAAGTTTGCAAATATGTTTTACAAATATAATTTCATTTTATCTTCACAAAATCCCTGGAAGATAGGTACTGGTATCCTCCTCACTTTACAGATAAAAGAAATTGAGGAGGCAGATAGAGGTTAAGTGACTTGTCCAAGTGCACATAGCTACCGTATGAAAGCACATTTGAATTGAGGGTTTACTGACTCTAGACTCTGTGCTCTATCCATGGTGCTACCTAGCTTGTTGCCTCTGTGCTAGGAACTGAGGGATATACTAAGTGAAGGGGGGAAAAAGATCCCTGCCCTCATGAAGCTTACAGTCTAGCAGGGGTGGGAGGGGGGTGAGCATGATATAAACACAAACAACACTGCAAGAATCTGAAAGGTAGAGAAAATAAGTGACAAATAAGCCAGAAAGATATAAAGGAAGTGCTATATGAGATGCAAAGTGGGGAAAGGTCAATACTAAATGGATTGTATGATAGAAAGAACATCGACTATGCAGGTAGAGGACCTGGGTTCCTAGCTATGTCATTTACTATCTGTATGACCTGGAACAAATTTCTTAACTTCTCTGGACCTCGGTTTCCTCACTAGTACAAGGCGAGGACTGGACTAGGTGAGCTCCCTTCCATCTTTTTTTTTTTTTACTGCGCTAAATTTAATATATTTTAAAAGGAAAATTATCTGTAATAGATTCATAGCTTCATATAAAATTCCTATTTTCTAGCCTTCTTTGAATATGCAAATATTCATGTTTGTTGATGATTTTCTAGTTCATAATTTAAAACACTTTTCTAAGAAATGCCAAATTGTTTTTTTTTTTGTATTACAAATGAAGCTCCATTTCAACTAAAGATCTAGGATGCTATAATCAAATAATTTCATGATTTGGGGAAGGCTTTTGTAGAGAATGATATTTAAGCTAGGCTTTAAAAGATGGGCAAGGATTTAACAGGGAGAATAGAAATAGAGAGTGCATTCCAAACAGAAGGACCAGCCTGAGCAAAGGCATAGGGGCCTGAAAGCACAGGGGTAGGTGGGGGACACAGCAAGAAATACAGTTTGCCTAGAACATCATCTGTGGCACAATATGTGATAAGGCTGGAAAGGTAGGAAGGCATCAGATTGGCGGAGGATTTTGAATGCCACTCAAAGTAGTTTGTTTTTCCTCATTAAGCAACAGGGAGCCATTAAAAGGATTTTAAATAGAAGAGTGATATTACATGATCCATACATAAGGAAGATAAGTCTGGCAGTGGGGTTAAGGATTTTTGAGGGAAAGCCATAGTAGAGATGGGAAGACTCATTAGGAGGCTGTTGGAATAGTCCAGGTAGATGGCAAAGAGGACATATGTTGGATGGTGGAAGGGGGAATAGGAAAGATGGGATGGATGTAAAACAAGTTGTAGAGGAAGAATTGACAGCCTTTGGTAACTGATGGAAAATGAAGGAAGGGGAGGAGTCTAAGATAAAGCTAAGGTTTTGAACTTGGAAGAATAGATACAACTGATAGAACAAATTAAGTGAAAATGAAGAGCATGTTTTTGGGGAAAGACAAAAAGTTTGGTTTTGGAAGGGTCGAACTTGAAGTCCTGGTATGATATACAGGTAGAGAGATGTCCTACAGAGAACTGAATATTAGAGCCTGGAGCTCAGGGCTGGAGGCATGGATGCAGGAACTATTTGTACAGAGGTAACAGTTAATATAGGGCAGCTAGGTGGCACAGTGGATAGAACACTGGGCTTGGAATTAGGGAGACTCATCTTCATGAGTTCAAATCCAGGCCTCTGACACTTACCAGCTATGTGATTCTGGGCAAGTCACTTAACTCTGTTTGCCTCAGTTTCCTCATCTGTAAAATGAGCTGGAGAAGGAAATGGCAAACCACTCCAGAATCTTCACCAAGAAAACCCCAGAATGGAGTCATGGAGAATTAGACACAACTGAAATGGCGGAACACAAAGAAAACAGTTAAAGCCCTAGGAATGAATAAGATTGCTAATTTGAGGGAGCATCTATTTTAAATAGTCAAGAAAAGGCCAAGGAGGCAGCAAAGGAGACATAGAAGTATTTACAGAGATAAGAGGTGAACTAAGAAAATGGGCTGTCTTGGAAGCCAGAGAGAAAAGGACAGAGTAGGCAGAAGTGATCAGCAGTGTCAGATTTTGCACAAAGATCAAGGAAGATAAGAAATGTGATAGGCAACTAGATTGGGTAATTAAGATGTCACTGGTAAATTTCAAAAAAGCAGTGACTCGTGGGGATGGACGCCAGATCATAAAGGGTTGAGGAAAGTATGTGGTGAGAAGAGTAGAGGCATTAGGATAGAAGAGCTTCATTGCCTGGATCTCCTGGCAGGCTCCCTTGGGTACCATGTTGACAGATTGTATGACAATGCCAGCGGGTCAGGATATTGATAAATCCTCTGGCCTAGTCAGAGTCTCACCACTGACAGGAGGTTAAAAAGAGCAGATTCTACTTCCATTTGATTCATAGCCAAGTTGGTTTATAGCTGGCGTAGGGCTGTAAGGTAGAAAAACACTATCCGCTGTTTGGTTACTTCTCCAAAATTAGGCCCTCTCCAACCCCATGTCACCCTCTGTTTCCCTTTGTCACTCTTTCCCCTTCCTCACTCCATCTTCACTGCTGACTATACCAATAATACACTCTTTTTTTCCATTTATGTATTGCTATAAGATGCATCTCTAACTCTCCAGAGACCTGGTGGTTAGACAAAGAGATGCACAGCCACTATAACAGCTGAAATTCATTGAGCTGATGAACAAAAGGCAGAGTTATATCTCTTTAATGCAAGCACTCTCTTCTCACAATAGAGCCAAGTCAATGGGAGCTGAATTTGGATTCTCCAATGGGAGCAACCCATTCAACGCTGTGAAGCCTTGGCTTCTTTTTTTTAAATTTTTTCTACCCAGGCAATGCCATTGCTTGGGTCCCTGGTGATTATTCAATGGAAGGCTGGGGTTATCTGAAATACAGAGGGCCCTCTGCAGCTGCTAAAACTCTCAGGCACCAGTTGTTTAGTAGGATTATGGTATTAATCAATTTGCATGGAGGGACATGTTTGATTTCTACTATAGATGAGAAGACTTGACTGAAATGTTCTTTACTCTCTGTTATCTCCTTCCAGTAAGGTAGAAGTGAAGCAGAGAATGACCTTCACCTAGCCTAGATCTAGAGATGTGCTGGTAAATGTTTAACAACCTGTTCTCCCAAAATGAGTCAATATGAGCTGGCTTCAGCACTGCCCTATGTCAGACCTTGTAACCTTGTATGCTCCCAAACGTAAAATGCTCTTCACCCCATCCCTCTCCCAAGCCAAGCCACTGCTTCCCTGCTGAGCCCTCTGTTCTCTTTCTCATTGATTGGGCTGCCACTGTGCACTCATCACCGTCCTGGTGACATCAACATCTCTTTCCCCACTCCCCTTCCTTTGATGTCTTTCTTTGATGATGTGAAGAAAAACTAATTATAGCCCTCCTCTCTTCTGAAGAGCATGGGCATCCATTGTGTGTATGGGCACAAACACCTGTACATGTGCAAATAAAGGAGAATATAAAGCAAGAAGAGGCCTGAAAATCCTGAAGGAGAAAGCCATTGTGGTCTTGAGCTGATGATGATGATGATGATGATGACGATGATGATGATAGCAATAATAATAGCAAAAGTCGACACAAGCAATGACTTGGATTAGGAAAGAGGTAGGATGAGCATTTCACATTTGGGCACATAGCAGCCCCCCCTTCCTGTAACCTCAGACACTTCCCTAGTTTTAATTAATCAATCGGCAACTACTTCTGAAGCACTTTTACTTTAAATTTTACAAAACATTTTACCAAAATGATGAAGGGGATGTGTTGTCTCAGAGACACCTGGGAAGACACCTGAATTAATGCGTGAAGTGAGCAGAACCAGGAGGACAATTTACACAATAACAGCAACATTGTCCAAAGAAACACCTTTGATTCTGATCAAAGCAGTGATCAGCCATGGGTCCGGAGGACTCATGATGAAACATGCTACCCACCTCCTGACAAGAAAAATGATGGACTCAGAGTAAAGACATATGTATTTTTTGGATAATGACATGACCAACATGGTATTTTCTTTTTGTTTGACTATGTGTATTTATTACAAGGGTAGGAGAGAGAAAAGGCAGATTTTGGTGAATTGAAAAAAATTAATTAATAAAAAAACAAAAGCAATTTGCCTACATCATCTCCTTATCTTCCTCCTCATCATGACAACTAGGATTTATGTAACATTTTCAGCTTTGAAGAGTTCTTTGTTATCTCATTTAATCTTCATGACAATGCTTAATTTATTATTATAATATTACCTCCATTTTACAGATGTGGAAGCTGAGCTGGAGAGGTTTGATTTGGTCACATATCTGGTAAGTGACTGAGGCAGGATCTGAACTCAGATCTTCTTGACCCACAGGCCAATATTCTTCACCATTTCATCTACCTGTCTAACCTCACAACAACCCCGTGACACATGTGCTATTACTATCTCCATTTTAGAGACGATTAAACTGAGGGTCAGAGAATATAAATAACATTTAAAGTCATGCAGCTAGCACATACGTGAAGCAGTATTCAAACCCAAGTTTTAATGTCTGTCTCATTCGTTTAAAACACGCTGACATTTTGTTAGAAAAACTTGAGAACCTCTGGTCTACTAAGATGCATCCTCTCTCCTCCTTCTGTCTGTGTAGCAAAAAAAAAAAAAGATGATGATGATGATAAATAATAAAAACAACGACAATATAAAACTGTACTCTAGGTGTGGGAAGCTCGTACAAGTGCTCCTTTTTGGCTGGTCTCACCTGACAGAGCCCATTATCACATGCCAGTCATCACAAAGTTCCACCCTTCATTTCCTGTTGCTGGCGCTTTCTAGGTTTCAAGGGCATGTGTCCTGACTGAGTGAGAGTAGAATAGGAATGCCTGTTGTCAAGCCTGAGCTCTCTACAGATAGGTCTCTGATTTTCTTGAGGATACAGGATTCTACTGGGGGTGAGGGTGGGTGGAAGTGAGGCAGCATGAGAGATGGAGGTTGGGAACAAAAGAACAGGGTGGGTAAATTACCCACGGATGAAATTATAGGAAGCCGATTGTAGTAGATTGGTGGGATTTGGGAATTAAAAGAAAGGGAGTGAAAGAGATGAGCTAGGCTGAGGGAGAAGACTGAGCTGGGGAGCAGATGTCTGCGACTGGGAGCCTGCCCAGCCCTGCCCTCTCCTCCCTGGCACGATGTCTTCCTGCTGACAGTGACTGCCAAGCATCTAGCTTCATTTGCGACTGGGCCCCAGTTGCCACCAATGTACCCAAGCCCCCGCCAGTGATTCAGTTAATATGAGAGATTAAAGTTGTCTCTCTGGCTTCATTCTCTCATTTCTTTCACTCTCACAAGTCACAAGTGTCACAAGTACTCCCTATCTCTTTTCCAGGGCCCCAGGACATTGGTGACTTTGCATCTGTTCCAGTGCCTCCTAGAAATAAGCCTCCTTTCCCCTCTCCTGGCACATTGAACCTCAGAGGTCTAGTTCAGCCCTCAAACTATCCAGCCTGCATTTGATCTGTGACCGTCAGAGAACCACTCTGTCTAGATTGATGGAGAACAGAAAGTCTTGGGCTGGCAATAAACATGTGCTAGTAGACCATTTATTTTTTTGTTCATTTGAGTCCATCTGAAATTCAGGATTACTCTGCTTTAAGAAAGGTTTTTATTTGTTTTTTTTTTATTTTTCAAATCTTGATAGACTGAAGGGGCATTTCCCATGGCTTGAACAAGAATTGAGAGCCCTCCACATTCTTGCTCCCTGCCCATGTGACTTATGTTAGATGCCAGTAAAATGTAAATCTCTTGAAGGCAGGTAAGATTTCATTTTTCACTTTGCATCTCTGGAACGAAGAATAATGACTGGTATGCAGTAGGTGCTTAATAAATTAATAAACATTTGTTGAATTGAACTAAATGTTGTTCTACCACTCTACTCATTTCTCATCTGTAAATCAATATTTCCCACCTACCACTTTGGTAGTGCACCGCACAGGACTGTGGAATCTTATATATGCTTTCACGTATATACATTGTCTTTTTTGATAGAATATAAGTTACTTGAGGGCAAAGATTGTTTCACTTTGGCTTTGAATCCTCAGAACCTCACATGGCACCTGACAAAAGGCAGGCATTTCAAGAGTTATTGCCCGACTGAATGATTTAACAGCAGAGAAAACCTTTCAATTGATTGACTCTTGGAGACTGGTGTGTATCTGTCTTTCAGAGCCACTGTGAATCTCTGGGGCACCCTAATGCACCTGCCAGACCTAGATCAAGGTGTCTGTGTTCTGGGTGATATGCAAAAACTCTATCCCCTTAGGTCTGAAAATGACAGCTTTCCCTCCTGTCATCCTCCTACGGCACTGTCCACTGGAGGATTTGGGTCTTCATGGTAATGTATGACAAAATAAATACCTGTGGGCCACAGGGAATTATTGCATTAATAATATGCACATTTAGGAAAAGCAACATTGACAAATGCTCCTCATTGTGCTTCTCCTTCATTTCTGACCCTAGGCAGCTGCCTTCTTTGTGTACCCCTATTCCCAGCTCTGCTCTCTATTTCCTGAGGTATCCCTGTGATCAAAGTCACAAAACGGGAGGGACTGTTGAAAGCTCTCCCATACTGTTTACCCTCACAAGCTATGTCTCCATCAAGTGAAAGAACAACATGAGCTCCGCCATCCACCCTTAATTCCGGTATCCGAATGCCTTGATTTCTTCCTTTAAGAGAATTCCTTGAACTTCCCATCTCGCTTTGCTGGTGCAGACACCCACCTTCAAGATGTTGCTGCCAGAACCCATGCCTTTGAGGGCAATTAAAACTATCTGGCCTGTATCTGAGCTGAGCTGCAGAACCTTCCATGGGATTTTCCTCTCCCATCTAGCTATCCTGTAGTTTGGATGCTATGCACATCCGGGCAGCAGGGAAACATGCCGATACTTGGGTGACTTCTGAATACAGAAAAGGGTGAAAAGAAAAAAGGAAACCAGAGAATGATGACTCAGTCAGAAGTTTTTTCTAAATTGCTATAGATTTCAACCCCTCAACCCTGGCCATTTTTGTCAGAGAGAGGGAAACAAGGCAGTAAAGAAGAAAATAAAAAATAGATTATTATCTACCTTGGGCTGAGCCCCCCTTTTCTTCATGAGCTGTGCTTGCTGTCTTCTGCAGCCTATCTGCATGTTAAAAGCTGAAAGATGAGCTAGGCCAACTATTGACAACCAAGCTCAGATTATAGGTTACTTGGATCCTGGAAGATGGAATCAATTAGGATGGAGCTTTCAGCTGGCCAGGTGAATTATCTTTTGAATGATTTTTCTTTTCCTTGCAGTATCCAAAATATTCTAAATACAGCTGAGATGAGGGCTATTCAATGACTGCACCCGCTAGGGCAAATGAGAGGGGGTGGGAAAAGGCAAAAGAGAAATCCCAGAGACAAAAACTCGGAACAAAAGAAAAACGGTCTCTCAGCATTTTCAGCTGAGGACTTACTGATGCTTCACAGATATTTTCAAATGAGACCTGTCAGCCCTTTGTGAGGTCTTATGGGACCTATTTTTAGAAGAAGCGTGTGGAAAGACCCTGAAGAATAGTCACACTTCAGCATAGCCAGGGGTCAGGATTGGCATTGGTTTTAGAAAAAAACTAAAAATTTAGCCTCCCGGAAGACAGGTCCAGTAGATAATGGGTCTTCCTTCTCCCTGGTGGACTATGATATTGGGCAATTGCCTTTGTGATGGAGTCTTAGCAACCTCCTTTTGTTAAAGTCTGAGTTTATTCCCTCTGAATGAAAGAACTGGTTTAAAAAAAATCTAAATCCAGGGGGATGGAGAGGGAAAGGGCGGGAAGAGGAGAAGAGGTGAAAGAGAGAGAGAGAGAGAGAGAGAGAGAGAGAGAGAGAGAGAGAGAGAGAAAAGAAGAAGAAGAAGAAGAAGAAGAAAGAAGGGAAGAGAAGAGAAGAGAAGAGAAGAGAAGAGAAGAGAAGAGAAGAGAAGAGAAGAGAAGAGAAGAGAAGGGAAGGGAAGAGAAGGGAAGAGAGATTTACTTTACTGATAAAACCATAGGGATTCAGAATTTTCTGACTTTTTCAAATACTTCCAAGGCAAACAAAACAAACAGCACACAACCACTTCTCCCAGAAAAGGCAGCTAAGCCCACTTTATTTGCAGAGACCCAGAGCTCCAGCAGGGGAGTAGTGAGTCACCCATGTCTTGGAAACAAAGAATAAACCTGCCATTGGGATCCCCCTGGGTAGCAAAGTTCCTCTAGAATCTATTCATGGCTTTCTCTTTACTCTCATCAAGCTGCACATTTGCCTGAGAGCAATTTCCTGCTAACCATAACTCAACCTTGGAAAATGCCCCTTGATGCTTTCTTTTCAGCCCTGAATTTCCATTTGGTTTTAAGTAACACAATGTGATCTGAACAAAGACATGAAATGAGGGAATGAAGAGTAGCGGCCCCTCCCTCACCCTCTCTAGTATCAAATACATGGTGGCAGGGGGTAGATTGGGGGGTGAGAGTGGGTAATTTGTTCATTCCTTTTATTTTTATGGAACACTTCATTTACTTACAGCATAATTATTGTTGTACTTTTTGCTGTTTCCCATTTGCTGTTAAAAAAATTTCACCCCCCCCATTTTTCTTAATGCATTAAAATTAATAACTCGTAATAGTGACCTAATTTGCCTTTAGTTCTATAAGCATGGGTTTTCTTTTTCTTTTTTTTTTCTCCCAGATCCTGAAAAAACTCTTGACATGTTACTGTGGTAACAGAAACAGCTTAGGAAGTTCATGAATGAAGGCCATTGTAGCTCCTCCAAAGACATCTCTTCTACCCACCCTTGCCGTATTTGAGCCTACCACTCAAGGCCTGCTAGACAGTTGACTCCAGCATTCAGTCTTTGAAACCAGCTGCTCTCCCCAATTCCCTGCTTGCGTCTGTCACTACATTGCCTGACCTAGAGTATGGCTTCAGGACAACATTTTGTATTTCTCTTTAGCTTTCCAGAACCATTATTAGAGATCTTTTCCTTATTTCTTTATGATTTCTTCAGCCATAAATGTTTTTTTCAAAACATCTGTAGCTTCCAAACTCATTCCCCTTCACTTATCCTTGCCCCCCCACCCATTATCCTCATCATTCCCTATCATAATTGCTAAAGAATTTTATCCTTGAATGAGGAATGTAATGACATGAAGATAGAGCCATGCATTGGAACCTCACTGAAAGAGTGCTGTATTTGAAACCATGGGACCTAGATTCAAATCATGGTCTTTAGGACCTTGGGCAAATCACTTTCTTCATCTGTAACATGAAGTTGCTGCACCACATGAGCGGCTATCTCGGAATTTGGAATCCTATGATTCTCTATCCCTCTGTTTGTGTTTCTAGATGAGAAGCTGTTTTGTAACAAGGTCATTTCAGCACTTTAGCAACTAAGCCTCCTCCAAGTTGTTCCAGACGGAACCACTTGGTAGCAAGTTCCTTTTATTCTGGAAAATGTTACAGTGAAATTCGTGGTTATTGTGATAGCACCATCCCATCAAGCAGTTCAGATCTGTAGATGAGCATATGTCTTCCCTCTTCCCATCACTGGGGTGACAGTTACCAGTTTTCAGAGGGAGGCACATGTATATTCTTGGGGAGTGGGGGTCTGGAAGATGTGCATGTGCCAATGGATGCTCGTGTAAAGATTTGATTTCTAACGCCACTTGGAGAAGGAAATTGATCATTACCCACAACAGAAAGCAAGCAAGGAAGGAAAAGAACAAGAATGTTTCAAGAAGTCTCTGTATTGATTTTAAAATCCCATCTGACAGGAAAATGATTTGAATCCATTTCCACTTTGTGGCTAAGGTCTGGTGCTTCCTCCACACAATCTCCTGGAGCAGAATTCATCAAGCATCTCCCAGGATGGCACTTTAAACCTGACATGCAAATAGCTTCTCACTCATTTGCCTCAGCAAAGTAACCACGTGCTGGGCAAAGGGTACAATCTGTGCCTGGTGCTCTATGGGGGAAGGCACTTAGACTTATAAGCCAAGAGCCTTATTTACAAATTTCCTTTAAGGTCACAAATTTGTAAAGGCCATATTTATTCTTGCGAGGAAGAGACACCCAACAATTCTGCCTTTACAGAAAGAAAGCTACTCAGGCAAACTACAAATAAAACATTCAGTCCACCTCCCCTCTCCTCCCTAGTCCACCTTGGATCTGCTTCATGTATACACACACACACACACACACACACACACACACACACACACACACACTCCTTGCCTGTAGACATCTCTACTCATTTCTGTGGAAGGGTGCTGTATATCTGTCATGTGTTCACTCACTTTACATGTAAAAATACTAAGGCCAAAAGGTCTGTGCATTTAATTTACTTGTAAGTGAATAGCTAAATACCTCCTATAAGCTTTAAAAAAACCCAACAACTTATGAATTCATAATTGCTAGAAATTTCACCTCCTGGCCATGCTTATCCTTCTATGGAGTTATTAAAACCCACACAATATGGTCTAATAATTTATTAATAGTCAACATAAATAGATAACAGCTCACAAAGTCATAATAATTATTGC
This sequence comes from Phalanger gymnotis, assembly GCA_028646595.1. Lineage (NCBI taxonomy): Eukaryota > Metazoa > Chordata > Mammalia > Diprotodontia > Phalangeridae > Phalanger > Phalanger gymnotis. The sequence goes on along the minus strand of CM053622.1, from coordinate 680,128,461 downwards.
ATGTTAAATAATAATGAGAAATTATTTAAGAGGTATTTTGTTGCAGGGGGGAAGGGAAATGTTAAGAGGGGAGAAGTGGCACTACTGCTAATGCATCGGATCACTGCTGTGGGGGGGTGGGGTTACACAGTTTGCACCAGGATAACTCTTCAGTTCAGCTCACCCTCCTTAAGGGTATGTGGCCATTACCTCTACCTTGAGAAGAGAAGAAATTAACACCCCAACCCCACTTGTTTGACAGTAAAGGGAATCCAAGTTAATGAGAAGAGAGCAACTTTTTCATGAAGGAATTATGTGCAGATATCAGAGCAGTTTGGTTTTCTCTATTAAAAATAAGTACTTCTCTTTCATTTGACCTTGATTTGGGGATTCAAAACCTCCACCATCTATCCATAGATAATAAGATCAAAGACCTAGAGGGGAAAGGGAGTAAAGTATAAAATGACAGGAAAGGGGACAAGTTATTAAGAACTTTAAATGCCAAAAAGATGACTTTATATTTTATCCTGAGGTCAAACAGGTAGTTAATGGTAGAATGGCTCCCTTGACCCCTCCCAGAACCTTTATCCCACCCTAACCTCCAATTCTTACTTTCCTTTAAAGGTAATTAGTTGTAGGCCATCAGAAATATCCTCTCTAGGGATTATTTGTGTGTTCTTTCTGAATGTTCTGTAAAATTCCCAAATTAATAAAACATGATTATTAAGGATGTCGCTGGAGTCCATGAATGGGCAGCGTACACATTAAGAAGACTACCTATGATTAATTTAACACAGCCCTATTACAGTGAAAGGTTCTTCCAGGAACATCTCCTGCTGTTACTAGAAGATATGCTATATTTATCTAGGACATGAGCCTCACAGTTGATGTCAAAGCAGAGTCAATTGAAGCCTTTTTGCTTCTAAACTAAACATCATTGACTGACAGAACAAAACATAATACCCTCTGGCTTGGGCAGGTATAAGGAGAGAATGTGACCCATGTCCTAGTTGTAACAGATACACAGGTGTGGGGATATACATATCTATCCATCTAATGGATGTATATAGTTGTTCGTCGTTGTTCTGTTGTTTCAGTTATGTCTGACTCTTTTTGGGGTTTTCTTGGCAAAGGCACTAGAGTGGTTTGCTGTTTCCTTCTCAAGGTCATTTGACAGATAAGGAAACTGAAGCAAACAAGGTTAAGTGACTTGCCCTGTGTCACATAGCTAGCAAAGGTATCCTAAAAGTCTTGATGCAGCTTTAAGCTATTAAAGTATAAAACTGCATTAAGACTTTTGAGATACTATTTACACACACACACACACACACACACGCACACACACACAGAGGATGGGGAGTATTTTAAAATTCCAATCCCATTATTTCATTCAGGGACCTGAGGCTCAAAGAGTGAATTGCCCAAAGTCACATAGCAAGTTGGTATCTGAACTTTGTTCAGCCAAATCCTAAAGTGTTACCTCCCCTACACCATGTTAATCAATAATAATTCTCAGAGCAGAGAGAGGTCAGTGCTTCTTCGTGCTTCAGGAATAAGAATGGACTGAGTCCCAGCAAAAAGAGAACAGGGAGAGTATCCAGGCATAGTAAAGAAAGCCAGTCGATGGGGGACCACTGACAACCTGTAGTCAAGCTGTGTAGCTCTCACTGCAGATGTCTAGGGTCAGGGAAGGGGGTAGTGAGGAAGGAGATGGTGGTTGGGCACTGTTAATTTCAAGTTGCTGCCTCTACAGAGCAAGAAACCCACCCCATTCAGAGCTGGGCAGCAGCATCTTTCATCTCCATCAAGCACAAATGGGTTGCTCAACCTTTAAAAGCTTAATTGGTTTTTCTATGTTGTTCTCCATCCTTATACCCCTAATAATAATTCACTGTTCCACTTAGTCCATGGGGAATTGTAGTGTGATGAATGATTGCTCAGAAGGTGGGGAGGCTCACCCCACTCCTACTGGGGCAGAGATCACAGAACCCACAGAGGGGATGAGACAGCTTAGTCAGGCCATGGGACATAGGAGAGGGGTGTTCTATGTTGTAGAGAAGGGTCACCTTCACAGGGTTCCAACTTCTGGCAAAAGCTTTGCCTTGGCTACTTCTTGGAAATGGGTTCTTTTGGCAGAGAGATGGCATATCTCAGGTCTGTCAATATAAAATGATCCATAATGGGTCAAAGGAAAATAGGGCTCTGGAATTGGAATAATAAACCTGAGGGTTGCATGAGTGCACTTCTCTTCATCCCTCACAACAAAGTTATTTTTGGTCCAAATTTTCCCTCATCCAGACCAGATGGTATGTTATCTCTCAGCATATTACTGATTCAGTGTTTCTACATTACAAGAGACTAAGATTACATGAATCTTATCGATGTGAAAGAAATGAATCTTCCCTGCCAGGTTATTGTCCTCATGTCCCTGAAAGATGCATCTTCATCTTCAGGGTCATTCTTGGCAGCCTGAAAAAGGCATAGGGGTCATACGATGGGCTTGAGAAAGTTATTACAAGGAAACCTAGTAGGAGAAAATCAGAACACATTCCTAAGAGTTCCTCTCCTATAATTTTTTCTTTCCCCTTCCCTGAGATGCTTCAGGTTTGAACCTTTTCCCAGAGTGGACCTCTAGGGATGGACAAGCACTCTCTCAGCCTCCTGAAAAGCCCATTTACTAGCCACCTCTCCTGGGGCAAGTACCAATCATGGCAAGCAGTGCAAACTACTCAGGGCATTTCTACAAATAGGCATGCCAAAAATGGAGTACCACATGCGATCCAAGACAATATATCTCCATCAAAAGCTTTATAACTCATTCAACATCAAGGAGGGTGTTTTCCCCCTTTTCTTAGATTAAAAACACACACATACATACCACAATAGGTTTTTTTTTTAATTTTTATTTCAGCAGGGTTCCAGATAATAAAAAGATTTATAATTAAGCCAGTAGATTTACTTTTGCTATGCTGCCCTGGATTATGAAAAAGTATAATTATATGCAATTAAAAAATGAACAGTATTTCTTACCCGAGTGAAGCTTTAAAAGTCATTATGAATCCATTAGCTCAGCAGACCTTACAAATGGCCTTCAGTTCTCTGGACTTGGTTTAAATTTACAACAGAAGTAGCTAACTTTTCCCTATTTCTTTGTGTGTGTGTACGCGTATGTGGGTGTGTGTGTGTGTGTGTGCATGCACACCCACATGCTGTGTTTACTATTCTCTGCTGCACTAGGGAGAAAGCTGATGGGACAGCAAAGATATTAGGATATGCATACTTTGAGTGACAATGAATATGCCATTTACCCTTTTGGCTCCAGTGGCATTGAATTTTCTTCTTTTGTGTCCTTCTGGTTGGGAAATTCCAAAATGTCCCTTGAATTTTCTGAGTCTTCTCTTTTCCCTTTAATTTGGCTACACTGTCATTCGCACTGCTTTGATTAGCTAAAGTTCACATAATGACTCCAATATCCATGAATCTGAAGGGGACAAAGTCTCAGGCTCCCTCCTGCGTCCATGTCAAAAGAGACTACTTATTCCTGAGGCAGGGATCACTGCCGAACCAAATACAACATCTGACAAAGAATAAAATGAAACCAAGGATGGCAACGATCAAGTGAACAAATGGACTGTGGAGACAATATTTCAATGAGATAGATGGCCAATTTGGATGATTCTGTTTCCAACACACACTCATGCCTTTAGCTTTGGCCTCAATTATCTTGGCAATTAAGGTGAAGAGAGGTTGTCAGGTTTGTTTTGGCCTTACTCAACCAAGGCATTTCATAACCCAATATCTTGTTGGGTTTTGAGGCCAAAGCAATAATCAGAATACTCAATTTAGCATTTCTTTTTGATAAGAAATTCAGATTATACAATATTTTACCTACATCAAAGTCTTTTTGGGGGGAGGTATCATGAGCCTTTTTGGCAGTCTGGTGAATATATGAATCCTTTTTCAGAATTATGCCTTAAAATGCATAAAATTATATATATATATATGTATATATATACATATAGGATTATAAAGTCAATAATATTGAAATAATTATCAATATACTAAGAACAAACAAGCCAACAAACCTCAAACCCCTAAGTCCTAAAGCTTCATTTTCATTATAAAGGTGGCAACATAAGGGAGGAATATGGGTATCAAACAATAGGTTTGGAGAAATCATTATGAGAGACATACCTAATTTTGCCTGATTGTCTATCCAGATCACAACCTTCCTGTACTCTGCTGTGGCCTGGAAAAGGTACAATAAGTAGATAGAGAATGGAAGGGTGAATGTTGGTAATGGTCAGCTCAAAGACCCTGGAGACTCAGGTGAATCTTTCAGAGTGGAGGCCTTATTTCTGGGCATCTTTCTCACTTATTCCTTTTTCCTGCTTGCAGCTCCAACACAGGTTGAGATAGCAAAAAAGATGAGTTAAAGAAAAGACACAACCCCTGCGCAGCTTTTGGCAACATCCCCAAAATGGGTTGGTTAGAAGTAGATTCCCCCTGGTGACCACCAAGTGATGTATTGTCATAGAAGACTTGCCATCAGTGAAGTGGTTGACAACCCAGATACCCATGAGGCAAAGACAATCAATAGTACCGAATTAGCAATTCTACTTGGCATTCCTGGTCCCTCTTACTATCAGCAAGTTAAATGTAAGTTACTTAAAAGAATTAAAATATTCTAGCACAGTGATGTTAAATAAAACATCTCTGTAAGCCACGTATTAACTTAGGAAACCACAAATTAACATTATTTATGTTATGTTGTATTTTCATTTTATTTTGTTAAACATTTCCCAATTTTTGAAATTTTAATAGTGTGGAAGGGAGTGGGGAGAGAGAGAGAAAGAGAGAGAGAGAGAGAGAGAGAGAGAGAGAGAGAGAGAGAGAGATTGAGAGACAAAGAATGTGGCCTTTGGACCACAAGTTTGACATCAGTGCTCTAATTGTCCAAATTAGTATGACCTACTCTGGTAGTATTTGGTGGATATTGTCTTATAAATACTTATCTTCATTTTGGTACTTTGTGCCCAAATGGATAGAGAGCTAGCCTTGGAGATAAGGAGAACTAGATTCATGTCCAGCTTCTGACAGGTACTGGCTATGTGACTGTGGGCAAGTCACTTAATCTCAAGGGGCTCCAGACAACTGGGTAAAACCATGAGTTTCAGAGAAGGTTCTGACCTACACTGATAAAGGTAGTTTCATCACAGAGAGTTCCCTATTTCTATGAAATCATAGGTCAAGACCCTATCGTATCTTTAGCACTTGGGCACCATATCAGGCACTATATTTGGTACTATCAGGCTGACACGGGAGTATTGAATAAGCACAATTCTCCCTGGCCACTGAATCATACTATCATATAATGGGAGCAGCAGGCTTTAATTAGGGATCAAGTGGAGTTATCAGATGAGTACTGTAACCTGCTCTTCCCCATCCCAAAGCCAAAGCAGGCCAGCCTATTCAGGGAAAGTTCTCTCCCTACTTTCCTTCTTAGGAAGCCTATCCCTTGGCTGCTAGAATTTCTTAGCATTCTTTGAGACAGGGTGAGTTACTACCAGTCACCTGTTTCTACTCAAGAACCCCCCAAATATGGAGGTAAGAACTACAGTGTGGCAGCCAGATGCTGACAGTGCCATGCATTAATTGTGGAAACAGCACAGAGTGTATGGTTGGTTTTTTTAATTAATGAAGTCTTTTAGTGCATAGGAATCACAGAGAACTTAATGCACCTACCTTCTCTCCTCATTCTATTTATACTGCTGCTTCAGGAGAAGAGCTGGGGAGCCGGGGTTGTTCTTCCCTTGAGTGGCATGGCCTTCAGGAAGGCAGTTTCCCTCCATCTCTCTAGAATATCTTATCCATCCTTCTCTCTCTCTCGCTCTCTCTCCTCTCTCTAAGTATCTGGGTAACAGAGTCATTCATAAATCTCCCCCCTCACACACACATACACACCTTCCCCAAAATGTGTCAGTTATGAAGCTTGGCTCATTAACATGCTGGCAGTAAAGTGCAGCAGGAGCTCTGATTTGTCATATTAAGAAGGCTATATCACTGTTGAGAGGCACATTAAAAGATTTTATTTTCCACTACCCTCCTTCCTCCAACTATTACCCATTAGAAGATGAGTCTTAATAGACAAAGTCCTAGCCCTCTTTCTTTCCTGTACAAAACCTGCTGATAAATGTTTCCTTTAGTCCTGAGGCTCTGGAAAGCTGCTTTGAAGCTGCATAATTGTGTCCTTTCTCAGAGATCCTCTGGCCCTCAATTGGCCAGTTGGCTTTAGTCATTCTGTAAAAAAGCAACCACCTTTGCTCTTCTTGTTTGTTTCTCAACATGTTTATGTGACATAAATATTAGGCTAGTCAGTCAATAAACATTTGTTAAGGGGTTATGTGTTAAAACTGTATCTTGTTCTGGGCCCTCTGACCAACCCTTGTTCCCCATCCCCAGTTAATATAGTAAGTTTATAAGTAGCCAGTATAAATTTACAATAGCAGGAAGTAAGATTGCAAAGGGGAATCTAGAAGTCACGTACAGACCATCCCAAAGATGAAAGTAAGAGAATTTGCAAACTGTATCATATATTAACCCAAATTAACCACATCCTAATAGTGTGAGCTAAATCAGGGGAAGCCATCTAGGCTTTGCTATCCAGGCCTTTTGGTTCTCTGACATGTAAATCTCAGATAAGTTCTGCTGAAGGGCTAGCAGAACACCAAATGATTCTGATAACGTCCAGATGACGTGGCTATGTTAACTTGAAAGTGTTACTGACAACTTTGAGAGCATTTGGATATGTTAATGAACTAACCCCTAAGGTGGCACTGATAAGAGTTAGTTTGTCCCCCACCCCCCAAAAAACCCATATAAAATGAGATCTCAAACTTCTGCTCCTCGAACACTGCTCCTTCTTCATCTGGGTCCATGCTGCCAAGTGCCCCCAACTCTAATACGTGATTATGTGAGTGATCTTCCATGACTCACCCCTTTCCCACTCTCTTCCCCATTGCTTCCTACCTTTCTTTGCCACCCTATTCCCTTCATCCCTTTTGGTGCTATTTGTCTCACTTTCTGGGCCTTATTCAAGTGTGACTGCAGCCATGCTTGCTGCCGCCATTGTCCTCTTCCCCCTCAAGTACCCAAAGAACCAGGCATGTCTGCCCCATTTCATAATTTCAAAAATTAATTAGTAATTCAACATACTTGGTGCCAGGCACTATGTTAAGTTCTGGGGATACAGAGAAAGGCAAAAGGCAGTCCCTCCAACAAGGAGCTCACAGTCTAATGGAGGAGATAACGTGCAAACAATTAGGTACAAACTACAGACAGGATAAATGGAAAATAATCAGCAGAGGGAATTAAGGGGGAAGAGAAAAAGTTTCCTGTTAGAGGGTGGGATTTTAGCTGAGATGTCAGGGAATACAGGGAGCAGAGATGAGAAGAGAAAGAATTCTAGGCAATGGGGGACAGCCAGTGAAATTGAGTGGAGTTGGAGGAGACAGAATGTCTTGTCCCAGGAACAACAAGGAAGTAAGTATCAGCAGAACACAGAATTCATTTGGGAAGGGGGTTACATGGTACAAGAAGATGGGAAAAGTTGAGAGTGGAGACAGTCTAACAAAGGATTTTATATTTGATCTGGAGATGTTGGTGAGCCACTGGAGTTTATTTAGTAGGGGAGCTACATGGTCAGACCTTCACTTTAGGAAGACCACTTTGACAGCTGAGTGGAGGATGCACTGGAGTAGGGGAGAGACCAGAAGAAGGAAGATCAACCAGCCAATTTTTGCAATAGTCCAGGTGTGAAGTGATAAAGGCTAGCACCAGGGCGTTGGCAGTATTAGAGGAGAAAAGGGGGTGTAAGCAGGAGATGTTAGAAAGATAAGCTCAATAGACTTTGGCAATAGATTGGAAATGGGAGTGGTGGTGAGAGAGAGAGACAGAGTGAGGAATTTGGGATGACAGCTAGGTTGCAAGCCTGGGTGACTGGGAGTATGATGTTACCATTAACAGCAAGAAGAAAGGTATAAAGAGGGGAGGGTTTGGAGGTAAACATAATGACTTTAGTTTGGGTTATGTTGAGTTTAAGGTGTCTATCCAATTCTAGATGTTCAAGAGGCAGTCAGATATGAGAGAATGCAAGTCAACAGAGAGATTAGGGATGGATAAATAGATATTTAACTCCATGAGAGTTGATAAGACGATCAAATGAAATAATATATATATAGAGAGAGAAGAGAAGAGTGCCCAGAACAGAGCTCTGTGGGAGACCTACAGTCAGTTGGTGTCACCTAGATGAAGATCCAACAAAGGAGACTGAGAAGGAGCAGCCAGGTGGTTAGGAGAACCAGGAGAGAACAGTGTCATGAAAACCTAGAGAGAAGACAGTATCAAGAAGAAGAGGGTGATTTACAGTGTAAGGTTACAGAAAAGTCAATAATAATGAGAACTGAGAAAAAGCCATTAGATTTGGCAATTAAAAGATTGCTAAGGTGGATTTCAGAAAAACCTGGAAAGACTTATATGAACTGATGCAAAGTGAAATGAGCAGAACCAGGAGAATATTGTCCATACTAACAGCAACATTGTGTGATGATTGACTATGAATGACTTAGATCTTTTCAGCAACATAATGATCCAAGACAGTTATAATGAGTCCAAAAAGGACTCATGATGGAAAATGCTATCCACATCCAGACAAAGAATGTATAGACTCTGAATGAAGATTGAAGCATACTATTTTCACCTTCTTTATTTTTTCATGTTTTTCCCTTTTGGTCTATTTCTTCTTTCATAAATATATGACTAACACAGAAATATGTTTTACATGATTGCACATAGATAACCTGTACCAAATTGCTTACTGTTTTAGGAAGAGGGGAATGGAAAAAAATTTGGAATTCAAAATTTTATAAAAACGAATGCTAAAATTATCTTTACATATAATTGGAAAAATAAAATACTATAAAAAGACATTGCTAATAACTTTGGAGAGAGCAGTTTCATTTGAATGATGATGTCAGAGGCCAGAATATAAGAGTTAAGGAGAAAGTGAGGGGGAAAGAAGTGGTTTTGTATTGTATCGTATTTTAGGAAGTCTTTTCAATGAGTTCAGTCAGAAAAGGAAGGAAAGATATGGGATAAGAGCTAGGGAGGCTGGATGGATCAAATGAAGGTTTTTTGAAAATGGAGAGATATCACCTTATTTGTAGGCAGTAGGGAGGCAGCCAGTAGAAAGGTAGAGATTAAAGATAAGTGAGAGAGTGAGGATGAGGGGTCAATTTGCTGAGAATAAAGGATGGAATGGAATCACTTGTATATGTAGAAGAGTTGGTCTTGGCTAGGAGGAGGGGCACCTCTTCCTATGAGACAGGGATAAAGGAAGAAAGTGGCAGCTGGTTTCTGGATGATGTAAGATGAGGAAGAGGGGAGAAGAGGAAGCTCTCAGTGAATGACTTTGATTTGAAGCTAGATCCTCAGCTGAGAGGAGAGGAGCAGGGAAGCCATAGGAAGTTTGAGGAGGGATGAAAAGGTTTGGAAAAGCCATTATGGTGAGTGGGGAAATTAGGAAGGTGTGAAAGTATGATAAGGGGAATAAAGGACAGCTTGTTTTTACCTTATCTGATAGTATTACTCGATAAATATTTTTTGAGTATCTACCTATCAAGCATTGGACTAGGCTTTAGGGACATAAAGAAAAATTATTCAGGTCCCGACCTCAAAGTACTTATGTTCAATTAGGGGAAAACAACATATATAAAGATGAGTAAATCTATATCTATCAATTATATATATTATACATAATATGCAAATCTATATTTATGCACATATATGCATATACATATTGGGAAACTAGGTGGTACAGTAGATAGAGTACAGGGCCTGGAGTCAGGAACTCTCATTTTTCTGAGTTCAAATCTGACCTCAAACATTTATTAGCTCTGTGACTCTGGGCAAGTCACTTAACCATATTTGCCTCAGTTTCCTCGTGTATAAAATGAGCTAGAAAAGTAAATGACAAGCCACTCTAGCATTTTTGCCAAGAAAGCTCCAAATGAGATCATGAAGAGTCAGACACAACTGAAACAAGTGAACAACAACACATATATGTGAGTGTGTGTGTGTGTGTATTTACATATATTTCTATATAATTTCTGGGGACAGTTTGAGAGGAACTGACACATGCTGAAATTATCACCCACCATCTGAAAGTGTCAAGCGACTCTTTGGATACTTCCAATCTTTATGTCTAATATGTGGAATGTCTCCTTCCTGACCTTCACTTTCATCTCTAGCCTCTTTCAAGACTCAGTTTACCATTTCTTGATGCCATCAGATGCTTCCCTGAAATTACCTTGCATTGACTTTTGGACTTGATTTCCCCTGATAGAGTGTAAGCTCCTTGAGGACAGGGTTGTTTTTTTTCTTTTTTTGTCTTTGTATCTCCAGAGCCCCTGAACTGTCCCTGACATAAGGGGCTACTTAATAATTGTTCGTTGAATGTTTGATTGATAGTACCTGACAAAGTACCATGCACAGCTTTTGCCAACTAGGAGCTCACAAACACATTTTCACAGATTATTATAGCTCAACAAGTAAAGATGAGACAAAAGAGAAGAAGCAGACTAAAACACAATTATATAGGAAGGTACTATTTTCAATTACATGCCAGTAGGAATGCTAACTGGAAAGGACATCAAGGAAAAGTTATGTGGCTGAATCTTAAGCTAGAAGGTCTCTTAGAGATCATCTAGCCCAAATCCATCACTTTATGCTTGAAGAAAGTCAAGCTTTGAGTTGAAGTGACTTGTTCAACATCCTACAGTGGGTTGGTGGTGGAGTGAGAATTAGAACCCGGGTTTCCTGACTCCTAGCTCAGACATCTTTTCACTATTACATCACCCTCTTTTGGCATGGTGGCTTTGGAGAGAGAGCAGTGCTGCTTAAAGAGAAGTAGGGAACAGGGCTCACAGAGTGACAATGATTTCCTTGGGGTGTTTGTTTCCATGTCCACTGCACCCTTTCAGAAGAAAGTGGGATTTACCGAGTTCTCAGGCCTTTTGGCAGCAAAGTTAATAGCAAAGCACCAAGCTTCCTATCTCTCCAAGCTACTTGAACTAGACTGCAACATAACTTAATAGCTTGTCTATTGGGATTTAGGCAAGGTGGTCCAACTGGAGCTTCCCCACTCCTCACTTCCCTCTCATGAGTGTTTCTGAAATGAACCAATCCAGAAAGGCCCCATGGCTCCTCTCAGATGGAACTGGATCTCCTGAGTGAGAGAATTGAATTTCCTCCCTCCATTGCTCCTGGGGCTGCTAATTCATAGTTGCATTAGCTTTCATTTGGAAAACAGCATGGGGGACTGTCAGATATTGGCTCTGACCAAATTTAATCTGCAGGCTTTGCTCTGCCCTCTATGTACTTGCCTTTTATTTGAGACCACAATGAAGAGATTTATCTGATTGGTTTGCCTGAGTCCTAGCTGGGATGGATAACTCCAGCCCTCTCTCTTTGCTTCCACCTCTCTGCTGTCCACTCCAATCAGGAACCCAGCCTCTTCCAACTCTCTCAGTTCTAAAACAAATTAAATCTCGCTGACAGACTCTATCTGCCTCTAGTTCTCCATTACGTTTCGCTTTTGGTTTGCTTTGGCAATGACAAACCTGCTTTGACACGTTCGCAGCTTCTCAGGCCCACATTATCTACTCCCCCTCTCCCAGTCTCTTCGCAGTCCAGTGTGATTTTTGTAATGACAAAACCATTTTGTGCCTCCTCAGGCATGTAAGTCTCTATAGTCTTCCAGGCTTTGGTAAGCTGCAAGTCAATGAGATCCAACAAAAAAAGTGAAGGACCAGGGGAAAACTAAAGGGGGAGAGCAGAAGAGATCTGAAAGACCCAACTTGTTAGTAGTGGGACCAGCGACTAATTTCCTTTCTCTCTCTCCCAGATGGAAGAGACTATTTCATTTTAGGTTTTGTATCCCAACCTAGTGGGCCCTCAGAAATGCTTGTTGTAGTGACTCCCCATTTCCTGACAGCTCAGCTCCTGATTTTGAAAGCCTTCCCTCTTCCTACCCTTCCTTTGGCCTTTTTCTCTTTTCTCGCTTTCTACTTCTCCCCTCTTTTCCTCTTCTTTCCGCCTCCCTCTTTTACTCCCCCTAGTAAATTGGAAAGTTGCCTGGGGGCATTCGGTAGTGTTTTAATCTCTACTTGCAATTTAGCAAACCTTTAGATGTGTTTCCTCAGGCAATGGGGGTAGAGTTCTCAGGTTTCCTGAGGTGCCTCCGGGAGAAACTCACTAATCTACCTCCCCAGAAACAGCCTCATTGTAGACCAAACAGCTGTTTCCTTCCACACCACCAGCTCTAACATCAGCATTTCCCTCCTCCTTCTAACTGTTGCAAGAGTAGGAATTACAGTGGGAAAAAAAAATCCCCGACATGCAATAAGCATGATGATGGTGAGCAGAACAGCAATCTCATTGGTGATGTTGAATTATGTATTCCATGGCAGCTGCTGCATTCCATAGCACCTGGAATTGCATAATTGGAATTAATAATGATAATCACATTTAATAGGGCTTGAGAGTTTACAAAGCTCTTTCTCGGCAATAGTCTTGTGATGTAGGTAGTGCAAATAACACTTTCCTCCTTTTATGCATAAGGAACCAAAGTTCAGAGAAGTAAGTAGCCTTGCCCAGAGACACAGATAGTGACAAGGTAGAAACCTGAGATTCATTTGGACCTTAAGACAACTTCCCTGACCTTTTCACCACATCATTGCTTCTCTCTATGAAGATTTTACATACTACACACATACAAACATACTACATACAAACTTCATGCTTTAGGGCTAGAAGGAGATCAAAGATAGCCTAACAGGACTGCTTGAGATGCTAAGTGGCAACAGAGAGAAGGAAGAACTACTCAATCTCTTACTTTGATTCTGTTTTCTATATCAAAAAGAATGATCATCAGACTGAGAGAGAATGAACAAAAAAAATGGTTAAAAGGGAATTGCAACTCAACATAAATAAGGAAATGTTAAAGAAGCATCTGGTTGCCCTCAATTAATTCAAGTCATTAGGACCATGTGACCTACATACACCCAAAGGTTCAGAAAAGACTACTGAATGTGATTAATTAGCCTTTGTCTGTGGCTTTAAAAAAATGTGGAGAATGATAAGGGTGCTTCATGAATGAAGATGTATAAATGTGATCATATGTTTTCCAAAAGGAGACGAAGGTACAGTCTTCAAACTAAATAGCAATGAACCTGAATTCAATTTCAGGGAAATCTAAAACAAAATTTTAAAGGCAAAGTTTAGAGCCAACCTGGGTTTATATAGAATAATTTTTTTCCATAGGGTTACTAGATTAATAAATCTGAGGATGCCTTAGTCATAATAAATCTGGGTTTTAGCAAGTAATTTGCAACATTTCTTAATATTAAAAAGATAGGTGACAACTTATGCTTGGTCATGTACTTGGTACTTCTTTGAAGAAATGGAAAAAGTATGGTCTGAATGATAATGCAATTGGGTGAATTCGCTCATAGTTGATGGACCCAAAGAGGGGTGATAATGAATCACTGACAATCTGGAAGGAGATCTCCAATGAAGTCCCATAGGCCCACCTTCTGTCTTTGTCTCAATTCAATTTACTTGGATAAAGCAGTAAGTGGCATGCTTAGCAAATCATCAAGTTACCAAATCGCAGAATTTCAGATTTGGAAAGGACCTCAGAGTCCATCAAGTCCAACTCCAATTTGATCAGAAAGTACCCCTCTAATATGATCAATAAGTGGCCATCTAGGTTTTTCTTGAAGACCTCCCATGAGACAGAACTCACTAAAATATATGGATGAAATGAACCTGGGAGAAATGGCTAATTTGTTGAATTATAGAATTGAGAATGAAAAACATCTCAAGAGCTTAGAACAGCAGTTCTCAAACTGTTTGATCTTAGGACCTCTTCACAACCTTAAAAATTCAGTGAATAAGGTGCCAGGCCTGGAGTAAGAAAATATCATCTCCCTGAGTTCAAATCTGGCCTCAGATTACATCTGACTTATTAGCTGTATCACCCTGGGCAAGTCACTAAACCCCGTTTGCCTCAGTTCCCTCATCTGTAAAATGAGCTGGAGAAAGAAATGGTAAACCACTCCAGCATCTTTGCCAAGAAAATACCAAATGGGATCACAAAGAGTCAAATATGACTGAAAACAACTGAACAACAACCAGAGAGCTTTTGTTTACATAGGTTATATCTATTGCTACTTATCATATTAAAAATTAAGACCAATCAATTTTAAAAGATAAATATTTATTAATTCATTTAAAAACAATAACAAATCCATTAACTGTTAGCATAACACATTTCAATGAAAAACAACTATAGTTTCCAAAACAAAAATAATTTAATGAGAAGAATGGTGTAGTTTTCCATAATTGTGCAAAACTCTTTAATGTCTGGCTTAATGGAGGACAGTTGGATTTACATATCTGCTTCTGCATTCAATCTGTTGTGATAAGTTGTTTTGGTTGAAGTATATAAAGAAAATCTGGTCTCACACAGATATGTAGATGGAAAAGAGAGGAATATTTTAATAGACAAATGCCTTAGTAATATTGTGAAAATAGTTCTAATATCACTGATGCCCCTCTGCAAGGGTCTCAGGACCTGTAGGAGTTGCAGACTATATTTGAGAACTGCTAGCTAGAAAAACGAGCTAAATCTATTAAAATGAAATTATTAGTCATAAATATAAAGACATATCTTTTGAGATTTTAAAATAGACTATACAAGTATGGAGAAAACTGACTTTCATGGGGGCAGAACAAAACTAGGGAGGTCAGGGTATGGGATCAAGGTCAATATGAATTAAAAGTCACTATGATTGGGCAATAAAATAAAAATCCAAATATATTTTCCTGCAGAGGTATAGTATTCAAAATGGAGAAGCAACAGTTTTGTTTGGTTAGACAACATCTGGAAAGTTGGGTTTATTAACAAACTAGAGCGCCTACAAAACAGAGAAATCGGAACAATGAACCATCCATATGATCCCACCAAGTTTCTAGTGCCATCTTGCCCCAACTCCCACATTAACTTGATTCTATTTGGTATTTATTTTGTCTTTTCTCATATATTTACATGTTGTCCCTTTGAGTAGTTCGTAAGCTACCTAAGGGCCAGGAATATTCCACTTTTGCCTCTGTATCCCCAGTGAGGATGGAGTAAACAGTGCCTGGCTCCCACTGAGCACTGAGTAAACACTTGCGGAGGAATTGGTTCAGAAGGGAGGAGGAAGTTTGGTCTGTCACTACATCACTTAAGAAGCTTCAGAAACCCCCTCCCTTTGGCATTTAAAGCCTGTCAACAATCTGGCTCCAGATTACCTTTCTGAACTTCCTGGACATTGTTCCCCTTCACCCAGTCTGCATTCTACCCAAGCTGGCCTTCTTACCCTTTCTTCATGGTTGACCTTCCATCCCTACCACTATGCCTTTGCACAGAGGCTATCCCTCTACCTGGAATTCATTTCCCTCCTCATTTGCTAATGCCCTGAAATTATTCCATGTTGATGATTTGTCTGTAGCTGTTACTTATTTGTATACACAACATTTCCCCCCAACAGAACATAAGCTCCTTGAGGGCAGGGATTATTTTTTATCTTTGCATCCCCAGTGTCTGCCTAGCAATGGGTGCTTAATAAATGTTTGGTGAACAAATGGATGGTATGAAGATCACTCTCATCAAGTATTTATTTGAAGGCCTGGCAAGTGGACTTATTTTGTTTGACTCTACATGGCCAAAAAAAAAAAAAGCAACTGCAGGCAATGTGTAGAGTAGAAAGAATATTAATTTCTGGATTTAGAGGACTTAGATTAAAATCCTAGCTCTGATGCTGATTAATGACGTGATCTTGGACAACTCACTTACCTTTGGGTCTCAGTTTTCTCATCTGTGAAATGAGACAGTTGGACTAGATGGCCACTGAGGTCCCTTCCAGCTACGAAAATGTTAGGAAATAGCTTTGATTTTGTGTAAGTGAAATGTTATAACAGTTAAGGATGACCCACAGTATATTGCTTCTTTGAAAAGCTGTGAGTTCGTAATCACCCAGCGTTTCCAGGGGAGATGGTTATTGTTACTTCTCTAATATAATTCTTAACTTACTAACTGAGAGTTTATGGCTTTCTTTATGGAAATCCAAAATGTCAGTCTCGTTTTCACTGACTGGGAAATTATTTCCTCTAAGACGACTATTTCTTCAACCTTCAGCATGACTATCTAACAATAATAATTGACATTTGTATAATGTTTCCACGTTTGCAAAGGACTTTGCTTACCTTATCTCATCTGACTCCCCACCCCAAACAACCCGGCAGTAGATGTTGTTACCCTCATTTTACAGATAAACCAACTGAGGCTTCGAGGGGTTACCCATGGTCTCACATTATAGGTCAGCGGTAGCAGTCGAGCCCAGATGCTCCTTTTTGCCAAGTCTGCCATTCTATTCACCAAACCATGATGTCTCAATTTTTCCATTAGGACCGTATTCTTAGTCATAAGGTCCATAAGGACCTTAATCATATGCCAGTGTATCCATAGGATAGATTTCTCATTGTTTCCAACCCAAGTTGTGAGTTTCCAAACTTCATGATTTCTGTTAGTTTACACTTTCCTTCTACTCTTCTGTACCAACCCAATTCCTTTTGCTAGTGTGAATTATCTACTCCTCACACATGAAGTAACCTCTTTGTACTGCGCTAGTCCGTAATGCTAATACTTATCTGGACACTGTTATTTTCTTCCTGTTCTTTATTCTTTGTTGTTTCCTTCAGCTTTCCTCCACCCCAATAGACTATTTACTAATTGGTGGCTGAGCTGAGGGACAACAACGGTCTTGTTTTGGGGGAGCAAATTGTGAACCGGTTTTGAAAGGATTAGCCATACACTGTATTGTTGGGGGCAAAAGCAGTGATGCTCAATCTCAGCCCACCTTCTACCATGTAACTGAAACGCCAGCCAGGAGGGATTTTAAACTAGCCAGGCGATCCGATGTACCAATATTGAATCTAGCAGTCAAACATGAACACAGAATTGAACTAGGAGGGAAAAGGATGGAGGGAGAGACAGATTTAAAATAAGGGTCATTTAAAGTTGGAAGAGATCTTAGACGCCATCTCATTAACATACCTATATCTATACACATTTGTATGTAATAATATTTCTATGTATATATGTAAAATTATATTCATATACTTACATATATACATGTATATGTGTTTATATGCATATGTGTACATACACATACACATACACATATGTGTGTGTGTGTATATATGTATTTTATACTTCATTTATAGATGAGGTTATTGAGAACCAAACAAGTAAAGTGACTTGTCTAAGCTCTCACAAGTAATAATGTAGTAGAGGCAAGATTTCAACTTCGATCCTCTGACTCTAATTCTCATGCTCTCTTTTCACTGGAGCACAATGTGTCCCACCAGAATAACTGTGCCAGATTCCCCCAGATCCTTAGGTATTCCCAGACATGAAGGTCTATATAACCCTCTCAGAATAAAAATATCAAGGACCTAGAAATAACTGGAAGCACTAGTCATCATTTACAGACCATACTAATCAGCCCAAGGCCCCGTTAGACTGTGAGCACCTTGAAGGCAGGAACTGTTTTTTTGCCTTTCTCTGTATCCCCAATGCTTAACAGAGGCCTTGGCGCATACTAGGTGCTTTAAAAGTGCTAGATGACTGACTGACTAGACTAGGAATCAGAGAACCTGGGGACTAGTCCCAGATTTGCTACCAAGTAGCTGCATGTGTACACTTGAGCCATTTCTCATCTGCAAAATGATGGGACTGGAGGAGATGGCAACGAAGATCCTGGCTAGATTCCCTATTCTAGGGTCCCCATATTCTTTGTCAACAGAATTTTTTAGCTTCATCTGTTAGAAGTGGCTTGAGCCTTTGTATTGTTAGGACAGGTACCTTTCTATGAAAGTTTTCTAGTGGGAATCAACTGTCCTGAAGGAGTTAATAATATTTAAAAAAAAGGCTTGGTTTGGTTGATGGAAAAGAACACACACACACACACACACACACACACACACACACACACGCACGCACAAGTTTCTCATTATTAAAAAAGGTGTTAAATATCAATCATTCATTAAAACACATATTATTTAATGTTTAACTACCGTGTAATTGATTTTCTATCAATTGCCCAATGGTTAACCCTCAATAAATGTTTTTTTTTCATAATCAACTTAGAGTACAGTACCTACCACACTTGATGTCTCTCTTTTGATGACTAAGAACAAACTCTATATTACTGAGCTTGCAATGGGTGATCAGAAATTTTGTTAAATTGTAAGAATATTACAATGGAAAAGCTCTGGCATGTACCTGGAAACTTTCCTCAAAGGATTGCAGTGCCCAGTCAATATCTGGCCATCCAGAATGGTATTCTAACCATTTTGACACATGATCTCAGATCCAGTAAATTCAAATGTCTTGGCCAAAAGTGAAGCCAACAGTCATAGTCAGTGCCACTGTGGTAAGGTGGCACGGTGAGTGATGGGCATGACTTAAAGTTGGGAAGATCTAAACTCAGATTCTGCTTTAGACATTTACTAGCTGTGTGATCCTGAGAAAGTCACTTAACTGCTG
The DNA here is from genome assembly GCA_028646595.1 of Phalanger gymnotis. NCBI lineage: Eukaryota > Metazoa > Chordata > Mammalia > Diprotodontia > Phalangeridae > Phalanger > Phalanger gymnotis. Next base: position 680,109,770 of record CM053622.1, on the reverse strand, counting down.
TCTGCCTCAGTTTCCTCATCTGTAAAATGTGGATCATAATAGCCCCCATCTACCAGAGTTGTTGTGAAGATCAAATATAAAGTGCTTTCCAAACCCTAAAGCACTATATGCATGCTAGTGATGATGATGATGATGATGGTAATGGAAAGCACTAAAAGCTTTCACAGATGAGGAAACTGAGGCCCATAGAGTTTAATGGACTTGTCCTATGTCACACAAGTAGCAAATGATAGACACATCATTTGAAATGAAGTCCTCATTCCTCTACACCAAATTTGATTCACCTCCCTTGGCAAGAGTTGGCTCCAGCATATGGCAAATCATGACAATAGCCTGGAACCTTGGCTGCTCAGGAAAACAGGGAGCTTGACACAGTGATTCAGAGATTGCCACAAAGGAAAAGGAGATGATGTTGCCCATTATTACAGTGGAGACAAAGACATAAGGTTTTTGTACATCACTCCTCACCTCACCCTCCGTCCCCTCCGTCCCCTATCCCCAACACATGGTCACCAAGAAAATGGGTAGGACCGAAACTGACTACTTGGCAAAAATATATATGCTCTAGATTGCTCCCCACCATCCCCCTAACCCCCATTAACACACCCACAAACCTACACACCTGTTGTACTGCTCTTTGGGATATCTCCCCTTCAAGAATGTTCTTGGTGCTCATTTTAACTAGATTATGCTTATGTAAAATGCCATAGAGGAAAAACGTTCCATAAAGTGCACTCCATCCTGGGCCTGTCTCCCAGTTAAGGATAACCAAAGGCCAGTGACTTCCTTAATATAGACCCATGAATTCAAAAAACATTTAAAAGTAACTATTATGTGCCAGACACTGTGTCAGTCAGCATGCTTTTATTAAAGCACCTACTATGTGCCAGGCACTGTGCTAAGAACTGCCTTCAAAAACCTTATGGGGGAGATTACATGCAAATAACTAAACACATACAACAGAGTAGATGGAAGACAATCAGAGAAAAGAGGTCTCCTAAAGAAGGTAGGATTGAGTTAAGGCTTGAAGGAAAACCACTGAAAGTAAGAGGTGGGGAGGAGGAAGCAGCATACTCCAGGTGTGAAAAACAGCCAGTGCAAAGGCAGAAACAGAAGATGGAGAGTCATTTCTTAGGAGATGCAATACTTTGGAACTCAAATATAAGATAAATATAGTAGAAGTAAGTATAATACAAAGTAAATGTAATATAAGAAGATTGCAAAGGAAGGAAGGGGCCAGGGAGATTGTAAGAGGAGTTTATGGTTAATAGTTATAGTTATATAATATATAGTTATAGTTAATATAGTTATAATATTATCTTATATTATAATATATTGTTATGTAACATATATAATATTTATATATATAATATAGCTAATACATAGTTATAGTTTATAGTTAATTCTAGAGTATCAGATTCATATTTTACACTGGGGAGTGTAAAATAGCTTATAGCTCTTCTTTTTTGAGGCAATTGGAGTTAAATGACTTGTCCAGGGTCACACAGCTAGTAAGGATCTGAGGTCAGATTTGAACACAGGAAGATGAGTCTTCCTGTCTCTAAGCCTAGCACTCTATCCACGGCACCACCTAGCTGCCTAGGTGCCTAGGCTGGATCTAGATATCTGGATACATAGACTAGGCGTCATCGGAGAAGAGATGATTAGTGAATCTATAAGAACACCAAGTGATACAGTGTAGAGTGAAAAGAGAAGGGGGCCCAGGACAGAGTGACGGGGGACACCCATGGCTAGCGGGAGTGAACTAGATGAAGAACTATCAAATAGGACTTAGAAGCGTCCAGAAAATAAGATGAGAACTGAGAGATAACAGTGTTACAAAAACCTAGAGAGGACAAAATATCCACATGGAGACGGTGATTAACGATCTAACGCCGCAGCGAGATCAATAAAGAAGAGGAAACTTCATCAGCTTTGGCTATTAAAGAGACTGTACAAGACCATAGAAAGTCATGAATGAAACAATCCCTGCTTTCATGGAGTTTGCCTTCTATTGGAGGAAGATCAGAGCGCATTCAGGGAGAAGAGGCAGAAAACATGACACATACAGATGAATCTACAACAAGGGGAGAGACTTGATTTTGCTTGTATCGAACATCAGAGTGTATCTATGTTCCAATATTTATTTTTTTTCCTTCATAGGCTTGTTTCAAGGGACAGAACTTTCTCTACATCTGTTTAGTTTACTGAATATTTTGTATCATTCTGTCTTTCACTATGTGCTTGAGACTGAGTTCCTTGAAAGCAGGAGCACTAACGGCTCTAGCTTTCTAACTAGCTTTAGCTAACGGCATGTGGTGTTTGCCACGGTTGCTGCTCGGTGAACAGTGAGGACAGCCTGGTCTAATAGATCCAGTCCCAGGCTTGGGGTGCTCAAGACCCCAAGAGTTCCAATCTGGGTTCCAGTTCTGCTCTGACACTTACTGGTTGTGTGACCACAACCTCTCTGAGACTCAGTTTCATCATTTGTATGATGGGGAAAATAATAACCATAGAACCTAAATTGGAGTGATGTCACACAGATCAAAGGAAATAATGTAATCATAGAGCTTTGCAAACAGGAAGGTGCTTTGTAAATTTGAGTTACTATTGCTGTCTGATGATTATGAACTTAAACCAAAAAATCAGCCCTGAAATATGATTTGTTCAATGAATTCATGCAACATAGCACTAAGATACATTTGAGGAGACAAGAGTACAAGGTCCATGAACCTTTTCCCTGTGTACTCACCCTCAGAAATGAAACGCTAAACTCTTTCACCATTTAGCCTCTGACAAAAGACAGTGATTGTTTGAATGGTGCTGCTGTCAGACAAATAGAGAACCTCTCCTTCTCTAAAGGCATTCTCCCCCACAGCATAGTGAGCGGAAAGCCTTCCATATGTAGGACATATTCCAAATATAAAAATTCATTGGCCACCGTATGACTCAGCTTAGATCCCCCATTCCCAAGGAGAGGAGGTTTTGGAAGGACAGCATGAAGTATCCACAGATGGTTTGGGGACCAGTTGTATCTAACAGATGCATCTACAACACAGACCTTCTCTTTGAAGCATCAAGCCAAGCTCATGTCAGAGCTCTGTGAAGGGTAGGTTAAAACCCAAATAAATCAGCTGGAAAAATCTACATGTTTATGAATGAGCACAGAGTACAAAAGAAATCAAGCCTCAATTCTGGGGAAGAATTTCGGAAACTGTCATACTTTGCTATTTCTTTTATGTTGGCATGTGGGAGTTTGGGGACAGGGCCAGACTAATCTTCCTAAAGCGCTATGTTCATTATGTTACTCCCTTCTTCAAGAAGCTACACGATTTCCCATGACCTTATCCATCAAGCATAACCTATTTTTGCCTGGCATTCAAGGTCTTCTCTTGATCTGTTCCCACCTCATTTTCCAACCTTGTTTTCTACCCCTTTCTAACACAAATCCTCCACCCCAATAAGACTGGTCTACTTGCTGTCTTGACACTCATGGTAATTCCTACCCCTGTGATTTTGTTCATGCCATTCGTCCTACCTAGGATTTCCTCCCTTCCTCCCCTCTTCCCCCTGACTCATCTTTCCAAAACTTATAATCCTTCATGGCCTATTTTGAAGTTAATACACACAAGGTAATTGAATAGATAAATATCTAAAATGCAAGACAGTTTATGTATTATTCACTTTTCTTTTGTTCTACACATTGCCTGGCACAATACTGTACACACACACACACACACACACACACAAAATATATGCTTGTTTTCTTGAAGGGTGTATAGGTTTCTGGATTGGGTGCTTTAAAAGGGAATGATATGAGGAAGACTGAATTTATCTGCTACTTGGTAGATGTTTGGATTTTCTTGCTCAAGGGATTCAGAAGAGGATAAGGTCAAATTGGAAGAAGGGAGAGGGCACCTCGGTGAATCGATCAACAAGTATTTATTGTCTACTATACACCAGGTACTATGCTAAACACTGGATATGCAAAGACGTATATGAAATGATCCCTGGCTTCATGAAGCTTAAATTCATTTTATTGAGAAAGACAGCACATGCAGGTATAGGCATATGCAAAAATACATAAAATAAATACAAGATAAGTTTTTTTTTTCCTTTGTGGAGGAAGCTGAGATTAGAAAGGCCCCATAGAGTGGTGCTTAAGCTGAGCCTTGAAGGGATTCCAAGGCAGCAAGTGCGCCTGTGAGATGAAGCAAAAGGCAGGAAGAGAAAGGCGCCATGATGCACAGCCATGTTTTTAAAAAAGGATAGCCAAGAGTCATAACCTCTGAAATAGCCAGGTCCAGTTGAAAAGAATAGCCCCAAAGAAGACGACCAGGATAAAGGCTGATGGCCAGCATGAAAACCATCAAACTAGACAAAGCTCCGTACAGAACTATATTTGTTACACATTTAAACCACAGGCTGGTGGGAGAGGGTTTTAACTGTTTTCCGTCTCTCAAACAGTTTTACTGATATATCATTTTCACATAAATTCTGCAGTGACCTTTCCTTGGTGTTATTAGTTGGCAAAGTTTTCTTCTACCTGCCAAAGGCTTATATATGTTATCCTGATTTAGATATTTTCTTCTGTTCCTTCCCTTGCTCTTTTTCACCATAGGCGAGGTTGGGATTTCGTAGCATAGGTAGCTAAGTGGCGTATACATGAGGCTGAGATGTTGAAATTATCTGGATGGGTCTAAGTGTGAGTGTATTGGCAAAGGTCTAGGAGCTAGCCTGAACCTTGGATCATGGTTAGAGATAAGTACAGGAGTGTGAAAAAGAGGAATTCTTCATTGTATTGGGTAGCTAACCTCAGATGATGTAGCTTGTTGGTTGGTTGTTGTCCTTCATGCTTGAAGAGGACCAAAATAACATCGCTATGTCAGAGTCGAGGTATAGTGTGTCTGATTGTGACTGATCGGCCCAATAAGAGCTTGGAAGGCTCTACCACAAGTGAGGCACAAATTGTCCTTGTAAACGTTTGAAGTGGAGAAGTCTTTAAATTTGCACATTTCACATTTCTTTTGAGCTATTGTAGTTTGAACAAAGCTGGTCTTAGCATAGCCCAGAGATGGAAATCTATTAACCTTCACCAAAACATTACACACCTGTGGTCATCCTAGTCTCTTTTCCTGGCTCTGAGAGCTACAACAAAGTTCTCTCTAGAAACATTACCTAGGTGGCATGGTGGATAGACTACTGGGCCTGGAATCAGGAAGACTTGAGTTCAAATCCAGCCTCAGACACTAGCTGTGTGACCCTGGGCAAGTCACTTAACCTTTATCTGCTTTAGTTCCCTCCCCACAGGAATGTTGTCAGGATCCAATAAGGTAACATATAGTGCCTGGCACATGGTAGGTACTCAATAAAAGCTGCTTCCTTTCCTCTTCCCCTTCCAGAGCCATAGAGAAGAGGAAACATTCCTTCTTTCCTTGTGGGTTCTGCTATGTTCCTAATTATTTTCAAAGCAATAGAAAAAGTATTGTTAAAGATATGAAAGGACTACTGCTCTGATACATTTTATACACAGATATAGTTATGTCACCAGTCTGAGCCCAGCACCAGAAAAAGAGAGAAGTGTAAGGGATGAGTGACCTGGACTCTAAGATCAAGTTCTGGAGTTCGAGCTGGTCTTTGTCTCCTTAGATATGTCATTAGAATTCATAGGCCTATCAAATTAGAATTCAAATTAGGCCTTTGGCTGACAACATCCCATCTAATTGATGACTTTTCATTTTGGTGAAGCTTTTGTTGATTAATTAGTCATTATTGAAAACATGAGGGCTCTTCAAATTCCTAAATGTCCCTGTATCCCAGGATTTAGGGATCTATGTTGTGCTCCTCCATTCTGAATCCCTACGTTTCTTGAGTGGGTTTGATGATTATAGAATATGAGAAATGATTGAGCACAGTCTCTGGTGGGGGATGGGGCAGAGAAGGAGGTAGTTGGCAGTGATTACATTCATCCCCATCACCTACTGCAAACACAGGGGATGTTTTGGGCCTTAATAGAAACAGAATGAGCCTTACAGGCAGGGCTGGCCCTAGGCAAAATAATGAATGGGTAAAATTTGTCTTCCACATTTCTACCTCTAGAAATTTCTTGAATAAATTTCTCTTTTCCTTGCTTGAATCAAAATCTACTTACCCTAGGTTTTGTCTCTCTGGGACCCTGCTCTCTTTAGGTGATTCTAGGTGGTAGTGAGTTAATGCAACACACTAATATGTGCCTATTAGCCCTCCTAGGTAACAGATCACCTTAGAAACTCAATGCCTCCACAATCATAGCCTTGGTGGAAGGGGGTGGGGATGCTTGTGGTCAAAAGGGCCTTTTAAAATTCCTCATACCATGTTGATGACTGCCTGCTCTGAATACTCATGTAGTAAGCCCTGCTTACAGGGACCCTCAGTCGAAGGGTCACAGCTGCAGAGAGGGTCTGCCTCCCTGGAAGATCTAGAACAAAAAATGTTGATTCCCCCCCCACACTTCCTTTCCTCACTCTTTTTAGGGAATCAAAGGTAGAGGTTAGTGAGATAGAGGGAACTGTCCATCTCTCAGTGCCCTGAGCAATCTTCTCCACTACATTGGCCTTGCTATGATTATATTAGTACCCAGAGAGCAATTTCCAGATGAGAGGTAGACTGCCTGTTGGCAAGTGACATTTCCATGTGGGCTCGCTATGGCAGTTGGTTTGAAGCATCAATCAGGGGAAGGGGCTCGCTAGATAATGAGGCAAAGGAGGGGATGAAAAAGTGGAAAGAATGTTGCCTTAACCTCATAAGAAAGCATTTCTCCAGCACCCAGTCGTGGTTATGAAAGCAAATGACAGAAAGCTGGCTTAGCTCTTCATCTGGAAATACTTACAGCTGTCCTGCAGTTTTTAATTAATACACTTCACTCCCTGACAATGGGGTGGAGGTGGGAGCACATTAAAAGACTTAGTCACCCCACGTGAGGAAATGCTTTGCCAAAAAGGTTCTGGCCTGCCTCTGACCACGTGCCTACCAACCTGTCTCCTAAACCCCAACTAACACGACCAGTTCATTCTGGAGGTGGAGAAAGCAGTTTTGTACCCTGAGGATTCTTTCTCAGGGGACCTGACTAATACCTAGTACAGTGTCTAAAATATGGCAGGCACTTACTAAATGAATCTTGAATTCTCTTGCCTGGGTTATGTGATAAATAAGATGCTGTATTAGGAATCAAGAGAGCTGGGTTCAAATCAGCTCAGACTATCTGTTCAGTGACTATGGGTCAGCCATGTAACTGGTTTTTTTAATCTATAAAATGAGAGTGATAATTGCACTAGCTATCTCATAGGATTGTTGTGAGGGTCAGATGAGATAATATAGTAAAGGGCTTGGCAAACCTTTAAGGGTTAAATAAACTCAAGCATTTGTTAGTGTTTTCCCCTGCTGAGGGACCATGCCAAAAGCTAGGACTCTCTTTCTTGCCCTTTGTTTCTGGGTAATGCTGTTACCCTTCCCTGGATAGACCCACTTGTTTGGAATCCCTGCATCCTGTCTATGACCACATGCCCCTGGGATAAGCAGTCCCTCAGCCGCATTCCCAATCTCCCTCCCACTTCCTTCCAATGCCTGTTGAAACAACTCTGCCTCCTCCCTCCTATAGCAAGATCTTTCTCTTTTCGTTAATATCTCGAATGTCAGAGTCATTCCATCTGACAAAGTTTCTCCTCATCTGAATTTCCCTGTCTCTTCATATCTTCATCAGTCCATTTCCACATGTCTAAGCATTTTAATGGCATATGGTTCCAGGGGGGGAAATCTCCAAATGAGAGAAAATTAGCAACTGTGCTTATTGGGCTAAAGAAAACGACCGGAGGGGAAGCTTTCTTTAAAAAGACCCACAAGAAGCAGCAGCCCACAGAGATGCGCCTGCAATAAAAAATGATGATTTTTCTTAGGGGTGGGGGTAAGGGTAGATGATCAATTGCGTTTTCTTTTCCCCAGAATAGGTCTCAGTCATTAATTTGTTTAATTTATTTTTCGCCTCTTCCCCACTGAAGCAGCTCAATTCACTGTCGGTCTACCCATCAGAACAAATTACACTTTGGAAATATCCGAGTGCTCCAGATTCCCATTAAATAGGGTAAGAAATCACAATGGGCTGTTCTGGCCTGCTGACTCCTCACCAAGGGCCAAGAAGCACTTTAGTCAATGCTGCTGAGGAACACCTATTGTCATTAACACCTATAGGTAAACAAACAGACTCAGGACCACAAAGATTTAATTCTAAGTATAGAAACTTTATACACACTGAGAAAAATGGAGTTAAATCATATCTGCATTCTAGGCATGGGAGACAGCCTGTATAAAATTACAGGACCGATAGATACATACATACACACATATATACATATACATACATGTACATAAACAAATAAATCCATACATATCCATATCCACAATGAGGTATGTATACATACACATACATATATACATATATACATACATACATATATATGATATGACTCAGGAAAATATGTGTTCTTTCTTCCCAGCTTGATTTCAGGACTCCTCCAGCTCCCAACAGGAATCGGGTCTCTGGTCTTTTGGCCTTTTTGCAAAGCACATGACATTCTATCTCTTATCACTTAGCTTTAGCCCTGCACAAAGGCTCTCCTTCATGTCTGGAATTCATCCCTTTCTCACTTCTATCTCTTAAGAATGCCTAGTTTCCTTCAAAGCTCAGACAAGTGCCACCTCCTACATGAGTCCTGAGTCCTTTCCTTCTTCTGTAATCAGGTTGCATTTATTCTGTGAACACTGAAATGTGTACATGTTCTCTCTACTCTTGCCCCCTCCCAATGCAAACTCATTAGGGGCAGGTACTGTTTTATTTTTGTCTTTGTAATCTTTGTAATCTCAGCATCTGCCATACAGTAGGTACTTAATAAATGCTGAGTCTTTCTTTTTGCTGAGGTTCTTTTTGCATCCTTCTTCCATTTTCTCCTATATGCAGGTGTTTGATGAATGGACAAAAGGCAGCCTGTGAGACAGCAGAGTCAGTGAAGGGTTAAGGGAACCTGGCTTGCCACTTCCCAAGATGCTCAAAATATAAAGGTTCATTTGGCCCTCTTTCTTCATCCCTGGCCTGTGTGTTTCCTGACTGTCTCCAGTCATTGGGCTGGATGTGAAAATCGCTCACTATTGCAGATCACAGCCTCTCCTAAGGAACATCCCTAATTGATGATTACATTTCATTTTCAGGATGTTATCTTACTTGTGCAGATTGGAAATAAAAATGTCCAGGGGTTACACATATGGCATATATGGCTCTTTCAAGTCAGAGATTAATTGTCAAGTATTAATATTTAATTTTTTATTGCTAAAGCTTGTAGGAGGAGGAGGAGAAATGGGAACTTAGCTGCATCTTCTGGATTGTGCAATCTGCCCATGGCCAGGATACCTGTGCTGCTAACCTGGTAGCTTTAGCTTCTAAAAGCATTCGAAGGTGTGTAAACGAAGTAGCTGGTGACCAGTGAGTTGTCTGATGGGAGAAATTTTCTGGAAATAGGAAGTAGGGCTGACATACTGTCACATACCAGCTACCAGTGAGTAGATTGTCTAGCGAATCAATGCTGAAAAATAGAGCTTCTTATTCTGGGGTCCACGCACTTGTTTTGTTTTTAACATTATAACTATTTCAATATAATTGATTTCTTTTATGATTCTACATATTTCATTTTACATATTTAAAGACATTACTGTGAAAAGGCTAGGTCCATAGATTTCATCAGGTAGTCAAAGGGCATGTGATACAAAAAAAAGTAAGCAGTAAAGGAATTGGAGATCAAGCAAAAGTCATGGCCACCTCTTTGTGGCTTGTCCCTGAACCATGAAAGTTGTTATAGGTAGGGTGGAAATATGGCCTGGAAAATCAAATGGAAGACCTAAGTATTGGTGCTAGTGCTACCAGGTACTGGATAAAAGACCTTGGTCTTAGTTAATAAAGCATCTACTTAATCCCCCAGGGCCTCAGTTTCCACTCTTGTCAAATGGGGATCATACACTACTTTCTTTAATAGGTTGTTAAAAGGATCATGTAAGGTGTGAAAATGTTTTGCAAATGGAAAGTGCTATATAATAACTTGAGGGATGGAAGGGCCTTCATAGAGCATCAAGTCCAATAGTTCTTGTGAATCCCTGGGGGCCATGGAGTTATTGCAAGGAGACCAAGAATACAATTGTGCACTAAACATTATCATTTTGATCTTTCTTATCTTTGGAAAAAATGTACAGTGTAAATGCAACTACATCACACAATGTCTGATGAAATGTTTTCCATATTAAAATGGAATCATGCTTGAAAAGGTTGGGATCTACTTTTCTAATCTACTTCTCTGGCCCCATGATGTCTGTGTTGGTATTATTCTTTCTTTACTTGTTTCAATATTTTAAGGGTCTGTGATTGTTAGGGTGGGAGTTTACCTTCCACCGACATGCATTGCAACTCCTGTTTCTGAAGATAAGACAACTTGCTGTCTAATAGCCAGGACAATTCATAAAATAGTTTCTCTGAACCAAGGAAGACTGGTCCTGGGATAAAGGATCCATCATTGGGCCTATACCCAAAGCGCTTCTATCTTGGTATACTTTACCACTGGTAGAAGCTCTACTGACCAAGTCTTTATCAAGAACCATGGGCCACTACCACCCCATGATAAGGCCTTTAAGTTATCTCTTTACAACAGAAAATATACTCAAAAACATAATACAAGATGTTCCAAAAGTCTTAGAACAGTTTTAAGCTATTAAAGCTTAAAACTGCAGTGCACCTTTTGGAACAAATACCATGTATGTACATTGGGGATTTTGCTGGGGGAGGCTTAAGGAAGGATTTTTTTTTTGCCACTGGCCATCAGGTTTAAGGTAAATAAGTCACTAATGAAAATGTAAAGGGATTATAAATGTCAAGTTCTATGCTTGGGTTCAAAAATAACAATTGCTTAAGATGTATCCATATGCATATAGACTAGTCCATGGAGTTCAATGAAGGAATAAGTGAAAAGGCATCTATTAAGTGCTTACTCTATATGTTAGGCACTGTGCTAAATGCTCAGGAAACAAATATAAGAAAAGACAGTCCTTAAGGTCAAGGAGCTTACATTCTTTTTTTAGGGGAAGGTGATACATATAGAGGAACAAGCTTTTGAAAGTTGTGGTGGACAGGGGGAGGTGAAGGATACAGAGAAGGGTAAGTAGAAGAGAAAGCCAGAATGCAGGCTACATGGCTTGGAGATCATTAGGAAGCATTCCGGGGACCTGCAAGATCAATGCGAGTCAACAGTGTGATGTAGTGACCAAAAAAGAGAACGGAATCTCTGGCTGTTGTAATAGAAGTACAATATCCAGAAACTCATCCCTTTGAGAGTTGTATCATGTCTGGAATACTCTGGGTATCATATTTTAGGATAGATGTTAAATGTGAGTGCATTTCAAGGAGGGTAAGAAGGACGGTAGGGGATCTGATATGCCATGTGAGTACTGGCTGAATGAACCAAAGATTATCTGGTAGTAGAGAAGGTCCAGGAGGGGCTTAGGTCAGCGCTTTCAAATATTTGAAGAGCTGATGCAGTGAAGAGATATTGGATTTGGTTTTCATGTTCTGGAAGGCATGCCCAGGACCAATCAGTAGAAACTACAGGGAGACTGATTTTGGCTTGTTCTGAAGTGAAGATCCTAATACAACAGGGAGTCAAGGGCACCATCTTTTTTTTTTTTGACTGTATATATTTTATTTAATATTTTAGTTTTCAACATTGATTTCCACAAGATTTTGAGTTACAAATTTTCTCCCCATTTCTACCCTCCCTCCATTCCAAGATGGCATGTATTCTAATGGTCTCATTCCCCAGTCAGCCCTCCCCTCTTTCACCCCACTCCACTCCACCCACCGTCTCCTTTCCCCTTACATTCTTGTATGGTAGGATAGATTTCTATGCCGCATTCCCTATATATCGTTTCCCAGCAGCATGCAAACACACACACACACACACACACACACACACAACTTTTTTATTTTTTTAAACATCTGCTTTTAAAATCTGAGTTCCAAATTCTCTCCCCTCTTCCCTTCCCACCCACCCTCCCTAGGAAAGCAAGCAATTCAACATAGGTCAGACATGTATAATTATGTAAAACACTTCCACAATGCTCATGTATATTTCCTTGTATCCTATCCTGTCCCCCTTTATTCAATTTTCTCCCTTGACCCTGTCCCTTTTCAAATGTGTTTGCTTTTCATTACCTCCTCCCCCTATCTGCCTTCCCTTCTATCATTTCCCCTTTTTGATCCCTTTCCCCTTACTTTCTTGTGGATAAGATACCCAATTGAGTGCGCATGTTATTCCCTCCTCAAGTTGAATCCAATGAGAGTAAGATTCACTCATTCCCCCTCACCTGCTCCCTCTTCCCTTCCAACAGAACTGCTTTTTCTTGAAGGGCACCCTCTTTGTGCCTAAAGTGAGTATGTCTCCCTGCTATAACTATATGCATAAAGGAAAAATTCCTTCTGAATAGAGTGGACCAAGCAGGAAAAGCAAAGGTAGGAAATCTGGATAGGCAGAAGTGGCAACTCAGGGTTCAGTGGATAGAGCCCTAGGCCTGGAGTCAGGAAGACCTGAGTACAAATCTGGCTATAGAAACATCTGGCTGTGTGACCCTGGGCAAGTCACTTAACCTTTGTCTGCCTCAGTTTTTTCAACTGCAAAATGGGGATGGCACTTACCTCCTCCCACGGTCATTGTGAGAATAAAGAGATATTTGTAAATCATTCAGCACAGTGCTTGGCACATAGTAGGTACTTAATAAATGCTTTTCCCTTCCCCTTCTGTGTGGAATAGGTCATATAAGAAAGAAATAGGGAAAATGGCTCTCTTGATTTTCTGTAAGTCCTTTTCATGGTTTTTTTTACTTTGTTAAATAAAGTCTGTTTGGTGCTTGATGTTCTTGTCACCCTGTGTGCTCACAGGGAAGATGACCATATTTCTTTTTGAAAGAATACCATGCGCTGATATTAACAGTAACCACTTAAGTAGAGACTGTAAGTCAGAGAGTATTCAGAAGAGGCCTCTGGAGTGTACTCAGATGACAGCAGCCTGGGACTAAATTAACACTTGGGCAACAACATCAGTTAGAGTTTTCCAAAAAGTTGAATAGGTTACCTTGAAGAAAGCTACTTATTAGAGATATTGCAGGCGCTGTGGTATAAGGATAAAGTAATCTAGACTTAGAGACAGAAGTTCTGACTATGCACACAATATGTGTTGAATAAATGCTTGTTGAAAGAGAAAAGGAAGAAAGGAAGGAAAAAAGGAATGAGGAAAGGAAGGAACAAAGGAAAGAATGGAGGGAAGGAAGGAGGGAAGGAGGAGGGAAGGCAAGCAGGCAGGCAATATATTTGTAGTCAGAGTTTCTTAGTTCAAATATTAACTCTACCACTTACTAGCACTTTATCCTTGTCCAAGTCTTCTCAACTCTCTAGCTACCCATTTACTTGTAAACCTGTAAAATGAGGATTTTGGACTATATAAGCCTTCAATGTCCCTACTGCTCTAAATCTATGAACCAATGTTGTTGTTGGGATTCATGATTCAGGAACTGTTTAGATAAAATCACCTCTGAAAATGTTTTCAACTCTGAGATTCTATGAATGAATTTGGCTCTTCCTTTTCCCCTGTGACTCATTTTTTTCCCAATGTGCTTAAATAAGTAAATGATTAATTAGATAATCACTCCATTCTCTTCTAGCCTTAAGCCAATCAAGGAATAAGACTTCGGAATGTACAGTAACTCTATGAGGCCATTAAGGGAAGTTTCTGGTGGATCAGTGGTATCTCGTGGGTTCCCCAAGTTTCAAACTTAGCACATGGCATTCATTGAGGAGGTGAGAGAATATGGCTCATTGTCTCTGTAAGGTATGCTGTCCCTTTAAGGCCCTTTTTGTAAGGAGCAGTAAGTGACGAAAAGAAAAGGGCAGAAAAAGAATTTTTGTATATAAAAAAGCAATTTGTATTAATTGTAAAAGGTGTGGGATATAGCTGTTGCTGTGGATGAACATTTTAATCCCTACTGTGATGGGGGGGGGGGAAGAATCTTGTTTTAATAAAAACTGCTAAAATATGTGTGTGAAGACACAGATATCAGATGGAATTTGGACAGTTTTTGGAGAGAAAAATGATCTAGAATGTAGATGCAAAGATTTTCAATGTGTTGTCAACAATGTGGACTGGTGTCTTCATGTGTGGGAATAGTTTAATTTTTCTAGAATCAGAGAAAGATCTTTCATTTATTTAAAAACTAAAACAAAATTTGAGTATGGGATAAGAGTTTCAAGGGTACCAAAAATCAGACCTGGTTGAAGACTTCAGAGTTGAGGCATGATGGTGTGAGAAACGGTGGGAGCAGTTTTGTTTCCCCAGAGTTCAAAGCATCTTCCCCCTTCCCCCTCAGCTTTAGCAGAATGTAAGTCAGGTGACTGATTAGTACTAGTCCTAATCAGAGCTGTGATCTAGCAGAGACTTCTGGCCTCTGATCGATCAGGCTTCTGGTCCAGTGAAAGGTTAGAGGCTTGTATGCATGCTTAAACAAGCCGTTCGAGGAGGGCATGGTGTGGGCAGTCAGGGGTTGCATCTGGCCAATGAAGAGCCTTACAGGAGATTCAAAGTGGGAGTCAACAAAAGGACTGGTGTCCATCTGAGTCCTTGTATTCTCCTGTACTCCGTTCAGGGGACGTACCCATTTATTCAGACCAAATGAATGCAAAATATAATTAAAATGTTCCTGGCTTCCCAACGAGTATTGTTTATTCCTGGCTCTTTCCCTTTCCCAAACTCTGACATCACCACACAGTCAGAAATGGTTAAATGGATTTTGGGGTGCTTAATACAGCCTAGGGTAGTGAATAACCTTTGTAGTCTTCGTCTAGGTTGGCAGAGCCATTGAGGAGAAATGAGAGAGGCATGCCACATGATCTAGATACTATGAAGAATGAGAGAAACAATAAAGAAAGCTAATCTGTGTGCCAGAAATAAATAGAAGGTCAAGAAAGAGGCTTTGCCTTGCCTAAATTTCAAACTGAGAGAACAGAAATAAGTTGTTTTCTTAAGAACATGGTAGCTAATGTTCTAAACACCCTCTGGGGGATAAAGTAGTATCTTGCTGTGAGATGTTTTCTGCTATGTCTAAAAATCAGAGCCAAGGGTAGGGAAACAAAGCCTCATCTTCCTAAAGTGGCCCTGGGGTCTATTTAGAGTTCTCTGAGGGCAGACACTGACTAGGATCTTAAGGTCTTGATTCAAAGGGCTAAGGTTTGGGAGAAGTCCTGAAGCTCAATTAATCTAACTCACTAAGATGGATTTGATTTGAATTGTGGTTCCAGGCAGCTGTTAAAGCCCAGACTGCTGAGCTAGCTCCTGGATAGAGATGATACAGCCCAGTCTACACAGCAAAATTAGAGTGAAAAGTTGGCAATGATCCAATGAATTTGTACCGTATAGACAGCTTGTCTAAATCATTCAGGAACTACATCCCTCCCACCCTAAACTCATTCTCTCTCTCTCTCTCTCTCTCTCTCTCTCTCTCTCTCTCTCTCTCTCTCTCTCTCTCTTTCTCCTCCCCTCCCCACCATACACATATACGCACACAGAGAACATATATTCCTAACATTTCTGGTGAATGCTGTAAATATATACAGGGGTTGGGAGGAGGATGAATTATTTATAGGATTGTCAAGTTTCTCCAAGTTTAGCCTGTATAGGAGCCTCCAAAATGAATGGTGGGGAGGTGAGAGAACAAATAAGGAAAACTCCAGCTCCTTCCTAAGTCAATTGATTCTTCTTCCTACCCAGGAGGAACTAGAAAACAAAGCACAAGGAGAAAGGGATGAATAAACAGGCCAAGTATATTCCATTTCATTACATTTGCTAGCAAAGTTTTGAAGGTCAGTATGGGCACTGAAGAAAGTCTTTATTATCAGAATATCTAGGTAAAATAAAACAAAAAGACAAGGGTCAATTTGAATCATAACAATAAATATGCCTATGCATTATATGGCCAAAGGGCCATTGAGAAGTCACTTAGTCTTATCTCTAGAGACTGTTCCCCTCAGTGAAGGTTAAGGTTCCCTGGTATGCTAAGTGATGATAGAAATGGGGATGATGTGGAATCCAAAGAAAAGAGGCTAAGTGATAACAGGAGGTTGGGTTTCTTTCTCACTATTTATATTTGCTTGTATTTCTCCTTTTCCCTCTCTCCACTCCCACCCCAGACATACAAAAAAACAAAGAACATAAGTAAACATCCTTAAAGTTTGGATGCTCTTCTGCTTGCAAATGGGCCCATTAAAAGTAGATAAATCAATGGGAAATGCATAAAAAAGTCTCATTTATCATATGACATGTTGGAAGGAGTTTGGAGTGTTACATGCATTTATTCAGGAAATTTGTTTATCAGTGCAACATTTCTGAACAAAATGCTTTGCAATGAACCATTCTGTCTACGTGAATCTATATGGAGAGCAATTAAATTCAGACCCCAAAGACAAAACGTGATGAACAGAACAGCCGTGGTATTGATTTGGTATTTCACAAGTGTCCTTCTTCCTATTGTGTACAGTCTCCTCCGTCTCCTCTAAAACACAAACACCTCTCATTCCTTCTCCTGCAGAATTCCTTCCCCAACTCCCCAGTGAAGACAAATTTCCTAACCTCACCCTGAAGATTATGGGAGGCTTGACTGTTAAGGAAAATGCCAGAGTGTAATTGGAAGACTTGATAGATCCCTACTCTGATTCTTACTACCTCTGTGACCCTGAAGGAGTCACAGCAGTACCATTTCAAAGGATCTGAGATTTAGAGTTTTACGGATGAAGAAACTAAAGCACAAAACAATGTAGTATCTTCCTCAAGGTAACATAGTTGGTAAAAAGTGGATCTGAGGATTAAAACCAGCTTCTCTGACTCCAGATTCTGACGCTAATTTCACTGCATCATCTTGTCCTTCTGTAAATTGAGGGGCTTAGACTAAATGGTTATGATGGTCATTTCCACCTCTAAATCTAGGATCTCATGGCTCAGAGCTCTCTATTGCTATGGATTTCCAACCAAAGGTCTACATTTTACAATGTAAAGTGGACACTGGCATATCACTGTGGCAGAGCAGATGGCCAATACCCACTCCCTCACACACACACCTCTGTCTCTCCCTTCCTCCTCTCCTCTTCCTCCTTCTCCTCCCTCCCTCTCTCTCTGTCTCACCTCTAGCTCTCTGCCTCTATGTGTGTCTCATCTATTTCTCTTCCTTCTCTTTCTCCCCCCACCCCTTCCGCTTTGTCTATCTCTCCAGCTCTCTCTATGCCTCCCCCCACCTGCTTCTGGAGAGGTTGTTATTGGGTTGTTGTTTCAATGGGAATGTTTCAATGGCAGTTCTTGGTCAGCTAGGGTTTGGACTAGCTGGACTCTGTGATCCTTCTAGCTCTGAGATTTTATATTTCTCTTTGCCTGAATTTTCCTGTGATTTTCTAAATGGGTAGCCCTAGCCAGTGTAAAGACAAAAGGATAGGACCAGAAGCTCCATATTCCATAGGTTATGGACTTTGTAAGATTATTAAATCACTCTCTGAAATTATCCCCTGTGCACACATGGCATGAGTTGTGTTTGTGTGTGTGTGGTGGTAGTGGAGAGGGCAGAGCAATAGAGAACTGGGAAATTCAGACCATATCTACACAATTCAAATGAACAAGATGCAGTATAGTTGCAGACCATTCCAGGCAGCCTTATGTCCCATGGTGATTATCAACTATGTAGTCTGCTTGGCTGAAGAGATCATTATCAGTTTCAACAATGGCCAAAATGACCAGATTCTGTGGTCCTACTATGTACAGACACAACCTGAGGCAACACATGCACGATTGATGTTGGTGGAGGGGTAGCAGGTGGGTGGGAGGACATCCATGGCAAATAATGAATTGATTTGAATGGTTTATACATGGGTACAATTCATCAGACCACTGCCAAGTCTTCACTTCTCTTTGTGCTGTGTAGACACTGCCTTAGGCAGCTTGCAAATGACCCTAAGGATGCCTCCTGGAAAATGAGATAAAAAATCCACTATGAGACAAGGTACAATGACTGAATTGTTCCCCCTCAGCAGTTTTATGCATGGGCAGGTCCCCAGATACCTCAGCCTAGAGGGGAGCTTCAACAGCTGGTGCTATACAGTCCTGCAAATAAAGATTTATTAGAACAGAATCAGTGACAGACCCAAAACTAAGTCAGGAAGGATGAAGAGGACTCTGAGGTTCTGTGGAGATATTGACTTTTATGGAGGTCAACACTGAGATTTATTGACCCAAAGAGGTAAATATTGACTGAAGCTTGGTGGGTCAATATTTACCCCCAGGGTATAATAAATCTTCCCAGCCACCCCCAAACTGGAATCTGTATACTTTATATTCGGTACCAAAATGAATTAGCCATGACATAGATTAAGATACCATTTCATTGGGTTGTCTAGGGGATTGGAAAGCAATATTAACACTGAGCACTTATGTCTTCAAAGCACTTTCCAAACATTCATTAAGACTTACCACCCCTTAGCCAGATGCATAAAAGTGTTGTTATCCCCACACAACAGATGGGAAAATCAGAGTTGAGAAGAAGTTAGGTAATTTAGCCTGGGCCACAGAAAGAACCAGGAAGAGAACATGAATGTGAATGTAGAAGGAGAGTCCTTGAAATCCAGGGATGAGAGTCAAGGAGCATTTTAAAGATTGTCTTTCAAAAACCTACGCTGACTGGCTCAAGTCAAGTGCCAGTTTATGTTAGATGAGGGATGATGTTGATTGTGTTTCTCTTAGAAGTATTGTGCTGGTGGAAAGTTTTCATGTGCTTATTTGCAGGGTAGTTTTCAAATGTGTATATGCCATCCAATGGAGAAATAGCTTAGTTTCTTTCAGGGGAAAAGATCTTGGACTGACAGCCAACAACCTGGACCCATGTTCCAGATGTGTTACAAATTCTCTGCGTACTCCTGGGTAGGTCACTTCTCCTCTCTGACCTTCAGTCTCGTCTTCTATAAAATGACAGATTGGGATTGGATAATCTTCAATGTACCTTCAAACTCTAATGTTTTAGAGACATATTGTCCATTAGTCCATAATGTCCATTAGTAATGGACATAAATAGATTTGACATTCTGATATCTCTATTTGTTGTGAATCTTGGACATTTGTACAAAGCCCCCAAATAACTGACTAGAGATCTTAATGTTAGCTGTTGGGGAAGAGAATGTTTTCCTATATGTACCACATATTATCAAGGTTCTCTAGTCTGTCTGAAACGTGTATCTTTCTCAACAGACTAGTGGGATCTTAGCATTAAGGAATATGACATAATATTCATACTCAGTGTGAATAAACAACAACAAAAAGAAATCCCCAAAAAAATTTTTGGGGAGGGGAAAGTTGGGGAGATTCTTTGAGATGCGTAAAGCTTTCTTATCATAGGCTGCCTGTGCTACAGACATGATCCCACCTCCTGACATTCATTACCTGGAAACTTTTCTATCACAGAACTGAAGTGTTGGAATGGACCTCCATAGCCAGCTAGTTTAACTCGTAAATGAAAGGCGTTCTCACTATAACTTGCCTGATTTGGGTAGAGAGCTAAGACAGGAGTCAAGAAGAACTAAGTTCAAATCCAGCCTCAGATACTGTGAAACCCTGGGAAAGGCACTTAACCTTTTTTCCTCACTTTTCTCATCTGTAAAATGGGGGTAATAATAGCACCTATCTCCCGGACTTGTTGTGAGGATCAAATGACGTAATAATTGAAAAGTACTTAGCACAGTGCCTGGAAATGTTAGCAATCATCACCATCATCATCATCACCACCACTATCATCACCACCACCACCACCATCGTCATCATCGTCACCACCACCACCACCATCATCTTCATCATCATCATCAACACCACCACCACTATCACTACTACCACCACCATCATTATCATCATCACCACCACTATCATCACCACCACCACCACCATCGTCATCATCGTCACCACCACCACCAGCATCATCTTCATCATCATCACCATCACCACGACCACCACTATCACTACTACCACCACCATCATTATCATCATCACCACCACCACCATCATCTTCATCATCATCATCATCATCATCATTTTAATCCAGTCTCTGAAGACCTCCAAGGAAGGGAAACCCATCACTTCCCAATCAGTCCATTCCACTTTTAGGCAGCTCTAATTGCTAAGAATTTTTTTTTCTGGACTTTAACCCTAAATTTGCCTCTTTGTTAAGTTTCATACATTGCTCCTGATTCTGCCCTCTGGGGAGACAAATAGAACAAATTTATCCCCTCCTCCATATGACAGTTCTTCAAATACCTGAACACAGCTCTCATGCCTCCCCTGAATCTTCTCTTCTCCAGGGTAAACAGACCAAGTGCATCAACCAGTCCTCATTTGACATAGACTCAAAGCTCTCCTCTGGACACTCTCTAGCTTCTTGCTGTTTTTTAAAACACATATATTATTTATTTTTAACATTCATTTACAAAAAGAACTTTGAGTTCTGAATTTTCTCTCCTTCCCTTCCCCTCCCCCGCCCACTGAAAAGGCAAGATGACATCAATTATACATGTGAAATCATGCAAAACATATTTTCATATTAGCCATTTTGCAAAAAGAAAAGTAAGGAAAATAAATAAAATGAAAAAAATATGTTTCAATCTGCACTCAGACTGCATTAGTTCTCTCTGAAGGTGAATCATGAATCCTTCAGAATTATCTTGGATCATTATATTAATCCCAGTAGTTAAGTCTTTAATCACTGATCACCACACAATGTTGCTGTTACTGTGGACAATGTTCTCCTGGTTCTATCACTTCACTTTGAATCAATTCATATAAGTCTTCCCAGGTTTTTCCGAAACCATCCCTCTCATTACATCTGATAGTATTCTGTCACAATCATATACCACAGCTTATTTAGCCATTCCCAATTGATGAGCATCCCTTCAAATTCCAAGTCTTTGTCACCACAAAAGGACCTGCTATAAACATTTTTTTTTTACACATAAGTCCATTTCCTTTTTCTTTGATTTCTTTGGGATACAGACTTAGTAGTGGAATTGTTGGTTCCTTAAGAGTATTTTTATAGCCCTTTGGGCATACTTCCAAATTGTTCTCCAGAATGGTTGGACTAGTCCACAACTCCACCAATCTCACTGTCCTCCCACAGTTTCAGAAGAAACTGGAAAGAGAGGTGAACAGAACTAGAACAATCTATGTGATGATAATGTCATAGAAAAAAAAAACTTTGAAGGATTTGGGGAATCTGATCAACATCAGGTTAAACCAAGAATCCAAAAGGATGAAGATGAAACATTCTACTCACTTCCTGACAGAGAAATGATGAACTTAAAATGCAGAATAGGGGCTTGTTTTGTAGACATGATTAATATGGGAATTAAGGGTTGCTTGCTGGCATAATGGAGAGAGTGCTGGGCCTGGAGTCAGGAAGATCTGAGTTTGAATTTGGCTAGCTGTGTGACCCTGGGCAAGTCACTTAACCCTGTTTGCCTCTGTTTCCTCATCTATAAAATGAGCTCTAGAAGGAAATAGCAAGCAGTACCTGTGCCAAGAAAACTCCAAATGGGGTCACAAAGAGTCGTACATGACTGAAAAGACTGAATAACAATAACACGGGAATTTGTTTTACTAGAATATACAGGTATATGTTAAAATATACCTTTTTCTTGGTTTTTTTTAAATTTTTCAATGGGGGAAGAATAGAAGGAGGGACAGATTAATTAAAATACTTATCAATTGAAATAACAATTTAAAGTTTTTAATAATTAAACTATAATATCCAGAAGTGAACACAATATACCAGATGAGGTCTGACTAGGCTGAGTAAAGTAGGCCTACCCTTTGCTCATGGAAATTATATCCCCCCCATGTAATGCTGTCAAAGAAAACAGGAAGATGTTCCCTCATCTCTCTGATTATTCCATTACACCGATAATTCATTTTGAGTTTTCTGTCCACTAAAACCCCAAAATTTATTTCAGAACTACTGTCTATTAATGTCCTCTTCATCTTATGCTTTTAAAACTTTTTTTGGCATCTAAGTGTAACACTTTAGTCAGTCAATAAACAAGTATTTTTTTAAGTGGCTACTATTGCTAAGCACCATGCTAAATGTTAAGGTTACAAAGAAAGGCCAAAAAAAAAGTTCCACTCCTAGAGTGGATATTGGAGTTGACATGCAAACAAGTATGTACAAACAGATTATATACAGAATAAATCAGAGATAGTCAACAGAGAAGTCACTAGGAATAAGGGGGATCAGGATACATGACTTTACAAGCAGTCTAGCAAAGATGCTACACCATGTCTAAGGGGAACTTTATGAGCACTCCATTAATGGTAGGAAAGGACTTCTTGCCACCAGAAATTTTGAATTATCTCTTGTCCACATGCAATCTCTAAGCTTGAGCCTACTTTCTGTTGGGAAAACTCATTGGAGTACTCATGGGAAAATATGTCAGATTTTGTACAAACTATTCTTGCCATGTTCAGTCTTTTCAGTCATTTCTGACTCTTCATGACTCCATTTTGAATTTTCTTGGCAAAGATACTGGAGCAGTTTGCCATGTTTTTCTCCAGCTCATTTTACAGATAAGGAAACTGATGCAAACAGGATCTCATGACTTCTCCAGGGTAATATAGCTAGTAAGTGTCTGAGGCCAGATTTAAACTTATGTGAGTTCGAACTCGAGTTGAGTCTTCCTTACTCCAGTCCTGGTACTCTACCTACTGTGCCAGAACTTAACAAATATTCCCTTCTTTAAGCTACTTATGGCTGGCTAACTAAATGATTCTCAACTGATCATTCGAGGGAAAGCACGCTGGTGGAGGTTCAAGGCAATGGTATTAGAAAATCACCTGTGACCCTTCAGGGGGATCCTCTAAGAACCCTAAGAGGGGACCTATAGCCAACTTAACTCTGTGAACCTAATTGACCAATGGAAGAGGGAACTGGGATAAGGATACCCAGAGCTTACATGGGCTACACTTGAATAGCCAGGGCTTTCCCTGGCCAATCCCTTGTGTGTCCCTGCCTGTGACATCAGAGATAGGACTGCAATCATACGTCGCTGAGCAAGAATCTCCTGAACCCCTAGAAAACCCATGCCTTCACTTGTGTCATGGAATTGCCTTCTATGAAGGTGACAAAAGACCCAGGTATCCTAACCACTTACTAGAAGCAGCAGCAAAAGCTTTCCTAAAATTAAGTGTACCAAGGCTGAGTCAATCAATCAGTACGTATTTATTAAATATCTACTATGTATTTCAAGCACAAAGAATGAAACAATTGTTACTTGAAATGAGCTTATATTATAATAGAGGTGACAAGAATATATAAAAACATGTAGAGCATAAATATAAAGTCAATACCTATAAATATATCCAAAATGGTTAAATAAAAGTTAGTTTGAGAGGGAGGGCAATAGCAGTCGAGGAGAGTCTCTCAGTCCTATTGTTAACCCCTATTGTTGATAGGCCATGTGTGGCCTATAGAACATCACACTCAAAGTTCCAGTGACTTCTCTGTTTATATCCCTTGTTGCCCCTTTGTCCAACTCTGAGGCATCTCAAATTAGGCCTTAAGCTTTCCCTTGTATATGTTAAAAAACACTGTAATGAAGTCCTATTTCTTCAAACATTACTGGCCTGCCTGACTCTTCTGTGAAACTCCCCTAAGTCCCCAAAGTCATGAGAGCAGACTGGGACATTCAGCTAATTGGCATTTGAACATATGGTCCCCATGAATGCTCATACTTTCTTCTATTTTCTCCAACAGTTGAATTTTAAATATTGAGAACTCTTTGTTATCTGTGCTAATGGAGGGGGGCAGAGGCATAGATAATCCCAAACATTAGAAAATCCAACAATCTCATTTCTATCTGGCTTCAAAACATATTACATGATTTTTTTCTACCTCATTTGCTTAATTATGTTTTTCTTGGACTAACATTAAAATTAATTTGCAATCCCTGAGCACACACTGATCAACAACAGGGAGAAGTAGACCAGAAGTGTGTTGAATGTCAGGCAAAAGACCTTCTGAGATTAGAATTCTGCTGTGGATAAATCCATATGCAGGTATATGAGAGCTGAATAAGCTTGATACCTGGCACTTTGTATTTCCAAAGCTATTTAAATGTAGTCAGCATTTCATTGGTGTTTCCATTACACCCATTCAAAATGCAAGTGATTTGCCCTGGATGGAAGAATCGGATAAGGAACCCAGGAATCCTAACTTCCAGCAGCTAGAGTAAATCAGTTCTTTACCCAGCAACCAAGTTTGAGAGCAGTTTTCCCAGTTTGTCACCAAAGGAAACCAACAGGATTTGCCAACAGGATTTGATACAACTGTGAAAGAGTAATTTGACTGACAATACTGTACAGCCAAATGAAAGTGTTTACAGGGTTTAATATTTAATAACGTAAAATGAAAAAGTCTGAAGCAGGTTGGAGATGAAAAGATCTGTATCGAGTCAGAATTTTTGCCTATTGTCAAAGCAGTATGCCTCTCTTGGGGATCTGAATAAGAGAACCACCATTCTCCCGAAATTGTTATCTTGGGTGTATTGATTGTGTGTGCTCCAGTCAAGTTGTCAACTTTTCCTCCTGCCCTTTCCCCCCCTTATAAAATCTACGGTCAAGTGTCTCTCGGCTTTGAAATGTTAGGCAACAGCCCGTGGCTGCTTAGGCCGCATGGCTTTTGAGTCTCTTAGGCTGGAGCAAAAGGATTCCTTGTGGAAAAGGAAAAGCCATGGGCTGGAAATGTAGACACCCCCATTCTATTTAAAGGCTGTGCTCATTTGCCAATTTGTTTTTAGCCCAGGCCCATATTCCTGAGGTCTGTCTGTTATCCCTATGGTCCCCATAGACAATGATTCAATAAGGCACTGTTTGCATCATAGCAATAAATAGTATTTACATAGCAGTCTCAGATTTGCAAAAGTGCTGTTCAGAGATTATCGCATTTGATGCTCATCACAACCCTGGGAAATAAGAGTTATTATCCCCATTTCATAAATGAGGAAACTGAGGCAATGAATGTCTGAGACGGCATCTGAATTCAAGTTCTCCAGACCCAAGTTTAGCACTATCCACTCTGCCACCTAGCTTTCTGATCCAAAAACTATGTAACTACAAGGCTCTTGAGACATTATCTTATTCATCAGTCTCCAGGGGTTTTATTTTTCCCTATATTTTCATCTTCCCTATAGCTTTCTGAATAAAATCCCAGTCTTGGAGTATAGCAGAATTCTATATTAACAAGAACAAAGCTATTAATTTGCTTCCCATATGATTGATGTAGCTTCAGATAGAAACACTTTACATATTGTAATCACAGACTGTACCCTTATATACAAGAATCGATTTTGCTAATGCATAGTATGATCATAATAATAGCATCTAACATTTATAAGGCACTTAGTATGTGCTGGGCACTGTGCTAGTCACTTTAGAATTACTGTTTCATTTGATCTCACGACAGCCCAGGGAGGTAGGTACTATTATTATCCCCATTTTATAGATGAAAAAACTGAGGAAAACAGAGGTTAAGAGACTTGTCCAGAGTCACACAGCTAGTGAGTGTCTGAGGTCACATTTGAACTCAGGTCTTCCTGACTTCAGAACTGATGCTCTATTCACTTTGTCACCTGCGTACTGTTCACATGCAACTGAAAAGCCCAAATTCTATAAGCAGTTTCATACTCATTTGCAGAAGACTCCAGATCATCCTGTTTTCATTTCATTTTTGTATCTCCAGTGCCTAGTACATCACAGACACTTAATTGGACTGGACCAGATTTTACTCTAGGGTATCAATACCTCCATGTTGCAGGAAATGACCCAGCGCTTCAGAGCACCTTGGTGACTTAAATGAGGTCAGATGACCATGAAGAGCCCAGGTCTCATGCCTGCTGCTTCTCAGCTCATCCTACAAGATCCTTCTTTTCTCACAGAAACTTCATAAAGCATTTGCAAAGGACTTTGGGATTCTCAGAAGAAAGTTATTAGCTAAATGTTGTGTTTCTGGATTTCATGAGGCTGTGGGTAAAGTTGTTTTTATTTTGCCTTTTTAAATTACTTTGGGAGCTGGTGTTCTGTACATAATTACAAGCTGACAAACATGCTTCTGTATTTTTTTTAATTAACAGATATTTGTATTCAAGTTTTCCAAATTACATAACGCAGCTTGCACATTACAGGACAGCTGCCATGCTCCAGATGTGCGCAATAACCAGAACATGGTAATGGCAAAATGCAAAAGAAAGGAAGGAAGGAAAAGAAGGAGGAAAAGTCACCATATCTAGTCACCATATCTGATGAGCAATTCCAGTTAATGTGCTCCTGTTTGCAGCCTATACTGTGACTAATACCTGACGTTATCCAAAATTTTCATCTTGGCTTTAAAATGGGGATGAAGCCTTCTGGTTCATACAGAGCTGTTACCAAAAGGCCCACGAGTGCCTTGTAAAAGCAAATTACAGATGAAATGGGGCACATATCAATGTTAATAGCGTGCTGGAGTAACTATTCAAATTGCTCCTGTTTATATGTGTGCTATTAAAATCCTTCCGTGGCTGTGCGGCCCTCTTTTATAGAAGGTATTTCCCAGATGTTACAAAAAGTGCCCTCATCTGAGAGGACATCACATTGGGGCAAAGATTTGAATTCTCAGGACCCTTCCACTTACTTCTGGCATGGTATTGATTAACAGTATCCTCGGGTAGATAGCAGCTCCTTTGTCATCCTTGGAATAGGGCTGGGGCTGGGAGGAAGGATTGGAAGCAAGGAGGGAATAGTCCCAGGAGAGGTTGTTCTACACAGGTTTATGAGAATTCTCTTTTCAAATTTATTTCAACAAGCCTTTATTAAATACCTGCTCTGTGCCAGACAGTGGCCTGGCAGCCAAGGACACAATGACAAAAAATGTAACCAGCCACTGCCCTCAAGGAGTTTTTATTCTCTTAGTTGACTACTTCTCTTAGTTGGCTGATAGAGTACATACAGCACTGAGCCTGGAGTCAGGAAGACTCATCTTCCTGAGTTCAAATCTGACCTCAGATACTTACTAGCTGTGTGACCCTGAGAAAGTCACTTATTCCTGTTTGCCTCAGTTTCCTCATCTGTAAAATGGAGAAGGAGATAGCAAACCAGTACCTCTGCCAAGAAAACCCTAAATGGGGTCAAGGAGAGTCTGACATGACTGAACCACAACAATAGGAAGTTAATTGATACATGCAAGGCTTTGATTTTTGCCAAGGGCTTTACTTCCGTGATCTCATTTCTTCTTTCACAGTGTGGCTCAAATAACTAGGCTACTTGTATGTTAAGCTTCTGGTAAATAGCAGAGATGCAGATTCAGATAAATCTTTCTGATCTGCTAAACCAGACTAACTTTAGTGCTCCTAGAACGGGGATTGTGTGTGTGTGTGTGTGTGTGTGTGTGTGTGTGTGTGTGTGTGTTTGTCATAGACTCCCAGAAGAATGTTTTTGCATGTATAAAATAAAATTTATATGATCACAAAGGAATTATATTGAAATTATATTAAATTACATCAAATTCAATTACATTGAAATAATTATCAAATTTTTTAAAAACAACAAATTCACAGATGCACTGTGAGAGATAGAGCAAGAAAGCCTTCCCACATCTACTACTGAAATGCATGGAATCCTAGTGGTAAATTCTATACTGAATTCTCTTTTTTATCTTCATAGTGTGTCTGAGCACTGGTGGGTCAGGTTCAAATAGGAGTAATTTAGAAATGGGATACTTCCTTCCCACACCTGATTTACTTTTATTGATGTATACTGTGATTCAAATAAGCTCCTCTTTTAAAGGAGACTAAAATGGAGAAAGAGACATGACAAAATTTTGGGGATTTTTTTTCTTTTCTATTCCAACCATGGCACTACAACTGACTGAAAAAAGAACAACAAAACAAAAAATGGAAGAAACCATACTTGTAGGATTATTCTAGGTATCAAAGGAAACATTGAATATAAATGCTTTATAACTATAAAGTTACATACTAATGTAACATTATTTTTTAAAAAGAGATATTCTGAATTAGTGCAACTGATTATAGGCATTCTCTGGATTACAAACTTCTAGATGGCCCATATAGATACAATCTTTTGGTTGTATGGTTACCATCACTTACATTACTCACCCATCCTAAGCCATCATGAAAAATAGCAAAGCTGTCTTAGACTGAGTTTGACTTAAAGCCTGTTTCTCATACCAGTCCTTCTTACTGGTCAGTGCTCAAGAAAACTCTCTCTGTCTCTGTCTCTCTCAGATTCTCCCTGTCCCCTTGCCCCTACCATCATAGCTCTCTGTAATAACTCTCCCATAATCAAATTAATAGTGCTGTCGCTACTAGAAAAGGCATGACAATAAATTCCTCTACATCTCCATACACTTCCCAAGCTGAACACCCCTTCCTATGTGTGTTGTGTCTCCCATTAGAATGTAAGGTCCTTGAGTGAAGGCATTATTTTGTTCTTAATAAAAAATGTTCAATTCATTCATTTGTTGACTAATTCTTTTATTTCTCCTTTTTAATTCTTCTCTAGTTCCCTAGAAAGCAACAAGAGCTGGACTTGTATCCAGAGGACCTCGATTTGAATACTGATGCTGGCACTTACTAACGTGCAAATCAGGCAAGATTTGAAGCAAGGAACTTGCCGACTCTCACTTTTCTCACCTGTAAAATGAGGCAGATGGACTTCTGGTTTCTTCTGGTTCTAGATATAAGATAGTCTATTATGATTTCCCCATTTGTTTCCCTTCTCCCTCTTAATTCCATTTATAAGCCCAACCCCTGCTCATGACTAAGTTAAGAATAGTGCTGGTGTTATCAGGGAAAGGGAAAAATAAAAATTTCTAAGTTAAATTAGGCACTAGAAACAATGCTATCATTCTATAAACCCTTAGAAAGTTTTGAGATGTTCTTTTCATAATCACCACATAAAAACTCCATCCTCCATCATAGAGGTAGAGCTAGAAAGGACCTTTTCCTCCATCATTTTGCAGATGAGGTAACTGAGATCTATCAATCTTATCCAAGGTCACACTAGTAGTAAAAACTAGAAGCAGAATTGGTGAGACAATAATGCATAGTTGGTGAAGTTGTGAACTGATTTAACCATTCTGGAGAATAATTCAGAACTATGCCCAAAGGGCTATCAAACTGTGCATACCCTTTGACCCAACAATACCATTACTAGGTTTATAGCCTGAAGAGATTAAAAAAAAAAGGAAAAGGACCCATATGTACAAAAATACTCACAGCAGCTCTTTTTGTGGTGACAAAGAATTAAAAACTGAGGGGATGCCCATCAATTAGGGAATCGCTGAACAAGTTGTGGTATATAATTGTGATGAAATATTATTGTGCTGTAAGCAACGATCAACAGGATGCTCTCAAAAAACCCTGGAAAGACTTTGAACTGATGCAAATTGAAACAAGCAGAACCAAAACATCATATGTACTAACAACAATATTGTATGATGATCAATTGTGAATGACTTAGCTATTCTCAGCAATTCAATGATCCCACACAATTCTGAAGGACTTATGATGGAAAATGCTATCTATCACCAGAAAAAGAACTGATGGAGTCTGAATGCAAATTGAAGCATACTGTTTTTCTTTACTTTATTTTCCTTGGTTTTTTTTTTGTCTGTCTTTCCTTTCACAACATGACTAATATGTAAATATATTTTGTATGACTCCACATGTATTATCTTTATCAAACTACTTGCCTTCTCAATGATGGGGGAAGGGAGAAATTGTGAGAGTGAATTTGGAACTCAAAATTGAAAAAAAAGTTTTAAAAATTGCTAAAATAAAATATTAAAACTCCCAGAAAAAAGTAGAGTTGGAACCTACATCTTCTGACTCTAGCGACACTTCTTAACCTGTGGGTTGAAACCCACAGGTTAAGAAGCGCTGAAGGGGTCACAAATGAAAAAAAAGTTTAAGAATCCCTGCTCTAGAGTCTGTTTTCTTTCCATCATATTCTACAAATTAATTTGCTATTCAAAAATATTACTATGCTAGAAAAATAAACTACTTATTCAATTGTATTTTGTCTTGT
>CM053622.1:680057365-680079013 GCA_028646595.1 Phalanger gymnotis | reverse complement strand
CTCTAGCGACACTTCTTAACCTGTGGGTTGAAACCCACAGGTTAAGAAGCGCTGAAGGGGTCACAAATGAAAAAAAAGTTTAAGAATCCCTGCTCTAGAGTCTGTTTTCTTTCCATCATATTCTACAAATTAATTTGCTATTCAAAAATATTACTATGCTAGAAAAATAAACTACTTATTCAATTGTATTTTGTCTTGTTTTATTACTTGTATCACAGTCTTATATTTCTTCTGTTTTCTTCAAATGCTTGGCATTTTGGCTATACAGTATTATACTTACTAGCTGTGTAATAGCTGTGTACTAGCAGATTAACTGGACTTTAGCAGGTTGGTTTACAAGCCTAACCATCATTTATAGATCGTTTCACTGGGATAATGAATTTGGAATTCCAAATAATTGACTCACAAATGAACTTCTGGAACACAACCCACTTGGAAATTGAGGCTTGCCTGTATATTGCTCTGTAGAAGAAAGGTCCCTCACCACAACTGCTTTGTCTCCCAGAGGAGATATAGAGAAGCATGAAAAAGATGGCAGTGCTATTACCATTTGCCACGGCTGTGGAACTCTCTTTCATATTGGCAGTGGCTCCAGGGCTCACTGGTTGGTATTGGAATAAGGCAGAAATTACCTAGAGCAAGTGACTGTAATAGGCATACTGTCTCATTAAGCTCTGAAATGTTAAATAAATGTGCTTTTGTCATCACTTCTCAGGTTTTTGCATGTGTTAGTATCTTTCTTTTTTTTTTAGCACCATGTCAGGACTTGTGACTTCTCTGGTCTTGCCTTGCTGCCATTCTACTCTAAAAAGCTGATATGTGTTTAGGTGGTTGTTAACTGCAGCATTTATGAGAACAGAATGTACTATCTACATTCAATGAGAAAGTTAAAATATTACCCCAAAAGGGACAGTGTTTGGATGTTTGACTGGGAGTTAAAACACTAAAGACTCTATTTCTTCTGGCTCTGGAATGAATTAGATGATTAGGAGATTCAGAGGGAAGCCACTTGGTCATTCTTTTCCTCAGGCTGCCTCCTTAGGATCATAGATTTAGAGCTGAAAAGAATCTTAGAGGCAAGCTACTTCAATCTATTAATCATAATGGGGAAACCAAGGCACTTGAAGGTTAAAGGCCAATGTCATACAGGTAACTGACCAAGCCAGAATTTGAACTCAGGCTCTCTGACTCCAGACCCAGGGTTCTTTCTACTGTATTACATTGCTTCCTTCAAAGCAGGACAAGAAAGGTATGATTATATTTATCTAGATTTCAAGCACGTCAAAAATATTGAGAGCCTAAAGTAAGACCAGTTGCAAAACTAAGAATGAGATCTCAAATTTAGGGTCACCATTTGCAGATTCTGTTCTGGGTAGATTCTGGGTCTGTTTTCTTCTAGCCAATATAGCAAATGGAGTGCTGGACTTGGAGTCAGGAAGACTGCAGTTTAAATCCTGCCTCAGACAACACTCACTATGTGATCCTTGTCAAGTCACTTAAGCTCTGTAGGCCTCATTTTCCTCACCTATAAAAAAAGGATAATAAGAGCACAGGGTCTTTTTAGGGATCAAGGGAGGCAATATATGCAAAGCGCTTTACAAATCTTAAAATGCTATATGAATGTGGGCTATTATCATTAGAACTATTATGCAGCAGCTGGGTGACTTTGGACACATTATTAGTGATGGAGGAGGCCTTCACTTTCCTGTCTCTACTTCTCATCCCCCTCCCATCCCCTCTCTTCAAAGAAGTGACAAAGAGATACTCAATGATTTCTTCTGCATCTTTATTATGGCCTTGCTCATTAGGGATGTGATATAAAGAGAGAGAAAATATAATTACACCTACTAAGCCCCTGAGACTCCCTATAAGTTTCTTACAGGTAAGTTCGCTTCAGTACCATGCCAACCACATGGCTCGCAAACGAACCCAATAAGGTAAAGGTCATCTTCTTCCAATTCAATCAGTCAAGATAGACAGATGAATAGGAGAACATTTCTACAGAGCTCTCTCTCTCTCTCTCTCTCTCTCTCTCTCTCTCTCTCTCTCTCTCTCTCTCTCTCTAATTTATGACTGTAAGGCCTGTGCCATAGAGAGCTCACATAAGCTCATTTGATCTCCCTTGTCTGGGAAGTTGAGAACTCCATATGAGTTAGAGGGCAGGCAGGATGCTTGATCTTTTTTCATTGAAAAATATCACAAGGCATATTCTATTTGTTCACATTTTTCCAGATTCAATGACTATGCAGGAAAATGAGTGTAGAAAGAGACACACATATGCATTCTTTAAGTTTTTCCTCCAAAGACCAATGGTGGAAGCCCTATAACTTGTGCATATAGATACGCACGCACACACACATACACACACACACACTTTTCTGTCTCCATCTGTTTTTCCCCCTTATTGCCACCATAGAAAACACCACATTGCTGTGATGAAAAGTTTAAAGTTACAATCTATATAGAGGGAGGAAAAGGGAAAAAGGAAAAAAAAGGAAAAAGCAGCCCTTTGTCACCCTACCATTCCTGTGTAAAGCAAAGGAAATAAGCACAATGCACTGCTTTGATTTGAGTTGACAGCTATAAATCCTTCCCTCCATCTCACATAAGCAGGGTGCAGGGTAAAGTCAATGGGAATTACATTCGTGTAACTAAGGGCAGAGCTGAATCCACAGAGACCGGAAACCAATCCAGCTTATTTTGCTGCCAACTCTTCATTATGAAAAAAAAATAAAGAGCCGAAATTGAGTTTTGAGGCCAATCTGCATAAGCACACCAATCACCAGCTTCTGAAGAGGCAGACCAATTCCACCCATCATGGAAATTCACTCATTGTCATGGTTTGGAAATTTTCTCAGAACCTCAGGATTTTCGGGGTTACCAACCTAAATTGTAGAATCTATCTGGTACCATGGAAAGTGTGAATACTAACTAGATGGTGGTGGTCAAGGGAGCAAGGAGCCAGATCAAAAGGGGGGAATGCCTGAGGCAAGATGGCCAATCCATATGAGGAGAGATACATTCAGTTAACATTAAGTCCTATATAGGAAATCAGTGTGACAATGTAGAATATCAGGAGAAGCAGTAGGACAGAGACAGAACTGGAAACTAAATGGGAAGAACAAAGTCTTGGTGCACATATGCACGCTATAGTATAGGGTCTAAGCTAAGTGGGAGTGGAGGTTAGACATGGAAACTAAGCATAACACCTAGGACCTACCTTGGGTCCTAAGACAGAGATGTATGAGAAAAGGGTAAGCAAGTTATCATAGCATCATATATTTTGAGCTGGAAGGGACTTTAATGATCATCCAGCCCAACTGTGTCATTTTGCAGATGAGGAAACTGAGGCAGAGGGAACTTAAGTGATTTACCCAAGGTCACACAGCTAGGAAATTAGTATCTGAAGCAAGATTGGAAGTCGAGTAGTCTATCCACTATGCCACCTGCATATCTATTGATCCTAAAAGGCTAGTCCACCTTTTACCCTGCTTTTAAGTACCCTCTCTGAGGTGGCTTCCTCCAGAACCTGTAGCTTCCTGTATTCCAGTAGGGATCTGAAGATCCCTGTGACTGAAGCCTTCTGAGAAATCCTGGTCAGTCCAACAGGAGGGAGGG
Source organism: Phalanger gymnotis (assembly GCA_028646595.1). Taxonomy (NCBI): domain Eukaryota; kingdom Metazoa; phylum Chordata; class Mammalia; order Diprotodontia; family Phalangeridae; genus Phalanger; species Phalanger gymnotis. The sequence goes on along the minus strand of CM053622.1, from coordinate 680,075,395 downwards.
AGTATGGTGTATTTCGAAGGGCATAGGAGGAAACAAAGTGAGTGATTATCGTTTAGGGACTAGCTGAACAAATTGTACTATATGAATATAATGGAACATGATCGTGTCATAAGAGATGATTTGAATATAAAGAATTTGAAGAAACTCGTTGATGACTAGTATGCAGTGATACTGAGCGAGAGGAAACAAACCAGGAGAACAAGTTGCATGATGTCCACGATAATGTGGAGGAAAAGAACAGGGAAAGACTTCAGAACTCTATCAATGCAGTGACTGATTATGACATCAGAAGACGGATGATCTCTTTGCATATCATGATAGACAGGTGATAGACTGGAGGTTCGGGATGAGCCATGCTTTTTCAGACGTAGCTAATGTATTTTGGCTTACTATACTTATTTGTTACAAAGCGGGGAGAAGCTTCTCTCTTGTGAAGTGTGAATTAACAGAAAGGAAATAGCATCACTAGAACATTAAAACATGCACAGAAGAAAACAGAAAGATGTTCAGAAGAAGATCCAAATGGGCAATTTTGAAATTATCTGGTTAAATTTAACACACATTAAAAACAAAACAAAAAGTATGTAACGGACTCCCATGATTCTGTATATGATCTTCTCTTGTGTTCTCTGTCTAGTGGAATATTTGCTTGTTGATCCTCACATTTGTAACATTTTTTTAAAGAGGGTACAGGGCTGGAAATAAGAAGATAATGATTCTGGTTCTGGCTCTACTAATACTTGATGTGAGAGGTCTTTAGCAATTTATTTTTAATCTCTCTGGGCCTCAGTTTCCTCACCTTGTAAAAATGAAGGGGTTGGACTGGATAATGATCAGTTCCATAATTACGATTCTCTAATGGGGCAGACTCTCACACATACCTTCGCTCCCCCGCACCATCTCACCCCATCCCATAGCTGCTCTAGCTCTGTGAATCATCTCCCATTTCAAATACCCTTCTGTGATGCCAAGAGCTATCTATTGATGGTACAGGAAAAGGACACTGCATTTTAATCCAGAGATCTGGTTTCAAATTCTCAGTTTACTGCTTTACTGGCTGAGTGTTTTCGAACAAATCGTTTAGATGCTATTTGCCTCAGTTTCCCTACTAGAGAAAAACAGGGGACAGTAATACCTCTCTCACAGGTATAGTCCACAAGACATTATGTACTTAAAGTTCTGTATGACCTCTTAAGCACCATCTACATGTCAACCATTATGATTACATGTCCATATATAGCTTACAGGGAATCTTCCCAAGATAAGGCAGGAGATGGTCTGCTCATCAAATGATAGTATCATATGTTTTAGAGCTGAAAAGGACCTCAGAAAAATTCTCGTCTAATTTCTTATTTTATGCATGAGGAAACTGAGGCTCAAAGAAATAAACTTCCTTAATGTCACACAGTTAACAGATGGTAATCTTTTGACTTTAAATTCTATGCATGCACTGCAATATATACATAATATAGCACTCATGTGCACCCACATATCATATCTGTTCATGACACAACTAAATTCTATGACCTAGGCAGCTAGGTGGGTAGAGCGAGTAGAGTGCTGGACCTGGAGGCAGGAAGACCTGAGTTCAAATCCAGATGCAGACACTTACTAGCCGCATGAACAGGAGCAAGTCATTTAACCTGTCTTAGTTTCCTCAACTGTAAAGTAAGGATAATAGTATCACCTACCTCACAGCGTTGTTGTAAAGATCAAAGGAGATAATATTTATAATGTGCTTTGCAAACATTAAAGTACTATCTAAATGCTAGCCATCATCATTACTTTAATTATCATGAAGTTGGCTTAATCCATTAATGCTTACTAGATCAGAAGCTTATATCTGTGCAGATACTGGTTCCCAACCATAGATGTAGTTCATTAACAGCTGCTTTCCTCACTGGGGTTACGATATTAGAATGGTGATTATCAAGTCTGGATAAGTAATAGATTTTATATGTGCTTATTCTTCTGTTCCCAAGGTAAGTTGCTGTGTGGTGATGTTCTCTAAGATCCACTGATGTCCCATCAGCCCTAATGAAAGCAGTTAGTTAAATAAGCCATTCGGTTAGGTGAGCTCACGGGAGATATATACAATCAGCCTCCTTGAGGGCAGAGACCATGTCCTATTTATCTTCCTATTTCCTAGCCTATAGTAATCGCTTAATAAATGTGTGGTGAATGAATAAATGGATTCAAAATGCTTTGGATTCCATGACTTTGGGCTCAAGTTTTTTTTCAGGCCCTTCCCTTTTTTTTCATTATTAGATTTAAGATCTTCATTATTACTTTAAGAGTTCTTTAGGTCTTTGCCCTTCAGGTCCACAGCTCTTTCTATAAGTATAGCACTCAATGTGGTCCAACCAAGGCAGAGCACATTGAGAGATTCTTATCTTCCTTAACCTGGTCATTCACCTTCTAATGCATAATGAAGTCTAGAACTCCATTAGCTTCTTGGGTGACCATATCATACCACTGGCTCATATTTTGCTAGAAAGAAACAATTCACCTGCAAAAGATCTGGAAGAGTTAGTTGAATCAGTAATGAGGTGATGCACCCATAAAACCTTAAGCATTCTTGGTTTGCATTAGGGGTGGCATGGTATCTAGGATAAATAAGTGACATCCCATCTGTACTGTAATACATACCACGCACAATCATTGTAAGGATGAAATGGGTGAATATGAAACATTTTCTACATTCATTTCTGGTATTATTATCAGTACTGGAATTGTTGTTATGTCTTAGAACACATCTGGAGTGTCACATTCAGTACTGGGTTCCAAAACGCAGGAAGGAGAGAAAGAAGTAATAAAATCTGAAAGAAGATTGAAGTGTACTTTTTTTTACATTTTTAATGTTTTTTTTGTCTGTGTCTTCTTTCACAACATGACTAAAATGGAAACATGTTTTGAATGATTGCACATGTATAATCTATATCAAATTGCTTACCTTCCCAGGGAGAGGGGAGGGGAGGGAGGAAGGAAAAGAATTTGGAACTCAAATTTTTCTCTTAAATTTTTAAAAGTTTTTTTAAGAAGCAATTTTAAAAATTGTTTTTATATGTAATTGGGAAAAATAAAATATTATTCAAAAATTTAAAAAACTGCAGGAAGGATGATGTTGGACTGCCAAGTGTCTTGAGGTGGGTGACCTCCTCACCTTTCTGAGGATAGTGAAAAGTCTCAAGAACCTACCAGAGGGAATTAGTCTGTGGAGCTGGGGGGTAGGTATTTAGCCTGGTAAAGAGAAGATGTAGGAGGAACATAGAAGCTGTCTACAGGTATTTGAAGGGCTGAGATTTAGACAAGGGATGATGATGCTTGTTCTGTTTGGACCCAGAGGGCAGAATTAGCAGTAGTGGCTATGAATTTGCAAAGAGACAACAATTAGAAGCATCTCCAAATTGAATGAACTACCTCAGGAGGGAAAGGGTTATTATCCCTCACTAGAAATCATCAGGCTTAGCTGGACAGCCTCCTGTTGCTATGCTGGAATGTGAACTCTTTGAGCCTGGAAGCTGTTTCATTTCTGCCTTTGTAGGTTCATCACCCAGCACCATTCCTTACATTTTTTTTTAATCTGGAACTGTGATTTTACTGTATTGAGAACTCCTCTTGAGAAAATTTTTCAATCAATGTAGTGCTGCAATTTGCAGCCTTAGAAACCAGAGTGGAGCATTAACAAATTAAATGATTTGGCCAAGGTCAACCAGACCATATATGCCAGAGATAGGACTAGAACTCAGGCACTGACTCCTTTGAAGCTGCTCCCTAGACTCCATACCATTCTTCTAGAAATAGGAGGTGCCTTTAAGCATTTGTTGAATTGAACTGAATTCTTCAGGAACAGAATGAACTATGATGTCCTTTCCCTCTTTGAGATTCTGTCATACTTTGAAAACCTACTTGGCCTTTTTTTTTTTTAACATCAACTGCTATATAGCCAGGTCTTCCTTCTTTGTCCCCTCGATTATATTCTCTTTTATCATATTAGCTTTAGCCCTTCATTCCAGCTTAACAAGACCTTTTTCTTTTTTTTACTTTTGATTCTGTCATGGCACACATTCACCATATGAAATGCATGCCTTCTACATGTTCAAACAGGGAAGGAAGAGAACAAACATTTATTAAGTACCTCCTACAAGCTACTGTGCTAAGCACTTTAAAATATTATCTCACCTGATCTCCACAATAACCCTCAGAGGTAAATGCTATTATTCCCTCATTTTACAAGCGGAGAGGGATTAAGCATCTTTCAGTGTCAACGTGATAATAAGTGTCTGAGGGCACATTGGAACTCAGGTCTTCCTGACTCCAGGCCCAGCACTCTATCCACTGTGCCACCTAGATGGCCTTTAAAAGCTTTAGGTCCTTCTAACTCTGTTGTCACTAAGTCCATACTTCTTTATCTTTTCCACAAAGATATCGTGAGATATCTTCTTTAGCACATAGGTGCATAATAAATGTTTAGATCAATTGAATGGAATTGTCAAATGTCCCCAGCCTTATCACGACCTACTAGCCTAGTAAGCCAATCAAAAAAGGAAATGAAGTTAGTTTGGAATGGCTTATTCTTAGGAATCATTATTTCTTCCCTAAAGGATTATAACTATCTTTAAAAAATCATAGTGTGCACAGTGTGCCATGACTGACTTTGATAGACTTAGCCCTACTCAGCAATGCAAGGACCTAAAACTTTTCTGAAGGACTCATGGTGGAAAATACCATCCATATCCAGAGAAAGAACTATGGAGTCTGAATGCAGAGAGAAGCAGACTACTTTCTTCTTTTATTTTTGCTTTGTTTTATTTTTTTTTTCTCATGGTTCCTTCTATGACATGTAAAAATATGTTTGATAAGAATATATATGTAGAGCCTATATCATATTGTATGCTGTCTTGGGAAGGGGAAAAGGGAAGGTGAGGGAGAAAAATTTAAAACTTATAGAAGTGAATGTTGAAAACTAAAAATAAATAAATTAACTTTAAAAAATCATAGTGTGGTAGTAAAAGAATGAGAGACAATAGAGGGAATTAGATGACCAATTTGAGTGGTTGCTATATGGTTGTCGTATGTGATAAAAAAAAAATGTAATTTTACATTCTGATGGGATGTAAGGTCTCTGAGGGCAGGAACTTTTGTTTTTGTCTTTGTATCCACAACAATTGTACAGACCCTGGCACAAAGTATTCACTTAAATGAGTGTCAACATGCTTCAAATGTTAAAAGAATAAGAGGAAAGCCCTAGCTCACTGCACAGATTTTTGTGGAATAGCAGACCTAGAGAAGAATTACAAAATAATATGGAGCTATAGTCTGCCTTGGTGGACATAGTACCCACTAATAAAATTCTGAATCCTTCAAAGTCACAAAGTAAATGTCAAGAGTACTGAATGGGCAGTCAGGCAACTAGAGTTCTAATGGCTCTGTCATTAATGAGCTGTGTGACTCTGGGCAAATCACTTTACTTCTTTGGGCCTTGGTTTCTTTACCTGTAGAATGGGATGGCTAGATGCACATTAAGATCTGTTTCGGCTCCAAAATTCTATGACCAATCCATTTTAACCCTTTGATTGGGGTTTCATTGTGAAGCTGACCTATCTGTATTTTCCAAGATCTACCTTTTCTCCCTATTTTGAAAACCTGGACAAATTTTTCCCATCTTGTCATCCGGTACCTCTCTCCTTTTCCATGATTTCACAAAGCCAGTCATACTACCACCACATCTACAAAATCTTTTAGTGCCCTGGGATGTAGTTTATCTGAGCCTGGAGACTTCAATTAATTTAAAGTAACTAGGTGTTCACATCTTAACTCTTTACCTATCCTGGGCTTAAATTCCCTCTTAACTATCTTTGAAGATTATTCTCCTGGAAAGAGAAGACTGCAGGAAAAGATGGGCAGGGTATTTCTGGTTTCTCTCTGTCATCTGTTAAAATAACACCATCTGTTCCAAATAGTAGTCCTTGTTCTCACTTCAAACATAAAGACCCTTTTTTGTTATCCTTAGTGGGTTTGTGAGTGTGCGTGTGTGTGTGTGTGTGTGTGTGTGCGCGTGTGTGTGCTTATACATGCAAGACTCAGACCATTCATTCAGGGTTTTCCCATTCCTTTCAACATTATTTTGAAAAGACCACACAGAAATTTTATTTGTTTCCAGTTATATGTCCCTTTTTTCCAGTTTTTATGGTGAAGTTTCCGTGTAGCCACACTGGTTTATATAAATGCCCTCAACCCCTTTTTCTTTCTTACTAGAATCATTTGTCATTACATTGTCTGAATTTTATTTTTAGAGTCTTTCATTACTCTAGTCACCTTTGCTTTTAAAAGACAATCTGGCCATGAAATTGTACCTACCTTTTCTTTGTACTTTTTGAAATCTAATTTCTAAAAAAAATTGTGGATCCAGATTTACATCTATAAGGGACCCCAGAGATTTTCTGGTCCAACTACCTTCATCTAATGGATGAGGACGCTGAGGCCCAGAAAAGTGAAGTAAAACAATCTTCCCTGGGTCACATAAGCAATGAGTTGGGAAACTGGCACTTGAACTCAGGTCTTCATTCTATGGTACCACTTGGTAGAGTAGATGTATATTTATATCTAGCATCCTATAACTTGGGTCACCAGTTAAAGTCTGAAAATGGATTAACATCAAGGCTTCTGATGTCACTTTTCCACCACTCTGTCATAACTTGTTTGTTTGGGTCCAGCATGAAAAGAGGTTCCCGTTGTTACTTCCTTAACCTTTTGAGAGCAGAAACTGTCAAGCAGACAAATCAAGAATTTATCAGAAATTTTACTCTAAGCAGAATAGCATTTCTAACAGTAATCTGGAGAGTTGAAATAATTTATCATAGCTCTATCTTGTCTCTGCTCCAGTTTTATTATCTATATTAGAAAAGCAACATCCATATCATCCATCTAACCAGGCGGTCTTGCATCCTTCTAAACTGATAACATCTGTTCTTCTCTTGCTTTTTTTGTTCTCTACTCACCCTCCCTGCCCATACCCCCAATACTTTATACTGGGCCTCTATCCTCAGGTTCATGAATTTGTTTCAAGTTACGTGCGCTTTTTTTGGACATGCAATGATACTCTCTCACTCTTTCTATCAATTTTCTTTTTAAAAAGCAGATATAGCGTTCCTTTGCCACTTGATAATAATGAATTCCATCTTACAACTTCTTGGTGATTCCTATAATTCCTATACGAGAATAATTACCCCACTGTGTATATTCCTTTAAAGCTTATCATATTTCTGAATTGTTCATGATTATCCCCTGCCTGTTATTTTCTTTTGAGAATTACTAGATTTCTTCTTTTCTTATTCTTTTTTATACAGTTTTATGGCTTTATCCAGCTATGATTTTCTTTCAAATTTCAGTTTAAAATCTCCTCCATGACATTTCTCTCTTTGTCTATACTCAATACATTCTGCCATATTTCCTTCCATGGCTAGACTCTCTCTTATTCAACCTACAAACTTTTAGTTTTCCAAATACTAAACACCTCCTTCTCCAAGACCAACATGTTCTAAATCTCTGCCAAACATTTCTCTTTTGAGTTATTTAGATTTAAAATTTACTGTGTAAAAAGATCTGATTTTGGACCCATTTTATCTACTGGCCCTCACACACTACTGGCAATCAAAAGATGGGTGCTACTATGGATGAATATTTATGCAAACAAATTTCTGAGAGTTTGTCCAACTTTGAGAGTATTCTATGAAAGCAGCAGAGGGTATCAGAGATAGAAAACATGATTTCAAGAGAGAACTTTACTGAATTGTGCTACTTTCAGACAAAGATCAACTCCAAACACACACACACACACACACACACACGCGCACACACACACACACACACACACACACACACACACACACACACAAAAGCACAGACTTTCAGAGAAGCTACTATTTAATGATATGGAGCCCAAATTTATCCAGAACAAAAGACCTGTCTGCAGCCATTGTTTATCACCAAGAAAACACTCCCTTTTTGTTCTATTGTCAATGCTCCACAGACCACATCTGCTTTTGGACAGAGGAGGAGAGACAGAAAGAAACAAATAGAAATGAGAGTGTGAGTTGCTTTATTTATTTATTTTACATATAAATCAGCTAATCTGTTTAACATTCATATTAAAGTTGTAATCACCTTTGCACACATTAAAATACAAACTAGCTCAAGTAATAGGCCTTAAGAACAACATTACAATAGCTATTAACATAGAACAGCTACCTTATCAACTTACAACATCCCTATAAAATAATAACCGCATCCAGGATTGATTTGAGGGAAACTCATTCTCCCAGAGCACTGAAGCCTGACATGCTGGCTGGCGCAGGAAGCTGAGGGTTTGGCTGTTCTCCTGCAGCAATGACAAATTCAGAGATATAGGGGGAGGCTGGAAGGAGCAAAGGAAGTGACAATTTCCTACCTCTCAGATTTAAGGGGAATGCAAATATAACATGTATTTCAATATAGATGGAATTTACACAGCAACTAAATTATAAGCTCCTTGAGGACAGGGACACCGTCTAATTAATCTCTACATCTCTCTCCCTCTCTCTCATGTGTAGTATGGCACATTGCACAAAGGAGTGCATTGCCCTTAATGAATGTTTGTTGACTTCATGGATGAATGAATAACCTCGACTTGGCCATTGGGCAGGGAGCCAACTAACTTGATTTTCTATTGCTCTCCACAGTCTCAGGGGTGATTCTCATTACTGGTTTATAGAATCAGCCAAAGAGGATGAATTCTAGGAATCAATAGCCAGCAAGAACCCAAGTTCCAGGAAAGGCAGACTAAGAGATTTGGAGAGCCAGTCCTCATAGAAAAGTCAGGGGCTCTTATGCTATCTGAAATGAATTATGGGGAAAAGAAACAAGTAAAACAGGAAATTATTAATAAATCAACAAATATTTATTAAGTGCCTTATTACGTTCCAGGTACTACAAAACAATATTGTCATGTTGCTGGTGTTGCTACTCAGTTGGTTCCATTCTTCATGACCCCATTTTGTTTTTTTTTTTTGGCAAAGATACTGGAGTGGTTTGCCATTTCCTTCTCCAGCTCATTTTACAGATGAGGTAACTGAGGCAAACAGAATTAAGTAATTTGCCCAGGGTCACACAGCTTGTAAGTGTCTGAGGCTGGATTTGAACTCAGGTCTTCCTGACTGTAGGCCTGGTGCTCTACCTACCACGCCACCTAGCTGCCCTTATTGTCATATAGACTCCAACTAAAATGATAGGCTTATGCATTTTATTTATAGTTCTTAGGAAATAAGAGGCTCCCCTTTTCCTCGAGGCTTGGAGTTCTGTCCTTTTTCTCTACCACTACATCCTCCTCTTCCTGCACTCTATGGTCTAGCCAAACTGGCCTGTGGCTCTCTTTCATACATGGCACTCCATCTACCATCCCACTGCCTTTGTAGTAGCCATTCGTCCTGCCTGGAACCACTCCTTCTTCACTTCCACATGACAGTCTACCACAAATCCTGCGAGACTTAATCCAAGTACCACTTTCTACACAAAGCTGTTCCTTAATCTCCCATCTCCCAGTGCCCTCCTTCTCTAATTTCTCTGTATTTAATTGCCTTGTATGTATTTTTATATCAGGACTTGTATTGTTTTCATCCCCAATAAAATATAAACTCCTTGCAAGCAGGACCTTCTTCTTTTTTTGGGGGGTGGGGAAGAGGGAGTGGTTGTACCTAGAACACAATTGGTACTTAATAAATGCTTGTCGTTAATTGTTGGCTTGCTTAGTTCCGAGATTGGAGTGAGGTTGGTAGAAAGGAATATAGGTTAGAGAACTGGGCATAGCTAAAGTGCAATGTTTTCTAAGTAGCTGCATAATTTTTCACCTAAAAGCTGATTAGGTATCTCATACTCATATGCTGCAATAACCAGAATCAAGTGATTTCCTAGAGAAAGCCACCTCATGGCCATTGGTTGACAAGAATAATAGTTAGCATTTATATAGTACTTAAAGGCTTGTAAAGCATTTTACAAACATTATCCCATTTGATCATCACAAGGATCCTGGGAGTTAGGTAAACTATTCTCTTCATTTTACAGATAAGGTAACTGAGGCAGGCAGGGCAAGTGACTTGCCCAGGGTCACATAGCTAACAAATATCTGAGGATGTATTTGAACTCAGGTCTTCCTGATCCCAGGACTAGAGCTCTATCTATTCGGCCATATAGTAGAAACACACTGACTAAATACTACTAGCCTATGTGAAAATAACCAGTAGTCATTATAGACAGGAAAGTCATATTACATTTGACTCAGAGGACAAAAGGCATAATCTATTACAGCAGATGACCTGCTGTAGGCCCAGGGTATGGGGGGTAGGGTAGACAGAGGAGGCTATTGGACACACCTGTTGTTTCTTTCCCCAAACCTCAAAGGCTATTATTACTAACCAACTCTGTGGGGATCAGACAACAAGCAAAGGACTTTCTTATTCTGAAAAAACTCCTCCTCTACTGTGGCATCATTAAAATGTTAATCCATTTGTCTGGGTGTTTGAAGAGACCTCAGGCCATGCAACCTTCAATAGGACCTTACCTACTCAACCCCATCTCCATGGAATAACTTCCTTCTCCCAGGGACTGTGGAAAAGTGGAGCTAGGCCTTTATCTCTCTCCCAGAGGGCATCTTCTCCTTCCCTGGCCTTCATCACTCTGACCTACAGCCCATTTGGTTCCTCTGGTTGGGGTATCCAACATAGATAACAGAGCTTCTGCACAGCCCATTCCCAGGCTGGATTATTCTGCCAGGGACAGCAGCCTTTAAACGCCTCATTAATATTCAAATCTATTCAAGTCATTTCAATTTGAATTCTATGCATATTATCAGATAGAACAAAATGCAAATATATACAAATTCATCCATATGAAGAAATAAATAGGGGAAACTCTGCATAATGGGATTATAATCATTCCTAGGGTATCTCTTTTTCCCTTCCTTTTTCTTTTTCCAAGAATGGGCTGTGACATTAGGACATGGGCTTGTTTAGACCAGTGTCAACAGGTTAGACTTAGGTTTTATAGAGGTTGAACTTTGTGTGGAGGACATAGGGACAGGACCTGTGACTTCACAGATAAAGAGAACTCCCAGGTAAGGAAACTCCATTTACTGATGTAGGTCAAGAGCTTTTCTGAGCTTGGAGTCTTACAGAGTTTCCTGGAACATTGTGAGTTTAACTGACTTGCCCCGGATCACACAGTCAGTACATGTCACAATGGTGGGATCTTTGTTTCTGAGGCCAACTCTCTGTCCAAAGATGCACAGGGGAGTAGGTGGTCCAAAGCCTTGGTTTCTTGTACTGTTTCTGCCACTAATTCATTATGTGAGCTTGAATAAGCCCTTTCCTTCTCTGTGCTTCAGTTTCCTCATTTGTAAAATTAGTGGGCTGCTTTAGAAACAAGTTTCTGAACCTGGAGTCCCCAAACTTTTTAAATAGTTATGCTAACTGTATTTCAATGCAATTGTTTTTCTTTTTAATCTTGTGTATTTTATTGTATATGTGTAAAAACATTATTCTGGGAATGGGTCTATAGGCTTCACCAGGCTGCCAAAGGGATACATAAGGCAAAAAAAAAGAAAAAAAAGGTTAGGAAACCTTGGCCTGGATGATCCCCAAGGTTCCTTTCAGCCCTTTCTCTTTCCTCCTGTTATTAAGATGGTGGAAGGGTAGGTAAGAGACAGAGTATAATCCAGACTCAGTCAGTATCAGTACCTCTGAAAAGCTATGAAGGTGGTATTTCAAAGATCATTAGACCTCCTACTACCAGTGTTATGCATATTACAGGTTAGAGAATTCCCAGATTGGATCAACTTCTTGTCAGCAGTTCACCTCTAGGCCTTCTTAACAAGTTTCTTTTCCATTGGGAAGCTTTAGTTTTGCTATTTTTCTGTATCCTTTTGGGAAGGTCTCCAAATCCCTTAAAATGTTCCAGCATTTGAATTAAATTTCAAGTTATAAATAATTCAAAATGGTGGATGAAGCAAAAGGGACACATAGTATATTTGATTTGCAATAGTGCTAGCCACAGGAGTCTGCTTGTGAGACTCCCATACACCATCGGTCCTCCCCATCTCAACACTTCTCCCTCCTCCCATTCCCTTTGGACTCTTCTGACTCAATCCAGCAGTCAACAGAGTGAGGACTGTGAAAGGGAAGCATGGATGACCAACTTTCAAATAATAAAGAATGGATTGTAGCAAACTAAATGTGAAAAGTCCCCTTCCCTACATGTTTGTTGTCTTATACTGATATTTTTATAGCTGTCTCATTCCAATTAATCCACACCTCAGGAGGGGGTCGGGGGATGTGACATTTTAAAAGAGGGTTCCCATACTCTATGCTAATGAAATAAAAGTAAATTACTATTAAGGCCAATTTGCAGAGGTTTAATTACAGAATCTGATAGATTTTCCCCTTAATGTCTTCTCCATGAGATCTAGAAATGGTTTTAACTGGTAGGAGAGCTATCTTTTAATCTGAGCATAACTTATACTAAGTAATGGAATAACATTTGAATAACACTTTTACATGGAGTGCTTTTTCTCCAGGAATCTCAAAGCACCATATACGTATAAATCAGATTTCGTTCTCTCCTAATTTACAAATTAAGCTTGCAACCTAAGAGTTATGCTCAACTCTCTCTCACCTATATATCCAATCTGTTGACAAGTCTTGTCTCTCCCTTCATAGCAGTTCTCTTATATGCCCCCTTCTCTTCTAGGTGCCACCATCTTGCTGCCAGCCTTGGCCACCCCGTTCCTGGACTGTTGAAATAGTGCTCTCTCTAGCCTCAAATCTTTCCCCACTCACATCCATCCTCCATTCAAATGTCAAATTGATTTTCCTAAAGCACATATCTGACCATGTCACACACACTCCTCCCCCACCACTCTGCAATAGATTCCGATGGCTCCCTATTACCTTGAGGATCGAATCTTCTGTTTCAAGTCCCTCATAACCTGGTTACCTTCTACATTTCCAGCATTCTTGAACATTGCTCCCCTCTATATACTCTGTGATCCAATGACCCTTGCATTTTTGCTATTCCTTGAACAAGTCAAGCCTTTTCCAGATTTCATGTGTTTTCACTGGCTGTCCTCCATTCCTAGAATTCTCTCTCTCCTCATCTTCGTCTCCTGGCTTCCCTGGCTTCCTTCTAGTTTCAGCTAAAGTCCCACCTTCTACAAGGAACCTTTCCAGACTACTACTGCCCCCTCTCCCTTAATATCAGTGCCTTCACTATGTTAATTATCTCCAATTTGTCCTGTCTACATCTTCTTTGTACACAGCTGTTTCCACGTAGCCTCCTCCATTAAACTGTACGTTCTCTGAGAGCAGGTTTTTTTTTTTCTCTCTCTGTATCCCTACTACTAGTATATAGTAAATATCTGAGAAATGCTTGTTGACAGATTAAAGAATGAGATAATGGAGAAACAGAAAGAGGGCATGGTTTGCCAATACTTATAGACAATTCAGGATAAGAAGGGCCACTCTTATTTTCCCTAAGAAAGGAAAAAAATAATATAGTAGTGATTGGCTACCCAGCTCCGATTCTAGCCTGGCCTGTAAAAAAGGTTAGGATGTTTAGGCTCAGAAGTCTGCGATTCTGAACTCACAATTACCCTTAAGAGGCCATGCAATGACTTCACTTGACAATTGGGCCATGCTTCAGGGCAGAGCCTATCCGATCTTGGGCTTCCATATGGAAATGTTACATTTGTATTTTTTAATCTCTATGTCTATTACAATACCTAGATAAATGAATAATACTAAGAATACAAATGTATACAAGTAAATACCTGTGTCCTTCAAGTCAGCTCAACGACTGCTTTCTGCAGGAAGCTTTTCTGCTGCCTCTAGATCCCAGTGAACCCTGTCCCAGAAATGCGTTCTATTTTTTAAATATGTATTTTGTGTAGAGATAGGTACTGCATTTGTGATTTAATTGGTCCAGGAAATACCCAGGCGAGAGAAAACCCTTTACTAATTCAGTGTGGTACCTTCTCTGTAATTTATAGTCTTGGGCAGCTGTCTAGAGCAATGAGAGATTATGTGATTAAGAGATTATTTATGCAAGGTCATACAGTCAATATGTCAAAGATATACCTTGAGCTCAGGTCTTCCTGCCTCGGAGACTGGCTCTCTCTTGACTATACCACACTGCCATATATTCTGTATATCCTTCAGCTTATTCCTGCTGAATGTAAGCTCCTTGAAGGCAAGAACTGCTATTTTTGTTTTTTCATCTCCAATGCCTAATATTGTATGTGGTATACAGTAGGAGCTTAATATATTCTTTTTAATAGACTTATCTACCTTTCCTTAAAACCTAAGTAGGAAAATAGTAATGCTAAATTCCATACTTTTGAAGAATAGCTCATTTTTTAAAGAGCATTTTCACAAATACTTCCATCTTCGAGCCTTAGAACAACCTCTGAAGTAGGTAGGCTGGGCAGACCTACAACAATTACCCCTATAGCAAGTTAGTGATGCAACCAGGACAAGAGCTCTAGTTTCCAATGCTCTTCCTTCCTACTGCCTCCCTTAGCAGTGATGGGTGATCTGCAACCTGTGACCTGCCGGAAACCTGGCACAAGTTACCCAGAAATAGTGAAATGCTAAGCAGATCCCTGTGGAAAAACACCACAGGTCAGGGAAGGATTCTTCTATGGGAAATTCTTCTATATTATGCTCGTTCACTACCAGCCAGCACTCTGAAGTCCTAACTTCGGTAGTACTATTAAGCTCTGCTCATTATGACTCATTTTTATTGCATGGCCTCATTATGTGACGAAGCCTGTGCACAGAGGCCAGAGTGCTGTAGTCTCTGCTATCATTACTGTAGCAGAAATACTGCCCTTCAATCAGGGATACTGCTCCATGGATATTAATTTCTTTTCTCAGGGAATGATGACCCAGTAAATATTCTCTGGACTTTCTCAGTTTCCAGTGTGTAGCTGAACTTTCTTTGAATATAGCCCCTTAGAGGAAGGGATTACAGGCCCCAGTTGTTTGTGTATTCCATCTCTAATACCAGCACTGCTTCCCTCCCACCAAATTATTATGTAGACAGTTTGGGCTTACTCATCTGTGCATATGCTGTTTCCTCTTAATAGATTATAATTTCCTTGAGGGCAAGGAATGTTTTGTTTTTGTCTTCATATGGCTAATGCCTGTTGTAGGTAGCTTATGGAAAGGTTTGTTGATTTTATCTTATCAAAAGTATACTCTCTATGTTGTTCTCAGATACACATTAATGTTTCTCAAAATCTAATGATTAGTGAAATGGATTCTGAAAAGACGGTGGAGTAGGTCAGAAGTTTCTAGGCTCTCCAGATTTCCTCCACAGAGGGACAGAAAATTGCCTTAAAATGAATGTAGAGCAGCAAAAATGAAGGAGTAAAGCAGTTGTCCTCCTGAGATAACTTGAGAGGCCCTCAGAAAAGTCAGTGGTCAGCAATAATATCTAACATTTATTAAGAACCTGGTATCTTCCAAGCATTGTCCTTTCCTTCATGGCGCATAAGCTCTAGGTTAGGTTGACATCAACACAAATAACCATAACACATGATAATACAAGATAAATGGATCAGAGAGTAATAAAAAAAATGCTAAATGAGGTCAGAGGGGAAAGGTTATTACCAAGGTCATTGCCAAAGCTAGAGATTAGGGATCAGAGAGGGAGGTCCAAGAAAAAAAGTGATTTTAGGATTGGGTTTTAAAGGCAGGGTAGAAATTCAACATGGTAAAGATAGGGAAGAAAGATCTCCTAGGTACAGGAAACAGCCTGAGGAAGAATAGATTGAGTCTGATAAAGTACTTATGGATATAAGGAAAACAGAGACCAGAAGAGGAAGGAATCTAATGACTGTCTCTTGAATCTAAATGAATAATACTATGACCTGGGTGGTTGGGCCTTCCCGTGGTCCATCATGCTCCATCCAGCACCTAGGCTTGGATTATAGAAAAAAGCACTAGACTGAAATTAGGCATCTTGGGCACTAGTTCCAGTATGCTGCTAGCTATCTTTATGTCCTTGAGCAAAGCAGCTTCAGGTCTCAATTTCTTTATTTACAAAAGAAAAGAGTTGCTTTAGACTTTTTCAACAGTCTTTTGCAGGTTCTATGAGACTATGAATAAATATTGAATGATAACCTGAAAATTTCAGCTTTTGGGGGGATGATGATGTTACTATATAATTACATCTAATAGAATGTTAGCTTTTTGAAGGCATGGACTGTTTTTTGCCTTCCTTTGTATCCTGAGTGCTTGGCCTAGTACCTGAAACATAGTAAGGACTTAATAAACGCTTGCTGGTTGATTGATAATATTTCTCCTGGTTGTTCATGATGGATTGGAAGCCTCTATAATCTGTGAAGGCCTAAAAAAAAAATTCTGCCTCTCTTTATATCCCTCAGTGTTCTTTGTCTTTCCTCCCACTAATAATCAATCGATCAACAAACATTAGGTAGGTAATATAGATTTTATTATCCCCATTTCACAGATGGGGGAACTGAGACTCTGAGAGGTTAGGCAATCTTCCTGTGGTCACAGAGCTTATAAAGGTTAGAAATGGAAGCTGCAACCAGGCCTTCTGACAGCAATCCTATTCAGGACAACGTGCCGCCTCTGGCTACAGTGATCTCAGCACTCTTGTAATGAGGTGATAGCAGCTGGGGGATGTTAGCAGTCCATAGATCAGTAGCCATGAAGATGAGGGTTGGTGGGGGATGGGGGTGGAGTGTCTTTAATTCGTGCACTGACCCCATATCTCTCCTCCCTAGATGGCTGAATTCATTGGCTCCTGCATTTGGCCTCCCACTGGTGATTTAAGTTGAAGAAATAGGCCCAGAGGCCTAGTGATAGGAACATCTTTTTCTATGAATTGAAAAATAAAGTGACAATAAGCAGCCGGCAGATCCCAGTTCACAATGAAGTGAATATCAATGTCGGTGGATGTATTGACCTTGAAGCTTTAAAAGGCAGAACAAGAATTCTCGGGGCACATTATTACACATATTCTGAATGTCTTCACTGTATAAAGCAGAAAATCAATCCATTATGGACATGAGCATCTCTAGTGTATAGGGTTTTCTTTAAAACAAACATTCTAAAATGCAGGTGAAACATTGTGCTGGAAGAAAATCTATGGCTATTCTCAGCTGTGTGAAGGAACATGATATTCTCCATGTCTCATCATGGACCACTGGATTAAATGGCTGAGTTCTACTATATTGAGTTACAGGAAAGAATGGAAAGTCACATAACCTAAAGAACATCTCTCAATTTTAAATTTCCTTTTTAGTCTTAAGGAATGCAATGATTTGAGCCACAGGATCTCCAAGTCACTATGAAGCATTTGGGAGCTTCTCTCCAGTACGGTCGAGTGGAAAAAGCACTGACTCTCAAGTTAGAAGATCCAGGTTGAAATCCTGCTTCTGATACTTAGAACCTGTGTGACCTTGGACAAATCATTGAACTTTCCTAGGTCTCAGTTTCTTCATTTGTAAACTGAGGGGTATATGGCTTCTGAAGTTTCTTTCAGTTTTAGAGATATGATCATCCAGAAAGATCCATTCCTTGTATATCTTTGGTTTTCCATCTATAGGTATTAATGAATAAATCTTGTTGTTCATGTTTATCATGTCTACAGAACACTCCACGGGGGAAAGCAATATATTAACTACTAGAGACAGCTTGTACGGATCATCCAGATGTCCAGGGAGCAAATTAAGTTCCTCTAGGCAACTGTTTCCACAATCTGGCCAGCAGCTTCTGTGGGGGTGTAAGATCTACCCACAGCCAGCACCCAGAAAGTTGCCAGCATGCTGCAAAAACACAGGTTCTTTTGATCTGCCTTAATAAGGAGAGCAAGGTTAAGGGGTTGGCAAGCTTACTTTAATTCAGTGCACAAATATCATTCACTTAGTTCAGGGGAAAAAGTCAGCACCCTGAACTTCAAAATACAAGCAAA
>CM053622.1:680019258-680056865 GCA_028646595.1 Phalanger gymnotis | reverse complement strand
AGGTTCAGCCTGGGAGTTCAGAACAAGGGCTGGCCCAGAGTCATGCGCCACCACTGCTGCAGCAAAGAGCTCCAGAGAGGAGAAGGCCAACCCCTGGTTTTATATCTTTTTCAGGGTCAGGGGTGACTCACCCACGTGACCTAGAATCACCACAAAGAGTGACTTAAATCCACTTGGTCTAAAAGCCTCTGCTCTCCCAGACATGTAAACTAGGCCCTCCCTGGAGTCAGCCCCACCTTGGGCCCCACCTTAGTTGCCAATCCACACCCACATAGGTTTTACACGTAATAGGGGTTTGGGCTTGGGGCTTAGCGCTTAGTAAGATTCAATGAAATAGCTGAATTACTCAAAGCAAACAAAAGCCAGACTCTTCAAGTACACTTGTTGAACTAAGTGCTAAGGAGCCCATTTTGCTTACCGACACAGCAACTCAATGTAGTCTCACCATGGAGATCGAGATGAGGTAAACAGGTTATGGAAATCACAGAACATTAAAGTTGGGTAGAACATTGGAGGGTATTGAGTCTGGCCCCATCTTTTATAGATGAACAAACTACAGGTTGAGAAGGAAGGTGAATGCAAGGTCACATCAAGGAAGAGATATGTGTGTATGAGAAAGATATGTGTGTATGAAGTCATAGATCACATCAAGTCGTAAAGGGCCTCAGAGGTTGTCTAGCTGATAGGATCAAAGATACAGGGCAGAAAGAGACAACAAATGCCATCCAGTCTAGTCCTCTCATTTAACAGATGAAGAAATTGAATGTCAGAAAGTGAAGTAGGCAAGCTAAGGTCACACTTGAAGAAGAGAGAAAGTAAAAATTATGTTCATATGGATCATAGATTTGGAGTTGGAATGGACTATAGTTATCACTTATTTGAACACCATCATTTTTTCAGAAGTGATAACTGAGGTCTCAGTTTCTCTCTCTGTGAAAACTCAGAGTAAATAAAATAAGCCAGTATTCAAACTCTGGTCCTTTGACTTTATTCCATAATTCTTTCTGCTCTATCGTATAGGTGTATACTTATTCCAAAACAACCTGGGGAAAATGCAAATGGAGGAAATCACAGCATTCTCCAGATATACGCTGAAGTACAGCCATGAAAGGAGACAGTTATTAGATAACCTCTAACATTACTTTCCCTTTAAAGTTCTTCCTGAAAAAGAGATTCCACTACTAGATATATACTGCTAAGGAAGTCAATGATAGAAAGGCCCCATATACACCAAAATATTTATAGCAGCACTTTTGGTAGTAGCAAGAAACTGGAAACAAAGTAGATACCTATTGATTGGGCAGCAAGCAAACGAATTATGGTGAATGAATGGAATGGGATATTATATTCTGTAACAACACATACAACTGTGCTATATATGATGAATACCAAGAAGCATAAAAAGACTTATATGAATTGATGCAAAATAAAGAAGGTAGTGCTAGGAAAATAGTATACATAAAAACTATGACAATGCAAGTAGAAAGAACAAGAACAAAACAATCAAAGAAAAAAGCTGTAGTACTGTAATGACCAAATTTAGCCCCAAAGAAGAAGAAATAATGAGAAGGCCCTTCTATCTACTTCTGCTTCATTGTAGAGGTTGGGGACTATGGGTGCGGATCATTACCTATTTGGTACATAGATTGGTACTATACATGTATGTATATGTATATGTATATATACAACTATATACACATACATATAGATATATACACACATATAAGTTTGCTAAATTGTTTTTCCTCTCTCTTTTAATTCTTTCTTACAAGGGATTTCTCTCTTGGAGAGGAAGGGGCAAACATTTTGGGAAATATAGGAGATGAAAAATGTAAAGATAGTAATAAAAAAAAAGAAATTGTATTTTCAAATGGGTGCCAGGGGTGGGGAGAACTTTGGGCCAAAAATGTTAGTAGGTTTTAGGCCATAGCTGAAATCAAACTTGGAAGATGAATCTTCCTGACTCCAGGCCCTGCATCACCTGTTGTTGTCTTCCTGTTTTCAAATCTCACCTCAGACACTTACTAGCTGTATGGCTCTGGGCAACTTGCTTAACTTTGTTTGCCTCAGTTTCCTCATCTGTAAAATAAACAGGAGAAGGAAATGGCAAACCTTCCAGTATCTTTGCCAAGAAAACCCCAAATAAGGTCATGAAGAGTCGGACACAATAGAAAAATGACTGAATGGTCCACTTTTATCATTGATTTTAGTTATGACCTAAAACCTACCAATAAAAAGGCAAACTAAGTGTTATGGGGGATTTTAGGGGGTAAAAGGTCATTATTACCCAAGGAGTAATGAGAACACTTAAAGAAGAAGGTGACACTGGGGTCTGGACTAAAAGTCCATGCATAATGCACAATTGGATCTAGGGAGAGTTGTCACAAGACACAGAAAGCATCAAAAAACTTCCTTTGCTGGCACTAAACATCAGTGATTAGATGTGGACATTATTGCAAAACAACTAAACAACAGCAACATATATGTAAGAGTGGTCTGAAACTACCCAACTCTGATACCTTAATTAGGTGAAAACACATTTTAGCCAATCAAAAGACCTTAGGCTAAGCATGAAATGCCTTCGAAAGCCTTACAAATGTCTTCCTATCACCAGGCCAAATGCTCGATCCACTGTGCAACCTAGCTGCCCAAAAAAGTGGGCTAAGTTGACTCGATTAAATAAAATCGTACTTATCTATGAATTGAATTTTATTTATAATATATATTGATAATGATAGTCAAAGATCAATCAGAATACCAGACAGAATGACAGCAGTTAGCAATGATAATACTTTGTATACTTTGAGCCTCATAATAGGTATATGAGGTAGAGCGCAGGTATTATTATATCCAGTTTACAGGTGAAAAAAAAATGAGTCTCAGAGTGGTGAAGTGAATTGTCCAATTCCGTATAGTTAGTAATAGATATGGCCTTCAAATATAGTTCCCTTGACTTCAAACTCAGGGCTTTTTACGTGATATCATAACATGTTGTTCAGTCATTTTCAGTTGGATCTGATTCTTCATGTCCCCATTTTGAGTTTTCTTGGTAGAGATACTGGAGTGGTTTGCTATTTGCTTTTTCAGTTCATTTTACAGATGAGGAAACTGAAGCAAATAGGGTTAAATGACTTACCCAGGGTCACACAGCTGGTAAGTTTCTGAGACTGCATTTGAACTCAGGTCTTCTTGACTCCAGGCCCAGCGCTCTATCAATTGTGCCACCTAGCTGCCCTGATATCACAGCTACTCATTTAATTCACCTCTTCTAGATGACATCTTGAGATCCCTTTTATCATTGAGTTTAGGTTTGTTATTTTTTTAACTCTTAAGACATAAGTTCTAAGAATTCCTCTGCATTTTATTTGACACTTAAGGAAATCTGACACAGAGTGCAGAGGTAAAACAGATTTGATGTCTAACTAGCACATAGGGGCCACCATGACGGTGATACAATCAAGTCTTCTAGTGGGAACATGAATATAAAAGGAAGGAATTTGATGTCTTCAACACAGAAATCTCTCTGCCTTTCACTCTTCCTCCTTAGCCCTCTGATTCCATCTAAAGAAGCTTGGGAGACTTCAAAGAACTTTCATGTTTGTGTGTTTATCATGGGTGTATATCTTAAACAAATATTATGATTTTAAGCATGACCAAGGTAGCTGCTGAAATCTTCTAAAATGCTTTCTGGCACAAGGCAAGATATACCTGGCAGAGCCAGAGCCCGGGAAAACAGAATTGAGCAGTGTTTAGGCATACATACATTCTAAGAATCTTTTTTTTCTTTCCCCTTCATTTCTAACAACTTTTATTAATCATTTCAGAAATGTATAGTCTCCTGACATTTTTACTATTATAGACTTGAAGAAAAGAAGGCTTTTGATGTCCTGGAATGCCTTTTCATGTAGAGTGGTGCCTTTTCTACTGCACAGTGCTGACACTGAGGGTAACCTCTCCATAAGCATAACACAATTTAATTTTTTAAATTATTTTGAAAAATCGATTGAAGAGAGAACTGGTGATGAATTTATTTTAAGAAATTGGGGCTCAGTATTCAAAAGGCTA
This sequence comes from Phalanger gymnotis, assembly GCA_028646595.1. Lineage (NCBI taxonomy): Eukaryota > Metazoa > Chordata > Mammalia > Diprotodontia > Phalangeridae > Phalanger > Phalanger gymnotis. Next base: position 680,052,800 of record CM053622.1, on the reverse strand, counting down.
GGCGAACTTGAAGCTAGGATGTGTAATAAGCATAGCCACTAGTCATCTAAAAGAATCTTCTGAATGATCATTTAGCTTTTTGTATTAGTAGAGCCAAGCATTGCCATTGTTATTAGCTCCTCCTCCCAACAACCTTAATGTGAATGAAGGAGTGGGGGAAGGGGGATGGCTACCCTGATTTGGAGAAATCTTATATGACATCCTATGGCCTCTACATCAAAACAAAGTGCTAACAAATTATATGGTAACTTTGGACAAGGTAGATTACAAAAGCTTAGCAATGGATGGGATCATAGAGTTATCTCTTCCAAATCCTTCATTATACTGATAAAGTAACCATGGTCCAAAAAGGAGAAATGACTTGTTCAATGTCACACAACTAATAAGTAACAAGACCATGATTCCCAACCTAGCACAATTTTCATGATGCCAGATGGCTGGCCAACTCAGTCCAGTCACTATAGATGAGTATAGGATGGAATCAAGTTCCCTAATTCCACCTCTGCCACTCCAATAAAAGTTTCCATTTACTATAACCTGATCTCATTTGTGACCCCTCTCTAGCTCTAAACCCAAGGTGTCTAAACGCATCTTTCCTGCAGTTCTTTAAGAGATAGAAAAACTGGGGCAGCTAGGTCGTGCAGTGAGCAGAGCACCAGCCCTGAAGTCAGGAGGACCTGAGTTCAAATTCAGCCTCAGACACTTGATACACTTACTAGCTGTGTGACCTTGGGCAAGTCACTTAACCCCAATTGCTCTGCCTTCCCCCCTGCAAAAAAAAAAAAAAAGAGAGATTAAAAAAAACTGGGCTGCTTCCATTCTTGAGGTAAAAGGGGAGTTTAGTTTAATCTCAGAAGTTTTCTGTGTCCTCCCTTCTATCCTGAAGGAGGTAGGAAACTGTCCTTGGTGACCAACCATAAGAATCCTTTCCTGGAAAGGGATGCTTTCAAATAAACAGCCACAGACAATGACAATCTTTATTCCACCCCCCCCCCCAGTCTAGAGGTAAATGCAGGTTAGCACCTCAACAGTCAGTCTGGGACTTGGGGAAGCAAGAAGCCAGGAATAATGAAGACTAATTTTAGTGCCTGTTTGTTTTGCTTTTTCAGCATGGGAGGGAACAGCAGCAGCAGGGATATTGGCTGCCAGATTATTAAAGGGGTAGGCACCTAGGAAAAGGGTAGTGAGTCCTGGTCCAAGAGTCAGTTCACTGGAGAGAGAAGGAAACCTAGCAGCCCATCTCCTCTGCACCCCCTGCTGACCCCACTCCAGGCACCAGCACATTCATCAATGGGAACTTGGGGAAACATCAGTGCCTAAAAAGACTGCCACAGCCAGCAAACAAGAGGCAGCGAGACAAGGCTTTCCACGCTCTCTGTCTATCTCAGCTTTCTTAAGCTTTTTTGACCTCTATCATTTTACCCATCCACAGCTTTGTCCCCAGGAGATCCCTTTAATATTCTGCCCTTGAGCTCTATCAAATGATCTTGACTCTCTAGGGCAGGAGTTCCTAACCTAGGGACCCTTGGAGGTCTGTAGATAGGAGATCCATATATCCCCTCCCCCCCCCCGCAAATACTTTGGTAACAATATTTCAATAGAATTGGTTTTCTTAGTAACATTATGTATTTTACACATTTAAAAAATTGTTCTGAGAATGGGTCCATAGGCTTCACCAAAATGCAAAAGGGGTAAAGGACCTGTTAGGTGGTTAAGAACTCCTGATGTAGCCAGTTACCCCTTAGCTGTAGCTTGTAACGTCAATGGTTTCCTTCCCCCTCTTTGAAAACATCTTCCTCCCTCAATATGCACCTATGGGCTTTGCAAACTGCCCAGTGTTATGGGGCTCCCTGCCCACTTCACTGCCCACCCAGAGGAGGTAGGAGCCGGCAGACATACACCATTCCCTTGGTTCCGGGAGGCTGCGTGACTTCAGTTTTCTGCTTCTCTTTCTCACCCTTCCACGATCGTTCTTTGTAAGCGCTGCTGCTGCCACCATCAGGCCAACCTTTAAACTGAAGGCTTTGTCTGGTTTTAATATTCCAAAATACTTAGCTTGCTTCTTGTGTGGCATGAATGACTAAAAAGCCACCCTCCCCTCCACCACGCCCCACTTTGCATCTCTCTAGACTGTTGTTTCATCAGCTTAGATGCAGAGAGACCCCTTTCAAGGAGCGGTTTCTGAGCCAGCTCGCTGATGAAATGAAATTGAATGTGAAAGGGAAAGCCAGAGTCTGGAGCCATTAAGTGGGACTGGACAAATCCCTGGCCTCTGAGGATGGGGGTTGGGCCCAGGTGGGGGTGTGGGGAGAGCCAGCCTGTACAATTCATAACTGACTCAGTGGCTATTTCTTTGTTTTGCCCCTGAGTTGCTATGGTATCCGTGAAATAGGGTAGGGAAGGATGATGGTTAGTTCCATTTGCAGCTGCACTGTGCTAGGTGCCTAGGGATGAGGTTTAGGGTTTTAGTTCTACAAGTCCTATGTAATAAGTCAACCTGGCTAGAGTGTACTCTGAAACTGTCATAGCTCCCAGCATTGCCAAAGGTGACAGGTGGACTGTCACATAGTGCCAGAGACAGTCACCAGTGATACACATGCAGATGACAGGTAGAGATGGAAATTGTAGTGTAGCAGAGAACAAAAGAGAAATAGGTTTTTACTGAGATTGATTGGGGGGGGTGCTGAGGTCAGAAGGCCTGTAAGCCTTACTCTCAGCTGCATGTCTATACCCTCATGGTTCCACTCAATGCCTTGGACAACTGAAACTCTCTTCTAATAACTTTCTTAGATCTTTGCACAAAAAAAGATGCTTTAGGACTACTCTCCTTGTTCTTCCTTCCTTCCTTTTATTGGGAAAGGAAGTGTTCCATTCCTGCAGTCTAGATGTCTGGACAGACAATACTGGCAAGCCCACAAGTCAATCTTTCCAGAGTGGCCAGAGCCCAAGCCTCCCTATCCAATTATCTCTCCTTTGCCAAAGACTGAGTTGGGTGATGAAGAGAATAAAAATTGGCTTAGAATCATGGAGCAAGACAGGAAGAGGGCATAGATGAAATCACAGGAAAGAGAGGCCAACTTTGCTTCTCAGTGCCCTGAATACCCTGCTTCCTCAATCTTCAAGAGAACCACCTAAAACCTTTTGTAACTGTACACTCATCGCACTTACTTTGTGTCACTGGTCTACACAATTCTTGGATTTTATCTGGTCTTAAGGATGGATGAATCGTAATCACCATCAAGCTTGTGCATGAGGCTATGGTACACAAAGAATGACATAACTTCTATAAATCCTTAGGCTTTCTACCTTCTCTAAATCTTCTCTTTAGGTCCATAAAATTGAAGGCAGGCATGTTGATAGCAGTAGACATGCACAGGACATATAGATGGGAATAGGTACAGGGGTAGGGAACCTGAGGCTTTGAGACCACATGTGGCCCTCTAGGTCCTCAAGTGCAGCCCTTTGACTGAATCCTCTTAAAAGGATTTGTTCTGTAAAACTTGGACTCGGGCAAAAAAAAAAAGGCCACAGCCAAGGACCTTGAAGGCCACATGTGGATGTGGCCTCCAGACCAGAGTTTCCCTACCCTGGAATAGGGCAATCATGAAAATGGATTCAGCCACAAACAGCTCTGGGAAACCTCATTCCCCCATTTTCTTTTAAAAGCAACTACAATAATGAAATTCACCAATCTAGCTTGCCCTGCCTACAAGCACACAGAGAAAACAAGATGGTAACTGGAACTAATGCAAAGATTTAATTAAGATGATGCTCCACATGTTCACAAAGGGGTTGGCTGATGCTGGAGACTTATCCAATCTCTCCAACGGCTTCTTAGCCGGTCATTGGGCCATATAACCTTTGATTCCTAGAAGCCGGGATCATAGGGTGGTTGGCTCAGCTTCCTCTGGGACATAAATAGCAATGTGTAAAGGTCATTGAGTCTCATTGACCTAACCTCTCCTTGTCATGTTCCCTGGTTTTATTTCTGTTGGCTCCCTATTTTAGGCAGCTCTATCCTATGATTACCTACCTCAAGTGGCACAAGAAATCTGCCAGCTTCTACCGTTCCCCATGTAGCACAAAAATTCTTCCTGCTATCCCTGACTTCTGATCTTTATTCTCCCAAATACAAACCCTCCTTCTGCTCTCTCCATAGCTTTCCCACCACAGCTCAATGATGACCCTGATAAAAGATTATTTTCATAAACATGTATACTTTAAATACTCATTCAACATTTTTCACACTCAATAAACAAATTGGGATCTCATTATCTGCACAATGGGCCCTCTTCGAGGAGGTGTAGAGAGATCCAGTCAGAGACACGTCCTTCTCAGAGAAGTGACAACACAAGAAGAACCAAGTAATGATTAGAAATAGTGGAAATTACAGCTGTCTGTGCTGCTGATCCACATATATCCTTTATCGTCACTGACCTGGAGCCTTGGAATGGAAAGTCTTAAGCTAAAGTGAAAATCTATACTCACTGATGTACCCTTGGTCAGTTTCTACCAACCAAATCTTTCCCCCACCCTATGTCATATGATGGAGAAACTAGTGCTATGATCATCATGGCCAATGACAAACAAGGCCTCAGTTTCACCTGGAAGTGTCCATGTGAGAGAACATCAATTCTGGTGACAGGTAAGCCTCACTGAACCTCTAAACAATTCCATAATACCTAAGGAACAAAGACAGTCTCAAGCACCATCCTTTCCTAAGAAATGCTAAAGAATCAATCATAAGGAAATAAGATATATCTTCACTGCCACTGGTTCAGTGGTCTTAACTTTTTACCAGGTGGTGCAAATTTTGTTGTCTATGTAAGCAAACTAAAGTATAGTATGAAGAAACTAGTTGGTGAATTTAACTTGTGTAGACAACTCCTTGGGATAATTCAGGCTCAATAAACACGTTTAAAAAATAGCAAGTTAGGGGCCTAAATTATGTGGAGAAGTGTCTCAAATAAATTCATTTGACTTTGCCTGTATATGTAGACATAGCCTCTGAGGACAGCAGATGTACCTCCTCCCCTCTAGTCAGATCTTAAGAGACAAAGGTCATTGGTGATTTGCTGGAAACTTCTTTGAGAAGGAATCTGATTAATGCCTCCAGAAAGTCAAGTCCTTGAAATGATTCTCCTAGGACTATAATTCTTTGGCCATCCTCTTCCGACTGTTCCCAAGAGGTCTCTGGGTCTGTCTACTGTTCATAACCTCAATCCAGGTTACTACAGAATAACTATATGGGAAGCAAAAGATACTGCCACTGATGAGTAGTTCAGGTCTTTCCATGTTACCAAGCATGTCCACTGATGGCTGACATTTCTTTAAACCTCAGAGTTATATTGGCTGTGTACTTACTAAAACAGTGCGTGCTTTGGAAAGACTTGTTTCCAAGCAGCTTATGTTAAATTTTAGCTAGATATAAAAAAAACACTTATCCAATATTGACATTTACTGACTTCTAGATGTATACAGCCACAATACTCATTTATGCATGGGGAAGGGAATAAAAAAGAGGAGGACAATAAATGAAACTGTGTGCTCCTTGTTTCTTCTTGTGAATTAGAAAGAGGGAGTTAATGCAAGAAAGTGTTTCTACCCAGGGAATACCCAGGAAAGGTCTCTGATCTTGTAACCCTTGCTTTGTTTTGATACCCCAAGTTCTAAGCAGATGGTGACAGGCTGGGCTCTGCTATCCTTGGCTATAAGACACTTAAAGGAAGCAGGAAAAGGCATTTCTTGAATGAAAGACACACAATTATCCAAACCATACAGCAGAGGGGCAGTGGTCCCACAGTTATCTCTATTTCCATATCCAGTGCCCAGTTCTCACCTGGCAAATCCTGATTTGCCATTTGGGTGGCGTTGAAGGGAATTATCCTGTCATGAAAGCACTAGAACTCTATAGTGACCTCTCTCCTGTAAAGGAGGTACTTACAGTGGGGCACTGAGATATATGCTGGTGTCCTTGTTGACAACCCTGGGAATGTCAACTACTTTTCACTGAAGATAAAGTGAACATATACCCCACCCCCCAAGAAAGAGTTATGGGCATAGGACTACTTCATGAGCCCTACAGCTTATGAGTATGAGCCCATGCATTTGTCCAAGATACCCTTTATGAAATGTTCCCATTAAACTCAGGGGCCACACTATTGATGAGAATTTGAATTAAACTTACTGGGCTTCTCCAATGCCGTTATAAAATCCTATTTCCCCTTTGAAGCCCAGGATGCATGCAGCATGTCTTCATTTTCTGGCTGACCTCAGGGTTACCAATGCCGTTTCTGTTCTTCTACCTAAACTTCCTGTGTCTTCATTTCTAGGTTATTACAACTCATTATATACCTACTAACAATTGGAAAATGACCCCAATCCCCATCTCTTGTCCTTTATATCCCCATCTTACTCCGGCCCTCTCCACCTATCAGTTTTGGGACAATTGCTTTTCTTCTGGTTCGTTTTTTCCAAAACAGTTTATCTTTTTATCTCCTTGGAAGACAACTGCTCTAGAAATCCAATGTATCATTATTATTGTTATTATTTTGCTATTGAAATCCTTTGAATTATCTCAAGATTATTCATGCGCTTTTTTTGGGCCTGTAATACAATACTGCCTAAGTCACCCCTACCAGGCTGAACAAAAAAGAATAAATTGTATCTTCAGGCCTAATCTCCTGCTTCACCCTATCTCCTGCTGGCCTTCTTGCCCCTAGAACACAGGCACACGCCATGCAGAACAGTTGTTTGGTACCATGCCTAGCTAGCTATAGCATATCAATGAATAAGATCCTCCCTTTCTTACCCAGGAGGGGGCTAGCTGGGCATCCTCCAAGCAAATGTGGAGGAGTTAGTCCCACCCCACATCCTCCTCTCCCTCCAGGGATTCTCCTCTTCAGCCAGTACTAGGTCTCTATAAGGGGAGTGGGCTAAAATATCTGCAGGCAGCCAGCACTCCCTACTCACACACACAGAGAGAAGGGAGCTGGCAAGGCTACTCTCCTACCCACCCCACCCAGCCATGCCCCCAGGCCTCCTTACCAGGCACCCTTCTTTTGAAGTCCATGTGCCCTTGGCAACTATGCCAACCTTAAACTCCTTCTATAGAGAAGATGACTCTCCCTTTCCTAGAAAAGCTTTCTCACTGCAGGGAAGAGCAAATAATAATTGGGGATATAAATACAAGAAATTATACTTGTTTCATCTTTTCCAATATGACATTTCTGAATAATAGCCAGTGTTTTCAAAGTTTTTGCCCCCTCCCAAATCCTTTCTCTAAAGCTCCTTCATCAAAGGCTCCACTATTTACTTTATCTTTCTTCATTTTTCTTGATACCTCCAGCATTCAGACTATACTTTTGCAGGCACCCAAAGGGAGATCTCTCTGTGTAACCTAATTCCTCACACCCCTCACAGTTACAGAAGAACTGAATTTTAAAGTTAGAAGACAATAGAAAGAACCTTGAATATGGAACCTGCTGGCCCTCAGTTCAAATCTTAGCTCTTTCACTTACTAGCACATATGACCTTGGGCAAGTCACTCCACCCCTGTAGACTTCAGATTACCTAGAGGTAAAATGAGGTAGAGTTGGACTAAATGGCCTTTAAGTTTCTTCCCTCATCTAAGTCTGGTCATCCTCTCTGGCCCTCAATTCCCTGATCTGTAAAAGGGAATGGGACTAAGAAGACCTTGAAAATCCTTTATTGTTCTAAATCTGTGATCCCATGATCTTACAATCAGAAGTTATCTGGTTGAACCCCACACGTAGAACTCCCCTTTTTTTCTAGTTCTTGTCTGGGTCATGGCTCTCTCCACTCCATTCTCCAGCTAGCTCTCCTACTTCAGATGTTCTCCTCCCTCCCCTTTTGTTTTTTCAACCTGCACTATTTGGGGCCATTTTCTTTATTCCCACTAAGGCTGACTATACAACTAAACTTCTGCCTGAGACTATGACCACCTAACAACATCTTTTAGAAATTTCCGTACCTACCAGGCCTGTAGATGTTCTTCAATTTCTTAGACTTCCTAAAATAAGTAGAGATGTTACCTCAGAAAAGCTATTCAGACTAGTCATTCAAATCAAAGATTACTACTAACAGGTGAAGTACAGATTTTTTGCTTTTCAAAAGCAAATGTAATATAAGCTCAATAAACCCAACTGAAGAGCCTATGACCCCAAAGGAGCCAAAAAGTCTTTGTAAAAATTGAATATATTGTGACATTTTCTGCTATTCAGTTCAGTTCAATAAACATTTATTATGCACCTACTGTGTGCCAGGTACAATGCTTAGACCCTAGGGATACAACTAAGACAAAGAAAGATAGTTCCTGCCCTTAAGGAGCTTACAATCTGGGGGGTGGGGCTGGAACTGCTACAGAGAACACTAGAACTGGAGTGATATGGGTGGTGTCAGGGGGTGGAGGAGAGAGGGTAAAGGAGAACCTCTCTTTTTAAGCACCTTATGGAGATCATGCCAAGTTCTCAGCCCTGCATGGCAATATCACTTCCTGAGCATTCTCAGAACTTGAGTACGACATAAGATAGGGAAGTTTCAGTTTTGCTGTAATATTCTTCTCCCTGTACTGTTCAGGAATGGGTGTAGGGTGGGTAGTATGGGGCAATAAGGAGGACCATGGAGAGGAGAGTTATGGAAGGAGTGAAATGATAAAGGGGGTAAACAACAAGTTCTAAGTTTAAGGATGACAAGAGAATCAATTCTTTTTTTTCACCCAGGGCAGAACATGCCTCTTCTCTGCAGGAGGCAAATTGTGCTGTGACATTATTGGGCTCTCTACAAAGCACTGTGGCCATGACAGCTGAGGGAAGAGGCAGCCCCAGCAAGAAAGAAACCCACAAACACAGACACGTATTGGCAGCTCTCCATATCCTTGTTGGGAGCTAGTCCCAGGGCTGTTGGCAGCAACCAAAAGGGAAGGAATGCCATTTATTCTTTCCACCGTTACCTTAAGAAAAATAAATAAACCATGGATCCCAATTTACTTTAAAACTTTCAGGGCATGTTGCCACAGTAGATCATTGCCTTTAATTATGTTTTAATTTCTCATCTGTAAAGGGTTATAGGAAAAGTGGCTAGACAACAGACAATTTAAGAGTGGAGGTGTGGTTGAAACCTGTCTTTGAAGAGCCAATCTGCTAACAATGCTACCTGAGAAGCTTTAGAAAGCTGTTGGAGAGAATTGTGTGTTGCAGCCTTATTCTACCACATTAAGACCAGGAATGAAATCACAGAACACGAAATGGAAGGGCTTTGTGCCCCCAGGGCTCTGTGGTCACACAGGTGTCCAGTGTGAGCTGCTGCAAGGTAGCAAACAGATTTGTCCACCTGGCTGCCAGTCACAGCCTGGGGAAAGAGCCCCACAAACAAGCATTTTAGGGATGGTGTACCCACCATTCCTTAACCTCAATGCACTTCTCTGGAATGACATGTCAGGAAGATGCCAAAGAAGGAGAGGTCCCTGGTTTCTGAGTGGGTGATTGAGCACGGGAAGGAAAACCCCTGTTCGTTGTCCCATGGAAGCTGTTTGAAGCCACAAAGACTAATCATCCTGAGCCCTTTTGGAGTCTGGGGATAACTACCTCATAAAAGGAGGCTATGTGTAATGATGCTATTGAGTTATGGAACACAGAATATGAAATTAAAAAAGAAAGAAAATCCAGTGGTGTTTAGAGGGGTGCAGAGTAGAAGTTGTGAGATTCATATTACCAAGAGAGTATACGTAGTATAAAAAATATCTATATATATCAAGACAAATAGATGCCCCTTTAAATACTCAGTAAGGAAATATATAAGATATGATCAACAAACTCCTTATTCCAGTACATGGATGCCATGTGTCCCAAGAGGCTTCTGAGAGAACCAATAGGAGCACTAGCTTGAAGTAGCTGCCTCATTATAATTCTAGCTTTTAGGGCTACAGTGCTCAGTTAAGAGGAGGAACTGAAGGAACTCTGATTGCCTGACTCCTCTCTTGTCTAGTAGCCTTAATTCAGTACTTGGTTCTAGGTTCTCTTGGCTAAGGACCTGCTGGGCAGGGATGGGTGTGGGGGTGGGGGTGGGGGGGTGAAGCCTTCACAAAGCCCAGAGCACTTAGAAATAAACAAGGAGCTGCGAATTACATAATGCCGTGATTCCTTCCTGCTGCACTCATGGCTGAGGAGAGATGAAATAGCAGCTGAGTGCATTTAACCTTCTGAGGTAAACATTCTAAAGATCCACACAAGGCTGGAGGAGCTCCGTGTCAAGAAATGAATAAGCAATGTAGCAGTCACACACTCTGGTGATTCGGGCAGGCAAGTAGGCAGGGAGGCACATGCAGAACGGGACTCCTCATGCCACTCTGGAGCCTAAAGTCAAGCTCCTAAAGATGTAGAGGACTAATCAGAAAGAAACATTCGCCTCACATAAAACAAGTGGAAGAGAGTGCTGGCTTGTTTTCAAAGCTTTTGCTAGGCAACTTTCAGAGTAAACCAGTAAAGGGGCCAGATTGTGTATATGTATATATACCCACAGTTACACCCTCACTCACTCACTCATTCACTCAAGAGAGAAATAATCTTCTAAAATGGTAATATCACTGAAGCTGCCTCTGTGTCATTGTTCAGAGATAGTTCTTACTCATTCAGCCTGAAAACTCCAGGCAAGACCATTTATCTTCCTGTTGCTGTAGGAGCCTTTGTGATGAGTACAGGACCATTCGAATATATGTGTATATACACACATACACTGTATAGGCACACAGCTAGATGCACACACACACACACAGATCCCTCATTAGAACTTATTAGATATAAGTGGAGTGTGAGCTAAGACACAGATAACAGGAAATATCTCACTGACTATGAATAACAACCGAAAGGGAACAGGAGGTAAGCTCGGTTTTGCTTACATTTGGTTTCTCCTTGCCAGGGGAAGGAAAGGAGGCATGCTGTTGTGCTTGCAGAGCCGAAGTCATGCATGGCAGGGCTCCGCTTTCTCAAAAACTTTTACCCTTCATTTAATCAACAGATGGACTTGTTCTGTTGTATATTTCCCCCGAACGTGAGTCCTGTCCCTCTAAGATCCGAGCTGGCACAGGCGCTGGCCTTGCGGTGCCACAGATGGCTCTGACGGCTTTGGCATTCCACGGCTCTTGGAAGGGACTGCTTGATCTATTCCCTTCAAACTCGATTCTACAGGTGACTTCTGATGACCCCTGAGAAGGCAGCCACCGTGGATGCCTTTTGCCAAGCTCGAAGCCTTCCATTCCTGTCAGCCCTGCAGCCCCCCAAAGTTCTCTCCAGACACTCGGCGCGAGCTTCCCAGATACCGCTAGGCTGGGCAGCTGAGAGAGAATGCTCGCTCCAGGGGGCTCGATTGCATTTTAGACAGAAAAAATCTGGCCCTCGGGCACAGAGCCCAGCACCACCTTGGAACCACCATTAAATCCAGGGCAAACTCTTTTATACAAATCTTTTTGGTAACCACTGCAAATGACTCCACCGCACGCTGGCTCGTGCAGGAATCGCAGCGCCTTCCGGCTCCTATACAGCCACCCCGCGCGCTCTCCGTCACACACACTCTTCCCAAACAGCTTCCAGGGCCAGCTGAAATATCCATCCACACAAAGCCCCCAGGCTGCGATCTTAGGGGAAGGAGGTGAAGAGAAGTTCAGAGGGGAAACATACGTATACACAGTGCCATTAACATCAGGGGAACCTAAAGAACTAGTGATTTCATTTGCATGGGAGAGAGGTGGGTTTTGTGGGTTTTGGTCATTTCTTTTTTTTTTCCCCTTGGGCATTGACAAAAGAGAGAAGAACGTCCCCCTTCCCCCTCTTCCTCCTTCTCTCTCCCTCACTTTCAAAGGGGAAGAAACAGTAGCATGTTGTTGCATTTTAAAGGGAAAAGAAGCAGTGCCCTGTTTGAATCTCTGCCTGCCTGGCAGTGAGCGGCGCATCCATCAGTTTGAGTGGCCAATGCCTGCCCACATCCCTGCCCACTGCCTCAGTGACAACCCCGCCGCCGACTTTCTTTGCAACTCAAGTAATGCATCCGTCCTACCTTGGCTGAAAAGGAAGAAGCAGACGAAGAGCAGATCAAGCTGGAAAGGTTTCATTCCTTAGAGCGAACCGAGATGAAAGCAGGAGGAGGAACTTAGGTTAGCAGTTAGTTTCTCTTCTTCACGGGCTCTCTAGCCTCCTCTGTCTCTGCTGCGTGTCCTCTCCCGAGCTCCGAGATCATCTGTCCGCCTATCCGTCTGTCACTCTGTCTCTATATTCTTGCAGCCAGCTGAAGTCGAGTCGCCTTTTTCAGCCGCCTCTGGAAACCTGGATCCTCAGTAACGTACACACTCCTTGCAGATCCATTCTCAGCCTCTCAGCATCCCAGTCATACAGCTTCCTCCAGCAGGGCTCCTCCCACAGCAGTGAGTGAGGGAGAGAGAGGGTGTGAGTGACTGAGTGACAGCAGCTCCTTTCACTGAGGCTGGAGGGGTAGGAGAAGGAGGTGGGAGAGAAACAGGTCATAATTAAAGAGGAAATACTGGTTTGCTGTGGAGGGGGAAAGGGGCTAAACATCGTGAGGGTGAAGGATATGTTTTCTTTCTCCATTTCTCCCCCAAGGAGGATAAGATTTGGCTTTTGCTCTTGCAATGGGCACACCAAAAAAAAAAATCTCAGGCTGGGAATGTACCTCTGACTTTCTGTAAATACAAAATAATTTTGTTTAATAGGAATGAAGTGGATGATGGCCACATACAAATATGCATTTTATGCCTCTGCAAGGAAGAGGGAAAGCAGAGTAGTGTGGAATCGTGGCACTGTGTATGTACTGAAGGCAGAGAAAGTATACAGAGGTGTGTGTGTGTGTGTGTGTGTGTGTGTGTGTGGTTGGGGGTGCATCTTTAGCTAGGACTTTGAAAATATCTGCAGCATTAGAATCAGAGTAGTTTAAGAGATTAGCATTCAAGATTCTCCTTTCTTGGGAAGAATCATAGGATCACAGATTTAGGGCTGGAAAGGGCACAGAGGTCATCTAGTCTAACCTCCTCAATTTTGCAGAGGAGGAAACTGAGACCCTGAGTAATGAAGTGATTTGCCAAGGTCACACTGCTCGTGACTGACAGAGTCAGAATTTGAAGCCAGGTCTCTAGTTCCAAAATCCAGCACATTTGCCAACTGTACCACCTTGCCTTTTTAGAGAAGGAAAGGGTTGTATAAGCAAGATGTTGGGACTTTATTTGGTTTTCAGTTACAAAAGAAAATGAAAGAGAGGGAAAGGAAAAACACCCAGATTTGTTTTTTCACCTCATTCTCCTCCACCCCCCTTTTTTTGTTTGTGCATTTCCTAGCAAGGGCCTGGGGGGGAGCAGCCTGTCTTTTGATTTGGAAAGCTCTCAGAAAGAGAGCTGAGTTCCATCACTCCTTTAGAGATTACTTTTTGCAAAGGTGTTTTGAGTTTCTGGAGCCAAGGGCAGATCAAGGTCATAGCAAAGTTCTACTCTTGTAAGAGCCCTCTGACCTTTTGTCATTTACCAAATATATTCCTCTGTGGTGCCAGATAAGGAAAATTTCTAGGTCTAGTTGGTTCAGAAGCATTTGTGAGTGCTTTTCTTGTTTGGAGCATCATCACAGGTGAGGTTTGGGAGTTTAAAAAGAAACAATGCACAGAGTCATACGTTGAAAACACTTATCTTTAGGTAGTTGGCAAAATTACATATATGAAGTAATTCTTAAGAATCTCAATTGCAAAGCAACACATGCTGAAAAGTAGGGTAGGACTGGAAAGTTCTATGGGGACCAGGGGAGCAATATATCTTGATTTGTCTCATCCCATTCCAAATTCTGACCATTAATCTCATCAGATGCTGGTGCCTGGGTAGGACTTTTAAGTCTCTCCCAAACAGTCCGACAGCAGCATTACACACTCAACACCACACTCATACTGGGGTTATTCAAAGGCAGAAGAAACAGTATTAACTGGAGCATAAACTCTGTTGCTGGAACTCTTGAGGCAGGGCCATGGGGCACATCCCAAATTTCAGGAATCCAGGTAGGCCTGCCCTTGTGAAAGACAATGAAAGACAACTGGCTGCGGTTCATCAAAGGTTAACAAATTAGTAAGACTGTGTGCCAGAGTCAATTCTTCTTTTCTCAACGTAATGGTTTGTTTGCTTAACTCATTCAGAAGAGGATGTTAGCAAGCCAAAGAGAGAGAGTTAAAACAAACATTAGCTTTGGGAACAAAAGAGTAAACACCAAGCAAATGAGAATTGTGAGGTTGTGCTCTGAGGCTAGCACAAAAGCATCTTCCATCACTTAAATAAACTGGGCCCAGAAGGGAACCAACAACACAACCTTAAGGTACTGGTTTGATGAGGTGGATAAATATTAGTCAAATGATAGGCACTGGCTGGACACTATAATTTTATTTAGGAGATAACACATGCCAGAGATGGCTCTTATGAATAATTGTGAAATGTCAACATATGTAAATTAATATACCAAGGCCAAATACCTATATGGGTACATATATAGGTACATAATGTATATATGTATGTATTTACACACATATATAGTATTCTTCTATATTTACCCACATTTTCTTACTTGACCCTCACAAAAATCCCAGGCACAAGTGTCATCATCATCATCGTTGTCAACCTCCACCACCACCACCACCACCACCACCACCATCACCCCCTCATTTTATAGAGGAGGAAATTGAAGCTCAGAAAGCTTTCTCACAGCTCTTCAGCTTTTGTGTCAAAACCTAAACTGGAACCCATGCCTTCTGGCTTCAAATTCAGTGCTGTCTTGTTCATTAACTTTCCAGCTACCTGTGGCAAGAGTTGTCAATCCAGTCCATATTATGGAGGGTGGGAAGATTGGACTCTGGCTTTAATTTCATGAAAGAAGGGGACCTAATACCTAAGCCCTGGACAATTAGTTTTTAATCCATATTATGTTTGAATTGCACCCTAAGGAGGAAGTGTGATACAGCGGAGAAAGAACTGAACTTGAATCTGGAGTCACAGGACCTGAGTTTGAAAAACTATTTTGTCACTTAAAAATGCCTGTGTGACCTTGAGCAATGCTCTGTGCCTCAGTTTCCTCATCTGTAAAGTAGAGAGGTTAGACTAGATAACCTCTAAAGTCTCTTATAACTCCAGACCTATGACCACAAAAGACATTTGATTCATGATTTATCATTTATAGGTTTTAGTTATAATTTTGTCATCTCTTATAAAAATTTCTCATTGGCGTAGGGCCCAGAATTGCTAGGGAGGGAGAAAGATGGGGAGGGGGATATGCGGGAGGAAAGACTCCTCGGTGAGCGACACTCATGGAGAGGAGATATAGCACGGATAATAAAAAATACAAATAGCAATCCACAGAGACTCTCTCACTGACTCCTGCACCAGCCCATGTGTTTCTCTCCCAGTCCCATGGGGGTGGGGGTGGGGGGTCGGGAAGCTAGAAAGAGGGGAAGAGAGCCGACCCACTCCACTCTCCCTCCTTGGCTTCCGGATGGGCTCGGATGTACCCCCGCCAGCTCCATTCCCCCTCAGACTCTTCTCAGCCCTCGATGCCTCCGGACTCCGGCAGAAACCCAATAAACCGAGTGTTAAGTGATAAGCTGCCTGCCTCTAAAAGGGCCAGGAGGCATTTCAACCCTGAGTGCCGGAAAAACCACTGCAATTTTCGACAGAAAGCACCTGGGAAAGGAGAGAGTGGTACCTGAAGGACTGGGAGGCAGCGCGGCTCCGGCGCCAGCCCGGACAGCGGCCGCGCCAACCCTGGGCCCTAAGCAGGCGGGGTCCTCATTAGACTCACCTTCCGTGTGCTCGGGATTAAACCTCTTTGGCGCTTCCAGGTGGTCTGCGCTCATCTCCCTCCTTCGGACTGAATGGGAGAAGGAAGGAGAGGAGAGCAGAGCCGAGCAGAGCAGCGAAATAGAGTGTAGAGCTGCTCCACCTGATGGAGGACCGAGCGGGGACAGGCTCCAGCGCAGAGATAAGTGCTCCCAGCCCCCTGGGCTGAGGACCAGCGCTGGTGTGAAACCCCAAGGCTTGGAATAAGCAACGCTGAGGGAGGGCTCCTCAGAGCCAAATCGGTTGGCGATCCATGCAGAGGGTCATTTATATGGAGCTGCAAGGGATTGTAGAGAGCATTCAGCCTAAACCCCTGATGCGGGGTTAGAGGCGTAAACTGAAAAGGAAATAGAGGCGAGAGAAGTAAAAAGGCTTTGCCCACTGGCAGAGAAGGCATTCTACCACAGGTCCACTACTTCAAATTTAGTGCTCTTTCACAGCGCCTCCTCTTTTATTCGACGATTCAACAAGCATTTCTTTATTACCCTACGGTTGGCGATAGTAAGAATACACCAGTTGGAGTCCAGAGAAATGGATTGAAGGGAAGGGGGTTGGGGGTGAGATGGCTGTATGACCATTGGGAAATCACTTAATGTCTCTGAGCTTGTTTTCTTATTGGTACAATGATGATAATAATTCACTGAATGGACCTCAGAGGTCATCTGATCTAACCCCTTCATTTTACAGATAAGAAAACTGAGTCCCAGTTCAATGAAATGGCTTGCCAAAGACCAAAGGTTTACCTTTCTTTATATCCACAGCACTTACCACAGTACCTACCACATAAGTAACTCATATAGAAAATGCTTGTTGACTTGACAGTGGTAGTCAATAGTAATCCACTGAATTCTGAGATAAGCTCCTTGGAAAGATTAGTGGTATGTATGTGAATGCCTATTATTAAGTGCCAGGTATGCATGCTAGCATACAGTATGCTGGCTTTTGAGAGAGATGTGAAGATAAATGAGATAAAGGCCCTGCCTTCAAGACACTTAACATCTGGTAAAATAGTGATTCTTTCTTCCCCTCAGCCCCTTGTTGGAGATGTCCTTTGAGTCAAGTCAAGAAGTACTTACTAAGCCCACATTATGTGCCAAGCCTCAGACATTTACTAGCTGTGTGACCCTGGACAGGTCACGTAACCCCATTTGCCTCAATTGCTCATCTGTAAAATGTGCTGAAGAATGAAACGGCAAAGCACTCCAGTATCTTTGCTAAGAAAACCCCAAATGGGGTCATGAAGAGTCAGACATGACTGAAATGACTTAATATCAACATGTACCAAGCACTGTGCTAAGCTTTGGGAATACAAATACAGGCAGAAGGAAAGATAGTCCAGCCCTTGAAGGAGCTTACACTCTGATGGGAGAAGACAATGTAGTGAAAGAAGCTAAAAAGTGTGGAGAAGGGTCATGATGGAAAAAGTCTGGAGAGTCAGGGAAAGGCTGGCAGCCCTTGTGACCACTGCAAAGTTTCTTTTGGGAGTAAGGCTCGCTCCAGCAGTACCCAGCTTGCTGACTAGGAGGCAAGTTGTGATGCACACTCTCTATCCTGGCCCTTCTTCCTACCCTCTCCTTATGCCCCAACAGGATTGATTAGGGGTACCACAAAGAGAAAGAGACCGAACCAGCTGGATTTCTGGGCTGGAGTTCAGACTGCTGCAATCATATCTGTGAGCCCCCAGACCCTTACTCATTAAAATGATCCAGTGATCTTTCCCATTGAAAGTAATCTTAGAGGTCATCTTGTATACTCCCCACATTTTACGGATGAGGAAAGTGAAGCCCCGAAAAGTGGAAAAAATAAGCCAAGGTCACAAGGTTTTTAATGATTAGGTCACATAGCTTGTTAGTGATTGAACTCAGGCTAGGAATCAGGCCTTCACACTTCTCTGCCCATGTCTCTTCTCACTGCTTTGCATTGCCTCCCCCCACCTTCCTTCAGAACATCCATGCTCACAGTTCCAGGCATGAATCATCATGAGTCATGGAAGGAGAGGCAGATGGACCATCTTGGATAAGAACAGATTTGTTGTATGAAATGGGAGGAGCTACTCAAAGCACAGAACTAACTGTGTCTTTAAACAATGCTTGTTACACAGGCACATTGGAAATCATCCTTAAGTGTGTGTGTGTGTGTGTGTGTGTGTATAATGTGTGTTATATCCTACAACAGTTTCAAAAGATCTCCCTGTGAAGGCGTTAGAATATCTTTGGACTGTTTTCTTGCTGCCAACTCAGAATTACCTAAGATCAGGCAGAGAGTCAGTAAGTGAGGCCCATTTGTGCCCTAGATGAGAGAAAGAGAAAAAAAAACGACAAGGACCAAATAATCTTCAGTACCTAACCTGGGTGACAATTTGCTTGTTTGATTTGGACAATCTCCAGTTAGACTTCTGCCCATAATTTAGATGGCTCCCAGCCCTTTATGCTGTGATTTCCACAACATAAATTCCTAAGAGATTCCAAAAGACCAATGTTTGGCTGCAGATCACAGTTCTGAAGTTCAAAAGAACACCAAAAAGGTAGGGCCAGTCACCCACCATACTTTATAGAATTCTAGACCAGGTCAGGAAGGCTTGGATTCAAATCCATCCTCATATACTTACCATCTGTGTGGCTGTGGGTGAGTCTTAATCTCTTTGAGTCTCAGTTTCCTTGTCTGTAAAATGGGAATGATGATACCAGCCGCACTTACCTCACACAGCTGTGAGGTTCACATGCAATAGAATATTTAAAATGATTTGCAAACTTCAAAGTACAATATAAATTTCAGTTATTATTATTATTGTTAACTACTACTATTCATCTCATAGTGGTTCAATCCTACAAATATACGTTAATTACTATTGAGGATACAAAGATGAACGCTCAGTTCTTAACCTTAAGGAACTTGCTACATGTGCCACAGGAAAGGAATAAATTGTGCACAGAGGAAGAAGAGATATAAAAAAGAGCAATTGAATTAGATTTTCTTAGTACAAGGCACCTTCTAACTGTAATATGTTATCATTCTACGACTCCTAGACAGTTCAGCAAGAGGGATCAGGCAAACTTCTTGGAGGATCCAGATCTTGAGGTGGGTCTTAAAAATTGGGCAATAGAAAGACAGGCAAAGATGAGAGGCTGTTGCAGGAGAGGTA
This sequence comes from Phalanger gymnotis, assembly GCA_028646595.1. NCBI lineage: Eukaryota > Metazoa > Chordata > Mammalia > Diprotodontia > Phalangeridae > Phalanger > Phalanger gymnotis. The sequence goes on along the minus strand of CM053622.1, from coordinate 680,033,778 downwards.
ATGGTACGAGCAGAAGCACAGCTATGCCTAAACACAGCATCCGTGTGGTGGAACAATTAGGGGTTGTAATGTTAATGGAATAGGAAGATCTTCCCTTCCCATTAATAGGCCTATATGCCCAACTGTGATACATCCTGAGTCACGTAGAGCCCATTGGGGGAGGGACTTGCCTGAGGAGGACCTTGCTTAGGGGGAGGCTTGCTTGTAGGAAGGCTTACACACTTTTTGGTGGTAAGCAAATTAGGCACTGAGTCAGGAAGGTTGTGATGCCTTTTGGCTTTGATCCTATCAGCCAAAAGCTTATATGTATTCTGAGGTTAGTAGTATGCTCTGGGGGTTCACCTATGAGAAGGATCTTTTGATTTCCTGATTGAGACTCTGAGCAGCCATCTGTTCAGAGCTCCCTGACTACTCAGATGTAAAAGCTCTCTCCATCCAGTGATGTATGTAAAGTGTACAGCAATAGTGCTTTGATCAGGCAGTTAGTGCCCTGTCCATTGGTCTTTGTGCTAATTTCTCTGCTTGTATTTTCTCTGATGTTCAGGGTGCTGACCTTTCCTCTGAACTAGTGTCTGTAATTAAAAGTAGGATTGTTAGCCCCTTTTTGAGCAGTCTTTCCTAGAAAAGCAGATCTAAGAACCTGTGCTAGCAGGCCATCTGTGCTAGGGCGCTTGCTGCTGCAGAGGTTTATATTAAGTGGAGCTTAAGATCTCCAAAAGGGAATAGTAGTTTGAGATGAGTTTGGGGCCAGAACATAGAAGGCTAAAATGTTTGAATTTTATTCATTTCATCAATAGGGACCTTTTCAATGTTTTTGAGCTTTTACTAGGGAGGGGCAAATGGGGCTTGACCCCAAAGTGAAAATTGTCTAGAAAGATTCATGTTTTCCTTGTGGTGACCTCTGTCTGTGTATCTCACCTCATAGATCTCTATCATTCTGTTATGCCAAACAGTACAACCGACCGCAGACTTCCATTGCTATGGTTCTTTCATGGTGGAGTCTTTTTCTGGGCTAATCTTCCCTGCCAAGTTACTACTACCACTTCTCCTCTTTCTCCTTCTCATCTCATAGTAGTTCAATTCTAGAAATATACGTTAGTTACCATTGAGGGAAAGGCCATATTATCAGGAGTAAGAAATGAACCATTCTCCTTACAAAACTGGTGAGACCATCCTCTGCACTATAGCCATCTTTCTTCTCCCTACTTCCCCCCTCCCCATTCTCTTGTCCCTGGTATAGTAACTCTTAGCTATTGCTCCTCTACATTGGGAGAAAACTTGAAAGTTGTTAAGTACAGATGCAGGAGGTATTATAGAGGTAGCCAATAGGATTAGATAACTAGATGTAGGTGGTGAGGGAAAAGGAAAAATACAGAATGACCTTAAGGTTTCTGGCCCTAGGTGACCTGGAAAAGAGTGATACCATTAATAGAGACTTCAAGAATAGAAGAAGTAGGCCAAGAATAAGATGGTGACTTTGGTTGGAGAATATCAAGACCTATATATCATAAGCATTCAAAACTATTTATTAAATTAATGGCATCTTAATGAGGGGAGAGGGGGAAAGAAAATACTGATTTACAGGAAACTTGATCTAGCCTTAGTTGTGCTAGTCTGGAAAAGTCACTTAATCTTTCTCTACCTCATTTTCCTTGTCTGTAAAAATGATGGCATTGAACTAGATGATCCAGCTGTAAATTCTACTATGCTCTATAAATATAATCCAGATGCTACAACCTGCCATTAGCAAAACTGCCTAACATGTTCAGTTAACTACTGATTATTCAGAGGGCATATTACCCCATTTGGGGATTATCTCTAGCTCTTTATCACTTCCAGCTTTAAGAGCTGTAACCCAATCCAGTCTTGTTGAATTGCATTGAACCTTGATTCTCTTTGTTAGCAACTCTGAATAAAAAGGCTTTGGTGGGAGAAAGGAAAGAAGGTGAAATTGCTGAGTAAAATAAAGCTTAGAGATGATCTAGCATTTACCTTTTATTTTTGTATTCTTTCCACAACAAACAGAGAATAGGCTATTAGTGTAAACCATCAAATGTTATATTAAGACTGGAAACTCCCCAAATCTTTGCTTACTTCATTAATTTTCCCCTTATTTTAAAATCTCTCCCTTTTGTCCCCAAGGTACTTACTGTTCTCTAAAAATCATCCCAAAGAGACAGGTATTTTTATTTATCAATTTTAATTTTGGGATTCTCAATTTCTGTTCCCCTTTCCCAAAGTTGGAAGAAAGTAGAAAACAATGAAAATCTGTTATCTTATTACAAGGCCAAGAGCTACAATATAATGAAATCAAGATGGCTTATTTCCTGCACCATTTGGGCTTTTGTGGCCAGGGAGTGTGATAGGTGTCTTTTCTCTCATCATGTTGTATTTTCAAACAATCGTCATTGAGATCACAGGTGGAGCCCGGCTGCTTTAAGGGACCATGAGGCCCTGCTGAAGCATGACTGAGTATAGGGGAAAGGTCACTGACTCTGAGAACCACAGCTCAGATCTTACCTCTGATGCTTATCACTTGTGTGACCTTCGGCAAATTGCTTCCCAGTTTCCTCATTAGTAAAATCAGAGGTTGGATTAAATGGTGAATGAGGCCCCTTCTAGCTTTACCTCTCTGATCCGATGGTGCATAGTCTATAAAGGACAGAATTTCTGAGTTAAAGGGACCTTGAAAGCCATCTAGTCCTGACTAGAAAAAGAACCCTTGTCTCTAACATACTTAACATAGGGTCGCCTAGCTTTTACTCAAAAGCTTCAAGTGAAGAGGTATCTCCCAAGACTGTTCAATTCACTTTTCAACATCTCTGATTGTTTGGAGGAACAGTGGATAGAGTGCTGGGCCTGGAGTCAGGAAGACTCACCTTCCTGGATTCAAATCTAGCCTTGAAAAATTACTAGCTAGGCAAGTCACTTAACCCTGTTTGCCTCAGTTCTTCATCTGTAAAATGAGCTGGAGAAGGAAATGGCAAACCCCTCCAGTATCCTTGCCAAGAAAACCCCAAATGAGGTCATGAAGAGCCAGATATGATGAAATTGATGGGGTGCTTGGTGCTTGCACTTAGACCCTAATTCTAACATCACATTTCTCCTTAGCCTCTGCTTAGGTGCCTGTACCTGGACCCCAGTTCTAAAATCACATCTCTCCCTACTCTCAAAACATTGGCTCTAGCAGTTTCTCTCCAGTTCAAGGGCAGCATGCCTTAGTAGAACACTTAACTCTCTTCCTGATACTGCGGCCAGCTGCACCTATAAAATTTATTAGTTTGGACTCCTTGTGTACGTGCTAATTGGCTGTGCACTGGGACACAACACTATTTACTACTTACTGACCTTCCTGATATGTATCCTAGACATAGTCAAATGTATACTCCCTTACATTCATCTTGTCTAACAAGACATTTGATGGAAGCCACCTGGATATTCCCAGTCAGCCGTGACCTTTCAGGGTCAAAACCACACCACCAGGTAGCACCGCCCCCCCCTCACTTATTTCCCAGTGAACTCTGGGCAAGCTACCTGCACAGTAGATACAAAAGTGCATGTTCCTTTAAGAACTGGCCACCCCTTAACCACTCCCTAATCCCACCCCAAAATACCTAATTGACAGGTTTTACCCCCAAATCTCATATTTAAACTTTCCCTGTAGCCCTGTAAGGTTGCAGGTTCCCTAAGAACTCTTGCCTGCTGTGAAGCATAATAAATCTTGCCACCTTGACTTAAAGAATGTTTGAGATTGTGAATTCATTACAGATGGCCTTGATCCTCTCCAGTACTCGGGTCTTTGAGGGGCACTCCCTCTCAATGACCCCATCTGGGAACTCCAGTCTTTGGGTTCCAGGACCTCATCTCCTCCAACCTTCAACGAAATGACCAAACAAAAATTGTTTGGAAGATTTCCCTGACATCGAACCTAAATTTTCCTCTTAACAACTTCCACCACTGGAATAAGCATAATCCCTCTTCCATATCACAACCCTTCAGATATTTGAAGGTATTTTTCATATCCTCTTCTACATCTTTCAAAAACTCTCATTTCCTTTCATTGATCCTCTCACAAAGTGAATTTTCTGCACTCCATCATAGGTGTTCTCTTTTTGATGGTTTTTAGCTTAACAGTGTCCTTCCTTACATGCAGTACCCACAACTGAATGCAATACTCCTTATGTGGCTTGACCAAGAAGACAGAGTTTGGAAGGATTCATTACTTCCTTATTTCTGGATCCTGTTCTTCTCTTAATTCGTTTTACAATTGCATTAGCTCTCTAAGCTGTCATTTTGTAATGTTAACTCCTTTTCACTCCGCTGTCCACTAAAATCCTCAGACTCTTTTCTGGCGAAGCTGTTATCCTTCCTGTGTGCCCTATGTTTGAAGACTACTCAAACTGTTTCACTTTCACCCTTCTCTGGCTTTCACAGTTCTGACACATTCCTCTTTCAATTGTCCTCTCTTCCTTCTCTCTTCCTAGGATTCTTATGTCTGCCCAGAATATCCAGGGAACTCTTACACTCCATGTGTACAAGTCATCAAGGTGCATCCCGTCGTCTATAACAGAAAAAGAGTGATAGGAGCAGAGTGGGAATAATGGGGGAAGACTTCTTTTAGGAGATGTGTTGAGCTGAGTTTTGAAGGTAGTAAGGAACATGAATCACTCAAGTCTAACCTAAGGCCTCACATCCAATTTCTTGTTTCTGTATCCAATTTAACTCATCCTTCACTCTGGTATTAAGCCATTGTCAAACATCTGGCACGTGCCTGCCACCACTCTGGCTGTATTTTATAGGGATGGGTAATGAATCCAGACTATATATAGTTTGCAAAATGTGGAGCACACTTTAAGATGCACAGCACTATAGAAATGAAAGATATTTTTATCTTCTCAGCATCATTCCACAGAAGGGTCCAATTCCCTGGCAAAGCTGTTTAAGAACAATACACCCGTTTAGCCCTGGCTTACTCTGGCATGCAGGCACTGGGTATTCAATTCGTATGTGAGCTGTATTATTTTTTCCCATCAATGGCTGAGAGAAGATGCGTGACTTGTGGGGAAGGAGCATTACAAAAAAGGAGGTGGCAATGCCCCATGCCATCCCTGATCGTGGCAAAGGGCATAAGCTGGCTACTCCCCATGGATACGGCCAATAGTATCTCCCTGAACTTTGACTAACTTGGACAATTAGTCTTACATCACTTGGACATGTACATTGTGCTTTTTCTGTATATCTGAATGGGGGAAGTCCCCTGAAGAAGTGATAACATTGAAAGTAGAAATCAGAGTTCTAATTGCATAGCTCCCCCTACAAGAGAGTCAGAGTCCGGAAGCTCACATCTGGTCTGCTCTTTTTCAATCCTATTTTTTTAAAAGTTTATTTACCCTCTCCCTAGTTTGGAAGCTAATGACAACTCAAGCAACAGCTGTGGGAACATCTGCATTTCATTTCATGAAAATCTTTCAGACTCTCTCCGGAGATGGGCAGTGTTGCTTCCTTTTTGTTCTCTTGGGTTTACGTAAAACTTTTTTTTTTCTCCAGAGGTCTTTCATTCTGGAGGAGATGAGACATTTGGATTAGTAACACTTTCTACTAACACAGTAGTAAAGAGCTTCCTGCCAAATTATTTGGCACAGAAAATTGTCCCAAAGTTTGAGATTTCCTAGACTTTCTAGAAAGATCCCTGCATTTGGAATTAGACCTACGTTCAAATCGTGACTCTGTTACTTACCACTCATGTGACCTAAGGTAAGTACTGTCACTTTTATTCAATTCAACAAGCATCTATGAAATGCTTTCTAGGTGCCAGGTACCCCTGGATGTTGTGAGTACAAAGACAAAAATGAAATAGTCCTTGCCCTGGAGAAGCATTCTAAAAAGAGAAAGCCATGTATATACAAATAAGTCAAAACAAAACACAGAAAGAAAATACAAAGTAGTAGTTGGGTAGTAGGAGAGAACCAAAAAGGGGGTGGTGAATCAGGAAAGGGAACTAGGGGCTCCAAGAGGGGGAAATGGGGGAGAGTATTCCAAGCATATGGGACACACTGTGCAAAGGCATGGAAACGAAGATGGGATGCAATGCATGAGGCACCAGGTATTCCAGGCCCATGTGCCTGGAATATAGAGTATGTGTGTGGCTATGGTGGTTATGGGGGAGTTATGAAATCAATATAGAAAAATAGGTTAGAGCAATATTGTGAAAGGCTCTAACTGCCAAAGAGAGGAATTTGTATTTTATCTTAACAGCAATAGGGAGCCGCTGACAATTCTTGAGCAGGGGAGTGACAATTTTAAAAGTATGCTTTAGTAATATCAATTTGATGGCCATGTATTAGAAAGGAGGGAGAGGGGAGGAAAGGAGACTGATTTACTTCTCTGAGTTTCATTTTCCTCATTTGTGAAGTAAGGAAATGGACTAGATCAGTGGTGTCAAACTCTGCTAAAAACAGATCTCTATCGGCTGCATATTCATTCCTAAAACCACAAGTCAACACTATCCACGTCGTGGGTGAAGAACCTACAGCCTAGGTCCCCAAGTGCAGACCTGGATTCAGTCAAAGGACCATGCTTGAGGACTTAGAGGGCCACATGTGGCCTCAAGGCCTCAGGTTCCCCACTCCTAACTGTGTAGCACAACATTTATTTAATTTGTTAGACACTTACCAACTACATTTTAATCTGGTTGGGTTGCATAGGCAGTTTTATAGGCTTCTTGTGTCCTAAATGAGGCAAATTTGATACTTCAGGACTAGATGATCCATGAGGACTCTTTCAACTTATAATCTTAAGACTATTCCAAATCCAGTCTGGAAATTTTCTCTCCACTGCTTCCCTCTTAACTCAGGTTCAGGAGATTTCTTATACATTCCTCTGAACTGTGGAGAACTAAAGCATGGTGGGGATCTATTTTGTGCTTCTAGTCCAGGTTAGATGCAAACCTATGTGATCTGTGTGACTCCTTCCTTTGAGAGGCAATGTGGCATCTGAGCAAGGATTCTAGACTGAGTATCAGGGATTAGGGTTCAAATGCCACCTCATAACCACAGACAAGTTCATCCTTTTGAGATTCAGGTTGTTTTTGTTTTATCTGTAAAATGGGGAATACTATCTCTAAATACTTAGCTCAAAGGATTGTTCTGAGGACCAAATGCAAAAGTACACCTAAAGGACTTTGTAAATCTTAGAGTATCAGATAAATGCTAGTTACTTTTTTTAAATTTGGAAGTCAACCTGAACCTAAGACTGTCTCCACAGGCCAAATGCTCCTGAATTAGATAATTCAAGCTCAAGCCTTGGCTATTGAAGAAAAGTCTTGAGGCTCCAATTATCCAGGTTGTTTTTCTACATGGTCCTGATTCCCCAGTGAAGGACATCACATTTTGAATTTCTTATCTAGATATAAGTACAATATGAAGGAAGAACAGTCAAACTACTAAAGCATCCAACCTCAAACATTTGTGGACTGTTAGGGTTATTTTTAGTGTTTGTTAAGCATTATATGCAAAAAGAGAGAGAGTTCCATCATGTTAGTTTCTTTTTCTTCCTCTAAGATTGTAAGCTCCTGAAGGCAGGGACTCTGTGGGTATCAAGTCTCTATACAAATCTAGTATGGCACCACTTGGTGCTTTTAATGAATAGAAGAAAATTCCTAGGCCAAGAGTATTAGTTGCCTGAGTCAGGGAAATTATCTTTAGAACATGTCCAACAGGCCAGATTTGGAAGACCACAGGCAGAAAACGGACCCTAGTTCTAATCAATGACCATATATGAAAATATGTAGCAAAAAAGAATTTTGTAGCTGGTCATGGTGACTCCTGCCTGCTGCTGGGGAGGAAGAGGCTTGTGGGGATCACTTAAGTTGGGGAATTCTGAATTGCACTTTGGTTAACACCATACTGAGTCCAGCACTAATGTGGTGAGCCCCCAGGAGTGGGGGAGCCATGAAGGACAGGGGACCAATCAGAAGCTGCCTTTGAAGGGGAACTGATCAGGTCAGATACACATAGGTCAACATTTCCACGCTGATCAGCTATGGGTTTGGACCCATGAGTGGCCACTGTACTTCCAGCCTGGTTGAGATAGGAAGAGTCAGTCTGGGAGAAAAATCCTTTGTGGATTTGTGGTTCTCCATTTAGAAAAGACCCAGTGTAACAAGGATGACAGAGGGGCTAGAGTTCTAGAATGAAGACCATAAATTTAGAGTTTCATGGCTCTCTAGTCCATTCCCTATTGTTTTCTGGATAAACAAACAGAGGCCTAGAAAGGGAGTGATCTGCCCAAGGCCACACAGATATAAAGTATCAGAGTCATGACTTTAATTCAGGTCCCCAGACTCCAAATTCAGCATTATTTTTACTGTACTGTTAAAAACATGGCTCGAAGAAACCCAATTTCCATTTCCTGTTTTGGCCAGATGAAGTATCTTTTCTTCTAAAGAGGGTGAATTTTGTATAGAACAGACAAAAATGCTGCTGCTGTCCCCCTGTCAATAGGATAGACCCTAAATAGTTTCCTTAACGGTAGTGACAGGTCCGAAGGTATCATCCAAGATCTCTTTTCTAGTCCTCCTTCTGACCCAAAGCATGGACTTGTGGTTAGGAGAGTAAAGGCTTTCCAGACTTTGGTGATAGACAAGAGTAAAGCTAACTCATGCACCTGGGCATTGAGCCCATGACCTTGGCTTCAGTAACATCATGCCCTAACTAACCAAATCACTCAGCCAGGCTCATGTTACAGAAATGTGTGTGGGATCCCATCCAGGCCTGTTTCTCTCCCATGGGTAACTGTGGGAGTCTCCCAGAAACTCAAGGGAATATTTGCTCCTCTCTACAGACAACTTGTGGCAACAGCTGACACTTGCATGGAATGTGATTTGATAGCAGTATCTGCAAAGTGTCAGGGAGGGGAGGGGAATCAATAAACTTAATTTACTTGGAATAATTCATTGCCCAACTGGAGTTTTCAGCCAGGGCAGACAAATTCTACAGTAACTCAGCTCACCCACCCGGATCATGAGGAGCCCAGCATATCTATCTTTTGGATGGGATGTAAAACTGAGTTTCTTGCTGTCATCAACGACTCCTCTGACACTGCCATTCTAGAGAAGGGGAGCTAGTTTGGTGGCCCATTAAAAAAAGTGATGTATTAGATTTACTGATTTTCCCTGGCCACTTTTACCTGAGTTGATCTGCTTCTGCTTCCCTTTAAACTTGGGTCTTTTGCTCTCTGGTTGTCAGTTGAGAACTGTGTTCCACTCCAGAGGAAGGAAAAGACATCAATTCAATGGAGTTCAATTATCATTTATTAAGCACTTACTATTGTGTACATGACACTGTGGTAGACTATAGGCATACAAAGATAGATTCAGCACAGGCCTTGCTCATAAGGACTTTGCAATCTACCTAGAGGGAGGGGTGGTGAAGACACCTGCACAACGGACTGTGATACAAAAGCACACGAGATAAGAGCGAAGGAGAGACGAGGCAAAAGGATATGAACATTATGAGGGCAGAGAAATCGTTTTCATATGCAGAGCAATAGGAAGATGTCAGAGAAGGTGGGGCTTGAGTGGATCGTGAGATCCTCAAGGGCTGGGAGTGTCTTGCCTTTTTTGGAAACCCAGCATTTAGCAAAGTATCCGGCACAGAGGAGGCACTTATTAAATGATTATTGACTGACTCATTGACTGACTGAGAAAGGTCCTGAAGGATGAGAGCATCTCCAGGAGAAAGAGATACTTAGATAAGAAGCTTATACTTGAATTAGTAGGTAATACAGTTCTCCTGAAGGGTTTTGAGTAAGGGAGGGATGTGGGGCATTAAGAAGATTATTTGGTAATGCTGTGAAGAAGGCTAGATTAGAGAGGTAAAACACTGTGGGTAGGAACGCCAGGGAAGAGGATGGTAGAAAACTCAAAGTGAGAAGAGCGGATGGCCTGAACCAAATTTTGGTGGGAACAGGAAGGAAATGAGAGATCTGAGGGTATCACACAGTTAGAATCAACAGGGATTGGCAATTGCTTGAATGTGGGGGACTGAGGAAGAAAAGAGTCAGGGATGACTCTGAGGTAATAAGCATGAGTGATTAGATAAATAATGGTATCTTCAATACTATTACTCCTACTACCACCATCACCACCACCACTAGTACTACTACTACTACTACCACCACCACTACCACTGTCACTACTACTACTACCACCACCACTACCATCACTTAACCATCATCATGTCACTACCACCACCACTACAGTTAGCACCTCTACTACTACCACTACCACCACCACCAACACCACCATTTAATCATCACCATCTCACTACCACCACCACCATGAATACCACCACCACTACAGTCAACACCTCTACTACTACCCCCCCCACTACCGCTACTGCTGCTGCTACCAATTAGCTAGCAAGCATTAATGTAGGGCTTTAAGGTCTGACAAGTGTAGTACATATATTTTCTCATTTGATACAACAACTCTATGAAATAGATAGATGCTATTGTTATTATTATCCTCCTTTTACAGATGAGGAAACCGAGAGAGGTTAAGTGACTTGCCTAGGGTCATTTAGCTAGGAAGTATCTGACGTGGATTATGAACTCAGGTCTTCTTGATTCCAGATCTAATGCTTTTACCCACTGTGCTCTAAAGGGAAGGGCTATTCTTTTCATTTATTTCATTTATTCAGCGTAAAATGGGGATGATATTGACCCACCTTATTTATTGTGAGAATCAAATGAGATAATATTTATAAAGCACGTTAAGTTCTGGATATCTTGAGTTTGAGATGTTTGTAAGGCACTCAGATGGTATAGATAGTTGGAAATAGGGAACTGGTATTCAGGAGAGATGTTGGGGTGGGGTTGACAGATAAACCATAGAGATAGACATTTGGGAGTCTTCTCCATGGAGATGCAAAAAAGTATAGTAGTGGATGAGATCACCAAGAGAGACAGTACAAAGGGAGAGAAGAGGGACGTGAGTCAAGAACTCTGGGAGAGATGCCCACATTTGAGGGTGCTGGAGATGGATGAGGGTCATTCTGTTTGGGATGGTTCTTCTTTCCTCAAGCACAGACCATCAAGACATGGGATTAGAGCATAGCAGGAAGCATTTCTTTTAGAAACAAAGAAGAATGCCCTATAGTAATGATAGAAAGACACTGGAACGGTTACCAAGAGAGCCTGTAAAGTATCTTTCAGATAAATACTGCACAGGTACGTGAACTAAATGACCTCTGAAGGTCCTTTACATCCCAGTGATTCTCTGTCATGTGTAAAATGGTTTGCAGTAGGACATGCTAGGTAATAGCAGCCATGTGATAAGTCACCGAGAGAGAATCAATTTGGGGCCTCCCTCCTTTCTTTGTTCCAGTGCAGTCTTCTCTAGCATAGAGTTAAATGCTAGCTCAGCAACTTTTACATTAGGGTGTACGACAAGAAGTGAAGGGGAACCCACAAACCCAGGTGAAACAGCTAAGGGAGTTTGGAGAGACAGAATGTAATTATAAGGCAGTTTCATTGCTAACTAATTATGAGAATGCCACTTTTTCCTTTAACTACCTGAGATTCAGTGATCACCCAAAGATTGGCTCCCTACTGCTTCTTTATGCTTCCACTAAAGGAAAAGGTAAAACAGTGTGACGATGAGCCATTAGCCAGGTGGGGTACCAGGATGCTGCCTGAGGTCACTGAATCTCAGAACTGTGAGGAACTTCAAGGTTTATCCTGTTCAGGCCACATCTGACCAAAAATTCCCTCAGTGATATCATCAACTTATTGTGTGGCTTCTGCTTGAAAACATCCAGTGATGAGAAGCCCCTAGCCTCCAGAGGCAGCCTAGTCAAGTCATAATCCAGGATATCATTGGTACTCTTCGAAAACAAAGGACAAACAACATTAACAATTGCATTGCTAAACAATGCTGATTGTTTGGAAGTCTTCCCATACAGCCAAGTGAAATCTGCTTCTCTAGAAATGACAGAAATCTTAATTCTATGGATTTATGAAATCTATGTATCTTTCTGAGTCTTAATCAATTTGTAAAAAGTAGGAAGAAATGTTTGTCTCCCTTGCGTTTTAGTGAGGTGGTAATGGCAAAATGGAAACCTCCATAAAGCATTTCTATTGTTGTTGGGTTTTTTATATATAAAGCATTATACATACAATAGCTATGGAACATACAGAGTTGTGAGAGAGTGTCTGTCTTTAAGCAACTTAGAATTTTATCTGGGGAGACAAAACATATTTGCATAAGTAGATAACTGACAACACACAGCAATGTAAGCTAAGTGCTCTAGGGGTGGTGTAGATAGACATTGAATGGTTTAGGTATTTGGAAGAGAACAGATTTACTGTGTATGTGGAAGCAATGGGACTTGAACTTGGCTGTACGGAATGAGTTGTTGTTATTGTTCAGTTATTTCAGTTGTATCTGCCTCATTGTGACCCCATTTGATGTTTTCTTGGCAAAGATGCCGGAATGGTTTTGCCATTTCCATCTCCAGGTCATTTTACAGATGAGGAAACTGAGGCAGAGTTAAGTGACCTTTCCAGAGTCACACAGCTATTAAGTGTCTGAGGCCAGATTTGATCTCAGGAAGTTGAGTCTTTCTGATGCTAGGCCCAGAGCTCTATCCACTGTGCTACCTAAGATAATCTTTGACTTTAAATTTCCTTTTATTCATTCCATTTTTCCTCTACCCACCTACAGAGATACCTCTTTATAGTGTAGAGGTGGCCCTAGTAGCATGCCCAAGTAGTACAAGTTCTGGTAGGTCTCATGAATACAAACATCTTTGAATGTCAGCCCAGGGATGGACAGAACATTCATTGTGTGAGGATCAGCTTAAGTTCAGAGACGCTCATTACCATAGAAGCTGAACTTAGGGTTATGAACTTTTCAGCTAGAGTAACTCATGAAGATGGCATTCCAAATCATGATGGGGACTTGTGATCCCTATTATCAGAGGGGATGTCCATGTTGATTAAATTATAGACTCTTGAAGTATGGCTTCATTTTCATTTGACTGAGGCAAACCTTGCACTAATAACTGGCATTTATTTAGTACCTTGTATGTGTCATCTCATTTGATCCTCATGATGACTCTGTAAGGTTGTTAATACTATTATCCCTGTTTAGCAGATGAGGATCTTGAGACTCTGAGGAGTTCAGTGACCTGTTGCTGGTGTTTTGCTAGTAAATGTCTGAGGCAGGATTAAAACCCAAGTCTTCCTGAATTGGAGTTAAGTATTCTATTACTCCATGGTACTTGGTACATAATACAGATGACAAAGATGATAGTATATTTACTTTGTGTAAAAAACAAAAATGAAACCCTCCAAATTGTTCTTAGACATTGTTCTAGTACAGTGTGGTGTTCCCATATGGATCATAAAAGGGAGAGAAGCCAAGGATCAGACCTAAGGATCGCTACTGGTGGTTGGTTTATTTTTTTGTCTTTTCTGACTGAGCAGGACAGAAATCAGAGCACTCTCCTGTGGTTGTCCCCTCTCCTTCCTATTGAGAACCCAGATTCTATTTTACCTGTTTAACCCTGGTCTCCTTAGCTAAATACCTTGAGGGTGAGGAAGTAGACACTGTACTGGATGATAGAGAGGAGACAAAGGAGGGCCAAGGATGGTGACATTATGACAAGCAGGAACATGAATCATAGAGGCCCTTTTATTCTCCAAGAATGAAAATATGACCAAAAAGTTGTTAGAAAGAACATGCTAATATAGAAAAAAAAAAAGTCCTAGATTTGGTGTCACTGGACCAGGGTTCAAGTCCCAGCTCTTAGTACATGTGTGATTTCAGGGCAAGTCACTCAGTCTCTCTGGGCCTCACATCTTCATATATAAAATGGAGGGGTCAGACTATATGACCTTAAAGGCCCCTTTTAGATCTTTTGTTTTAATCTTTTTTAATTTTATTTAATATATTTAGTTTTCAGCATTGATTTTCACAAGAGTTTGAATTACAAATTTTCTCCCCATTTCTACCCTCCCCCCACTCCAAGATGGCATATATTCTCGTTGCCCTGTTCCCCAGTCAGCCCTCTCTTCTGTCGCCCCATTCCCCTCCCATCCCCTTTTCCCTTCCTTTCTTGTACGGCAAGATAAATTTCTATGCCCCATTGCCTGTGTATCTTATTTTCTAGTTGGATGCAAAAACTTTTTTTTTTGTTTTTGAACATCTGTTTTTAAAACTTTGAGTTCCAAATTCTCTCCCCTCTTCCCTTCCCACCCACTCTCCCTAAGAAGTCAAGCAATTCAACACGGGCCACATGCGTATGATTATGTAAAACCCTTCCACAATACTCATGTTGTGAAAGACTAACTATATTTTGCTTCTTCCTAACCTATCCGCCTTTATTGAATTTTCTCCCTTGACCCTGTCCCTTTTCAAAAGTGTTTGCTTTTGATTACCTCCTCCCCCTCTCTGCCCTCCCTTCTATCATCCCCCCCTTTTTTTTAACTTCTTCCTCCTTTCCTGTGGGGGTAAGA
>CM053622.1:680003307-680018758 GCA_028646595.1 Phalanger gymnotis | reverse complement strand
TTTTGATCACAGCTTTCAGGTAGTCCAATAATTTTTAAATTCTCTCTCCTGGATCTATTCTCCAGGTCAGTGGTTTTTCTAATGAGATATTTCACATTGTCTTCCATTTTTTCATTCCTTTGATTCTGCTTTATAATATCTTGATTTCTTATCAAGTCGCTAACTTCCACTTGCTCCAATCTAATTTTAAGGTGGTCTTCATATGTAAAATAGAGGAGTCAGACTATATGACCTTAAAGGTCCCTTTTAGTTCTAAATCGATGATCCACTGTAGCCTTTCAACTCAGGTGCCTTGTGATGAACTCTCGTAGTTCAGTAAAGGATCATGGGAAAATGGAGGACAGTGAACTGAAGAGGATCTTAAAGGTCATTAATATACCTGATGATTTTGCAGATGGAGAAGCAGAAGACCAGAAAGGTTACATAACTTGTAAGAGGTCACCCATGCACTAAAGGACGGTGATAGGATTTGAACCCAGATCTCATGACTCCAAATCCAGCCTTCTTTCTACTGCCTTTTGCATTGCTAGAGAAAGGCTTTATGTAACCAAAGTCCCAATTAGACTTTTATGTCTTTGACATATTCACTCCCTCTACCCCCCCAATAAGCGATAAGACCTGACGGGAAGAACAATTGTGGGTGACAGAATCATTGAGCTAGCTGCCTGTCTAAGTGCTATTGCGAGAATGAACAAAGTGTATAAAAGGAGAAAAGTGGTTAGTCCTTGGTGAAGACATAGACAACATCTCTCAGGGTTCCTTTGCAAACTTCCCTGGGAAGAACACTTGCAAAAACTAGTTCATAACTCTGCACAGCCTTTCTTCTTCTGGAGTGTTTACATGTAGGGCATGGGGGCTCCCAATGAGGGAGCACAAGGAAGATTTTCACTGGGCATGGCTGCAGAATAAAGAAGGCCAAACAGAGGGGGTTGGACAGAGCTGTATGGGCCTCACAATGAAACCATAGAGGAGATGAGATTTGTCATTGATCGATTGATTGATTGATGATTGATTGATTCATTCATTCATAGTTCAGGCACCTTGCCTGGTTTAGTTTCTAACTGGTTCTAATAATCTCTTATTAGGAGAACGGGGCTGTTGTTATTGTTTGTCCTTCATTCTTAAAGAAGACCAATGACACTACAAGGGTGGTATCTTGACTTAAAGCATGAATTGAATTGAAGTGAGGCCGAGTTGCACAAACCAGCCTCACTCTTCCCTCTGTAGTCTAAGCCCAGACAAAAGTCAAGCCAACTGGCAATGGCTTGGGATGCAGAGCATAACCTTGGCCTTGATAAATTCCAGGTAATTGAAGGGGCCATAATAATAACAGCAACAAGGTTAGTGTCCTAGATTCATGTTGCACTTCCATTCTGAATAACTCAAAGCATATTTATGTGAGTTGTTACAGTCACGATTCCAACATCCCTTCCCTATGTGATAGGGAAGGGTAGGATTCTTTGTCCTCAATTTACAGAGGAGAAATTGAGAACCAAAGAAGCAACAACTAAAATCCCACTGAAATGCAGGGACAGAGACAAAATTAGAATTTGGTTCTCCCACCTCCTAGCTCAGGACTATGTTTAATTTTTTAGATCATTTCACCCGATATGACCCCAGAGATATATAATTCAACCAAAAATTCAATGTAATTCGATTCAACAAGCATTTATTGAATGCCTATTGTATACCCAGAGACTGAGGATACAGACAGAAACCATAACAGATAATAAGTGCGTAGATAAGAATATACAAAATTTATGCAAGGTAAATACAAAGTAGTGGAGTGAAGCATTACTAAACAGAAGAATCAGAATGGGAGGGAGAATTTACAGGAATCTAGGCTTCATGATGACCTGTGCTTTGAAGGAAGCTAGAGATGGTTTGAAGTGAAGATGAGGAGAAGGAGCATTTCAGATAAGGGATATGACCTTTGCAAAGCTAAGGATCCAGGCTGCAATGCTGTATATGGGGCAAGTAGTTCAGTGTGCCTGGAACAGAGAATGTGTAATCTGTCTCAAAAGCCAGGATGTGATTATCTAAATGGTGGTAAGGGGAATTGGTATGTCATACTGGAGACAATAGGGATACACAGGAGTTTCTTTATTAATTTTAAATGCCCTCACTGGCTCTCACAAATGTCCTTCCATTGCTCATACCACTGTTTTCCCCTCTAATATCAGAATTAGAGATGCCAAGATGAGGCACAAATATCTGACTATATAATGACACAAAGTTGGAAGTCCCTATGTTCAGTGACATTGTGAGACATCCTTGGTCAAGTGTACAGGTCTTTATACCCATATGAGGCTAGACAGCAGCATCCACAGTCAGCTTTCCTTAGCAATTGGTTTCCTATTTACTTCTTTGAAGTTTTCATATTTGTGTCCTTCATTTCTCCCCATTTTGTCTTTAAACATATTGATATTTTTTACCTGAAATGACAGTGTATTCTGTTTTGGACCAACCTAAGACACAATTCCTGTTACTGACTCTTCTGACAAACAATGGGCCATAACTGGCATATTTTAATCCCAAAATGGCATTTGAAAGTGGTTCTGCAATGTCGCCAAGCCAGCACTTTTAGAAGCATCTGACTGTATTAATTTCAGTCTCTTTCCTGAGGTTTGCAGGAAACTAAAATGTAAAAAACGCTGTGGAAAAAAATTAAAGCAAGATTGAAAAAAGGGGGGGGGAGAGACTGACAGGGAAGCAGGCTTCACTAGGACAGCTCACACTGACTGCTATTGGATGTGGTCCCGTCCTCCCTTTCACATATCAACACTCACGAAAGGAAAACAGCATCCTTTTCCTCTTAAGAGTCCAGACATTAGTCAGTTTTCTCTAAACATCGGAGATATATGACTATATACTATTAAATGTGCTTGAGACAATGCACTGGGGCTTTTAGGTTAGGTTGTAAACATCAGCTTTTGTTGCTGGGTGATTGCAGCCTTTCTTTGTCCAATTCAGGGCCTAAGGGAGAAAACAAAACCAGTTTCACCAACTTCCAACATTGGTTTATGACACTTGACTTTCAGACATTCCTCTGTACTGAAGAGGAGTAGCCCTGGAATTTGAAGCCTTATCTCTGTCTCTGATGACATGATGAGAATATAAAACAAGTTCCACTTGAACATTGTATCTCTCTTTAAATAGGATCTTTATTTGTCTGATTCCTTCCCCCTTCTCTGCCCACGACCAAAGCCTCAAATTTCCTTAGCTACGAGAATTTTTTTTTTTAAATTTTTGCAAGAGCATTGGTTTCCCCTGCCTAATTTTTGCAAGCTGCATTTTCTAGCTTCTCACCAGTAGGTGGACACAATCGTGTTCGATTTATACAGAATTTCTAGCATGTTGACTCATGCCCTGCTTAGTCCTAGAGATCTCCAGGAAGGATTGAACAGGCATCTGTGGTTTATCAAAAGTGTGGGGGTGGGAAGTGGAGAGGGACAGGTTCTAAGATTTTAGAAGAAAAAATAGCTGTAACAGAAGGACGGAGGTGAGCATAAATTTAAAGCATCTAATATTATTCTGTCTCTTAATATCACCCAGCCGGTTTTGACTGTTGGCAAGGGAAAATGGCAAAAGTCAGGAACATGGGACAATGATGATGAGGATGGGACTGAAGATGACTGCATTTTTAAGTAGAGGACAAGAGCTCATGAAGAAGAATAGAAAATGCACTGGGTTATTAATTGTTAAACTTTTTCAGGGAACCTTGATGTTAGAGAGGGGAACTTCTGGCATAGGGGCGTGAGGACTTTATTGATATAGATCAGGGCCTTGACTATAACTAGGAATGTACTAGTAAATGTTTAATAATCAGCTATGGAAAAATGTACGTGAGAAACACTTTTAAGTCTCATCTGCATTGTTATCATTTTTCTCATCACTTTCTTAATTCTAGATAATCCCTCCTCCAAAAGAATCAAACACTGATTTGTAACATTTGCCAATCTTTGAGGTATAAATGTTCGCACTGAAAAATCTAACAATCCATTTTCATGAGCCAGTTTGAGCAGGCTCCAACATACCCCTGAATGCAATTTTGTTTTATACCTTTTCCCAGGCCATTGAGAGAGTCAGTGACTTGCCCATAGTCACACAGCTAGTATGTGTCAGAGGCAGAATATGATCCCAAGTCTTCTCTACTCCAAGACTGGCCTTGTAGCCATGGCACCACATTGCCTCTTGTACAAAAGTGGGGCTTCATCATTCAGCAGTGTTTTCAGCATAACCATGAAGGCATTTGATAAATCATACAAATAGCAAATGTGTGGATGAGGCTTCAGAGCATGGAGAAATAGCAGACAAGGTTCCTGATGATATAGCTGGTGATTTTTAGACACAAAGCCATTGTCTTCCTCCAAGGGTTCTAGCCCTTCCATGGCAGATTCAGCTCCATCTGTCCTTATATTCACCTAGTCATCCAGAAATCAAGAGTTTTCATGCATTTCTTTGAAACTGTTCTTCTTTAGCATTGAGCAAGAGGGAGAGAGAAATAACAATAACTCACATATAATATTTTCTGGTTTGCAAAGCATCTTACATAGGTTATCTCATCTGAGCCTAATAACAACTCTTTAGGTAGGTAGTCAGATCTTGCCTGTAGGTATTATTACCCCTTCTCACCAATGAGGAAACTGAAACCCAGAAAGGCAAATTTACTTGCCCATGGCTAGTAAATGTAAGAGATGACCTCAGGCTTTTCTTACTTGGAGTCCAGCACTCAATCAGTTATTCCAGACCACCTTTCCAAGGCAGGGAGAGGGATGGAGAAGAAGAGATCTGGCCATTTTAATAGGTATGGGATTATATTTCCTTCCCAGGCAATAGTAATGCACGGTTCTAGATAGCCTTAGAATCTCAGCAAGGATAGCAGCTAGGCAGTGTGTGTGTGTGTGTGTGTGTGTGTGTGTGTGTGTGTGTGTATGTGTGTGTGTGCGCGTGTGTGTCTGTGTGTGTCTGTGTGTGTTGGCAAAGTGGGGAGAGGAGCTTAGTCCAGATGTTTAGCAGTCACCATCTGCCTGATGGTGGAGCCATCTATCTTCTTTTTAAACTTAATTTTATAAATGTTAAATTTCATTCCTCTTTCCCAATTAACAACAACAAAACTGTCATAGCAAATATGCATAATCAAGCAAAGTAAATTCCACATGGGCCATGTCCAAAAGAGATGTCTTATTCTCCATCTTGAACCTATCATCTCTTTCTCAGAAGGTTGGGATTCTGCTTCATCTTTGGTCCTCTGGAATCATGGTTCATTAGGTTGTTGATGTGCTCTCAATTCCTTCTCAGTTTTTTTAAAAAAATGTTACTGTATAAATTGTTCTCCTGGTTCATTCTGCATCAGTTAACACAAGTCTTCCAGGATTTTTCTGAATCTGCCCAGTGCAATAATAGTTAATGAAGTCATATACTATAATTGGTGTAGCCATTCTCCAATAGATGAGACAGTTACTTATAGAGACATAAAGTGCTGCTGAGATCTTTTTCTACATATGGGCCCTCTTCTTTCTTTGAACTCTCTGGGTTATCATTAGGTCAAAATTATGGCCAATTTAGTGACTTTTGGACCACAGTTCTTAATTGCTTTCCAGAGCACCAGACCATTTCACGCTCCACAAACAGTGCATTAATGACCCTGCTTTCCTGTAGCACCTCCAACAGCCATCATTTTCCAAACCTGAGAGTAGCTGAAATGTCCACTTCACTAATTATTAGTGATTTGAAACATTTTTCAGTTTGGAACATTGTCAGTTCATTTGCTTGTCTATATCCTTTAACCTTTTACTTATTAGAGAATGGCCATCCATTTTCAGTGACTACTTTCTGTGACTATCTCCTGTTTTGGGCTCAAATGCAGGGAACATTTTTAAAGTAATAAAGAATCCCTTTTCCTCTTCTTACTTCAGTTTTGCTGTGCTCAGAGAGTGTTCATGTATAGACCACGGAGAAGTAGCATTTAAGGTACAAGGGTGGTTGTAAGAGACCCTCTCAGTTATAAATCTTGAAAACTCCTGAGGAATTTCACAGCTCTCTCTGTTACCTGAAAACAAAAGGAAAGATGTGGAAGAGAATGATTTGATGTTCTCCCTGTACCCAAACTTTGACATTTACAACAAGAGTTTTTCTTATAGAGGGGATTATTCCTTTAGGATTTTTCCCTATAAATTTTCCTTATAAAATAATAAATGACTTCTCTTTTTAACTTGAAAAGACCAAAAAGTCCAGCTAGCCTAACCTTCAAATTTTGCATATGAGAAAACTGAGATCAAGACAGACAATGACTTGCCCAAAGTCATACAAATAAGAAATGGAAGAGGCAAGATTTGAATCTAGGTCCTCTGACTCCCAACTGTTTCCTCTGCAATATATTTCCTCCTCCTCCAGAGCATGCTATAATTCTACCAACTTTTCCCAAACTTCCAAGCACCATTGACTTCAGTTCTACTATGATTTCTAAATTTCCATTTACTACATTGCCATCGGTGATCAGAAATTTCATGGTCCTCATAGGCGTGAACCAGGACCAGGCACATCTTTGTGCAATTGCCATGCCAAGAAGAATCCTAAGCTCTGGTTTCCCATGGTAAGAGAGGTGAAGCCAGCTGTCAGCTCCTTTATTATGTGACTGAGGAGCACACACTGCTTATAGTCTGGGGACTTTCTTTATTCACTCAGGTCAGCATGATGGGTAATTGCTGGCAATCAGGTTTTGTCCCTGGTGACTGGCAGCCATTGAAATCTCTTCCTGGCTGTTATAACAGTGATGCCTTTGAATAAAGTAAGCTAGATATCACTTCCAGGAAAACCTAATGCTGTCTTATCTAGGGTCAAAAGTCCCAGTGAATGGGTAGGGAGGCTGGACCCATCTGGGCCTGTTAGGGAGAGAAAAGACTAAATAGGCTTCAATCCTTGTTCAGGTGTTGTAGAAGAATGGAATGTTAGAACTAGGAGAGAACTTAGAGAAATGTTAGTGCTAGGAACAAACTTAGAGATGCTTTAGTCCAGAGGTGCCAACACATAGGCCACAACGCTCCTCAGTTCCATTGGAACCAGATTGAAATGTAATTGGGAACTATTTAGCAAAATAAATAAAAATACAATTAAACATATACATTATTAATGTGTAGTTTCCTAAGTCAATATGCACCTTGCAGGGATTCTTATGAACTATTTAGTGGCCCCCATTTACATTTGTTTGACATCACAGATTTATCCCAAATTTCTCATTTGAGAATGGGGAAATTGAGGCACACAGAATGATTTGCTTAAGGAACTTTTTCTGGAGATTATCTTAGACTGAATACAGTTGCTGGTGCAGTAAGAAGTGACTATATTTGAACTACTGTGAACTTATTAGGGACTTCTCTCAGTGAAGCATTTTCTCTGTAAGGTAGAGTTTGAGAATGTGAAAATGTTCGTAGGATCATAAATCGGGAGCTAGAAGGAACCTTATTGTCCAGCCAGTCCAGCCCCTTCATTTTATAGCTGCTAAAAATGAGACCCAGAAAAGTGGGGTGATTTGCCTGAAGCTATATCAGTAGTATGCTTTAGTGGCAAGGGTTCTCCATTGTTCCTCTGTGTCCCATTGCTTCTCAAAGACTGTCTAGGCCAGAGCTTTTAACCTTTTCCGTGTTATGTAGCCCTTTGGTAGTCTGGGGAAGCCTATAGGCACCTTAGAATAATGTTCTTAAATGAATGAAGTAAAACACATGTGATTCCAAAGGAAACTAATTACATTTAAATAGTTATCAATATATTAAAAAAATAACTTCATGGATCCTATGTTAAGAACCCCTGATCTGGGCTAACCATCATCTGAAGACTGGATGCTCTCTGTAACATCTATGAAGAGTGGTTACCTAGTCTTCTGGATACATGATGGAAGCCTAGGGTTTGGGAATGTGGAAAATCAATAATATCCTTAATAGTTTGAATACCCACTTGGAAACACTCATAGCACCACCATGACAGAACCAAAGAAAGACAGTGAGATGCCATCTAAACCCAAGGACCTCAAGCAAGTCAGGGGTTAGATCAGGATGTGAAATCCTAACCTCGAGTTCTTTCAACTCTAACCAAAGTGTGCTACACAGACAATTTCAAGGAGATAGAGATTTTTAACTTCCTGCCCTGTGAAAGGAGTTGGAATCGTTCTACTTGGCTATGCTTTGCTTCTTCCCAGATTACAAGTACTAACTGATGATTTGGCCCAAACACTCAGCTGACATCTTGCAAAAATTTACTTTTTTTTCCTTTAGCAATTAACATTAGACTCAGGCAATTATTTTCTTGGGTCTCCAAGAAAGCTTGACATTGCTAAAAGTATTTTGTTTGTTTTACCAGGATACAAAGAGTAAAAAAAAATTAATTAATGTTTCATGAGTCACACAGCTGACACACACCTTCTACTTTTAAAAACAAACAACCGGGACACCTTAGTCATTAAACATCACCACTCCCCCACTTTTCCATCCTGTTCTAACTCTCTTCCAGACTTCTGAAAACCATGATCCAGTTGGGTGCTTATGGACAAAGAATTCTAGTTGTAACTAACTTTCTAAAGACTATCTCTTCCTGCTTCCCCCCTTTTTCCTATTTGACTGATTCGCCCACCTGTAACATTCATATTTTTCTTTGTTGCCATCATGAATATTGTCTTGGCTGGTGGGATCTCAAATCCAATTCAATAATCATTTATTAAGTATCAACTATATGAAAGACACAATGCGACTTGCTAGGAATAGAAGAACAAAATGTAATCATCCTTTCCTTCAAGGAGCTAACATTCTGCTGGAATGTATTTTCCCAACCAATATTTCCATCACAAGCATGTAATTAATATTATCTCAGAATAAATCAATCCAAAGTAAATTAGGTATAAATAAGTCCTTAATGATTTTGAAAATATCATATGGGCTTTGGGTCACTGGGTGAAAACATAATGCCACACAGGAAATATGTACCACTGAATAGAGAACTAGGAATGGAGTCAGAAAGAAATGAGTTCAAATCCAGTCTCAGATACTTACTAGTTCTGTGATCTTAAGCAAGTAATCTCGCTTGCTGTTTCCTCAGCTGTAAAATGGGGATGATATTGACCCACCTTATTTGTTGTGAGAATCAAATGAGATAATATTTATAAAGCACATACCATATAAATGTTAGTTAGCATTATTATTTATTATGATTGGTTGGAGAGAATTAGTCATGCTTTGTTGATTATGGATAAAACAACAGTCCAGTCCAGGGTTCCAACTATTCTAGCAGCCGATTAGTTGAAGCAGTTGAATCTAGCAGTGGAAGACCCTTAAGAAAGACTTGCTCTTGGGGTAAGGAGAAGAGAATTTTCTTTTTTCAAAAGTTGGGAAGATCTGTAGTTCCCACCAGCATCAGTTGCACTTTTCCCAGAGCAGGCTGACATTGCCATCTCCATCAAGAGACAAGAGATGTATACCGAGGACAAGTAAGACATAGAGGAAAGGCAACTTCAGAACTCCCCAAGGATATTGACTCTGGGAGCCCAGTAGAGGGCTACGTCTAAGGGGAGCTTTGAGAGGACTCCACAAAGGTTCCACTGTGTTACCCCCATACTTAATAAACTCCAGTGGTTCCCTATCACCTCCAGGATCCAATATAAAATCCTTTGTTTTGTGTTCAAAGTAACCTCTCCTTTCCCCCTTCCCTAACACCTTTCTAATTTCTTACACCTGATGTCTCCCTCTCCCCTACATACTCTTTAATCCAGTGACACTGGCCTTCTGGCTATTTCATGAACAAGACACTCCATCTCTTGGCTCTGGGCATTTTCTCTGGCTGTCCCCCTATGCCTGGGATATTCTCCCTCCTCCACTCCACTTCTTGGTTTTCCAGGCTTCGTTTAAGTTCTGAGTAAAATCTTACCTTTTATAGGAAGCCTTTCTCAACTTCTCTTAATTCTAGTGTCTTCTCTCTGTTATTTCCTATTTATCCTACGTGTAGCTTGTTTGTATACATGCGTTTGCTTTTTGTCTCCTCCATTAGATTGTGAGCTCCCTGAGGGCAGGGATTGTCTTTTACCTTTCTTTGTATCCTCAGTATTTATTAGCATAGTGCTTGGCACATAGTAGGCATTTAGTAAATCAATGTTTATTGACTGACAAAGGGAGAAAAGGACTTCCAGTAGCCAGGATCTGTGAATTTATCCTCTGGCCACTTGTGTTTTCTAAGTTCACTCTTTCCAAGGATCTTGTTTCAGCAAGGGGAGAGTGTGCTTTCAGTTTGGGAAAGATATTTCCATAATAATCGTCCTTGCTGTACCTGCTTAGTAAATAATCCTTCTCAAAGCTAATTAAGTCAAGCTGATAAGTGTTGAGGAGCACAACGGTGGTGTCTTACAAGCAGTACTACCAGAAAACCCTAACGAACCCTCAGGATTACCCCTAGAAGCCTGAGAAGTAAGAGTAGCAGCTGCCCTCTGGGACCAGGGAACCAAGGTGAGTAGGAATTAGAGAAGAAGCCTCAGAATCGGAACTTCAAGCATAACATTGGAAGAAGGTTGTCTACTTTGTGTTCCTTTCTATAGACGGTGGCCCACAGAATTATTTGTTCAATAGGAAGGAAACAGAGTTCGAAGAACCCTAACTGACTATCTTTCTGATAACTCCAGTTTCTCTGGGTAAGCCTATATCTTCCTCTCAGTCCTGTATAGTAACTGGAATACTGAAACCCAGCTTGTATTTCTGCAATTATTAGCATCTCTACACTCACAGTGATTTAGGTGTTGAAATAGACTCCATGTATATAAAATGATGGATAATATAAAGTGTTTTTCCTGGAGGAAGAGACTGTTCATGTCCTTGTATCCCCAGCGCCTGGCATGGAGAGCAGTATAAGAGAGAGAGCACTGGGTCTTCAGTCAGAATGTGGGTTCGAATCCTGCTTCTGATTCTTACTTCCTGTGTGAGTTATTTAACCTTCCTGGGCATCAGTTTCCTTTTCTATAAAATGAGGAGGTGGGATTAGATAACCACTGAGGTCTGCTCTAGTTCCAGAGCAGAAGTTTCTAACTTTCTTTTATTTTTTTTTGTCATGAACCCCTTTGGCAGACAGGTGAAGCCTATCTACTCTTCTCAGGTAAACAGCCCAGATTTGGAGGAAGAAATTGAATGAGCCATAAATGAACTTCCAAAGTCAAAAACCTCAGGACCAGATGGATAAACAAGCGAATTCTAGCAAACACTCAAAGAATTAATTTCGATACTATGTAAATTGTTTGCAAAAATGGCAAAAGAAGGAATCCTACCAAGTTCCTTCTATGCTACAGATATGGTCTTGATACATATAGCAGGAAGAATAAAAACAGAAAAAGAAAATTATAGACTAATGAACAGAGATGCAAAAATCTTAAAGAAAATATTATCAAAGAAAATAAAACAACATGTCATAAAGATTAAATACTATGGCCATTATATCAGGCATGTGGGGCTGATTTAATATTAGGAAAACTATAAACTTAATGATATTAATAATAAAATCAACCAAAAGTCATATGATTATCAATAGATGTAGAAAAAGCTTTAGACAAAATACAGAACATATTTCTATTAAAATATTAGAAAACATAGGAATAGACTTTCCTTTGAATTGACAAATAGTTTATATTTAAAACAATAACTACTATTATTTATAACAGAGACAAATTAGAATCCTTGGCAATAAATTCAGAGGTGAAACAATTATTCATTGTCCACTCGATTTGACATAGTACTGGAAATATTGCCTATAGTAATAAGACAGGAAAAAGAAATCAGGGTGGTGGTGGGAAATGAGCATAGGTTAAAAGGACACTTTTTGCAGATAAGATGGTGTACCTAAGAAACCCAAAAAAGTCAACTAAAATTTAATTAAAACAATAACTTTAGCAAACTGGCTGGATGTAAAATAAATCCACAAAACCATCAGCACTTCTACATAATGCCAGTAAAACTCTGTAAGAAGAGATAGAGAAAATCCATTTAAAATTACTATAATATATGTGGGTTTCTACCTTCCAAGATACACACAAAAACTATACAATATAACTATAAACAACTGTATACAGAAATAAAGACAATTAAATACTTGGAAACTATTAATTGTTCATGGGTAGGACAATCCAATAAAACAAAAGTGACAATTCTGCCTAAAGTAATTTACTTATTCAATGCCATACCAGTCAGACTACCAGAGGATTACTTTGTTGACTGATTGACAAAGGAAGAAAAAAAAAAACTCCCAGTAACCAGGATCTATGACTTACTCTTTTGTCATTTATGTTCTCTAAATCTGAGTCTGTGTTTTCCAGTGACCTTGTTAATGTTAGAGGAGCATATGTCTTTTTCCTAATTCTATAAAAAAGAATGATAAAATTCATATGAAGGGAAAAAGAGGTCAAGAATCTCAAGAGAAATAATAAAAAGAAACGGGAATGAAGTGGGCTTAGCAGTGCCAGATCTTAAACTATACTACAAAGCAGTAATTATTTAAATAATGTGGTGCTGGTTAAAAAATGGAGAGATTGATCAGTTGAACAGATTGGATCCACAACATACAGAAGTAATTATTTCTAATACCCTCATATTTGATAAACACAAAGACCCCAATTACTGGCATTTGTTGTTCAGTTGTTCTACAGTCCTGTTCAACCCTTTTGACACCATTTGGGGTTTTCTTGGCAAAGATACTAGAGTGGTTTGTTATTTCCGTCTCCAATTCATTTTCTAGATGAGCAAACTGAGGCAAACAGGGTTAAGTGACTTGCCCAGGGTCACAGAGCTAGTGTCTGGGGCCAATTTGAATTCAGGTCCTTTTGACTCCAGGACTGGTACTCTATCCACTGAGTTATCTAGCTGTTCCAGTTGCTAACATGTGGACTTATTTGACAAAACTGTTGGGAAAATTGGATGAGTATGGTAGAAATTAGATTTAGACCAATGCCTCACACATTATACAAAGATAAGCTCCCAATGGATATATGACCTAGATATAAAAGGTCAGATCATAAACAAATTAGAGAAACATGGAAAATAATTACCTGTGAGATCTATGGATAGGAGAAAAGCTCATGAGCAAATAATTGGAAAGATCACAATGGATAATTTTGATTACATAAGATTATATTTTTTACATAAATCTAAAAAAGCTAAGATGGAAAGAGAAATATTTGACAAGGGAAAAATCTTTGCATAAAGTTTTTTAAGTGCACAAAATAAAATAGATAATGTTATAAAGGAAACCAATTCTATATAGCTATCAAAATATATTTTTAAAAAATGATTTCAAAGACCTCAGGTTAGAAAACCCTGTTTCAGAGCTATGATTCTATGATCTTAATACATGCTTATTGAATTTGGTTGTTGTTGCATGTGCTAATCTGTCTGCACATAGTCTGCTTTGAAGCATTCGATGAATTATTCAAGGTGGCATCTATGCTTGGTTAGGGATACTATCTTGGCTAATAATGACTTTTCCACTTGTCTAAAGTCAGCATCAGAGCTTAGAGGAAAGGGATAGTCACTTTTTCCTCTAAGACTGGAGACAAAGATGAAAAACTAGGCCTAGATGTGGGCAAGTGAAGGTAGATGGGAATTCACTTCTGAGAAAATAATAAATGTCACTATAAATAAAACCTTGACTCGGGAGGACTTTGGTATTGTTCATTGTGGCCCATCCTGGCCCACTAAACTGCAATTTATTCTAGCAAAGCTTGCCCCTCCTCCTTTTAACTTTTCATAAAGCAGGGGCTCACGCTCTATTGTTAAAACTGTTGGGTTTTCAAAGGGTTTTTCTGCTGGTGCAAGCTACTTTAAAAGAGTAAACAGAAAAAGACAGGTGCCGATAGAGGAAGTCAGTAAAGTCCTGTATTACAAATGCTGTCTGTGAGTTTTAAAGTATGACACCTACAGATAAACCTAAAAGCTGATAATTAAGAAGTGATAATGAAGAAGCAGAAGTGGCACGGTGGAGGGTAGAGAATGTTAGGTTGGGAGTCAAAAAGAATTGGGTTCAAATTCTGACTCTGCTTATCGTTTTGGGGAAATTACTTAACCTTTTTGGTTTCAGTTTCCTCATCTGTAAATGAGGGGGTTTGTACTAGGAGATCTCTTCTTGCATTAAATCTATAAACTTACTGACAAAAATCAACCATCTGGACCCAGTAGTGCCCAAGTTCAAATCCATATGGGTTTGGGTAATGAAATGCCCCACTGCCTGAGTGATGTCTGAGTAGAATCTCCATCTACCTCGAGAGATATAATGACTGAACAACCGAGTAACTAATTAGTTGCCTGGTATTGAGTAACCATCATGAATATACTGAATGAACTGGGGATTTAACTTGGAGAAGGGAAGACTTTTGGGAAGAGCCACCAAAACTGTCTCCAAATATTGGAATATAAATTTTTTTGTTTGATTGTTCAAGCCCTTCATGGCCTGACCCTTTTCTACCTTTACAATTTTCTTACAAATTACTCCCCTCTGTGATCCAGTGACACTTGCTTCCTTGCTGTTCCTCACACAAGACACTCTGTCTCCCGAATCCTTGTCTTTCTACTGGCTGTCTCTTTTGCCTGGAATTATCTTCCTCTTCATCTCTGTTTCCTGGCTTGCTTCAAGTATCAGCTAAAGATGCACCTTGTGTAAAAAGCTTTTCCTCATTCCCCCTTGATTTTAGAGCCCACCCTATTTTGATTATCTCTAATTTATCTTGTATATGTCTTGTTTGTACACAGTTCTTTGCATATTGTCTCTCCCATTAGACTTTGAGCTCCTAGAAAGCAGAACGTGTTTTTTTTCTTGCCATTAAAAAAAACAGTACTTGGTACAGTGGTTGACACGTAATAGGTGCTTAATCAATGCTTGTTGACTAACTGGCAGTTCTGTCCCATAAGAGAAATTAGGTATGTGTCGCTCTGCTGCAGGGAGGCAGAAAGAAGAGCAATGGATAGAAATTGAAGAGAGGTTTGTTGTTTGAATTCATTCTGAAGGAGGACCAATGACCTCAGGAAGGTGATGTCTTGACTTGCTGGTGAATTGGATTTAAGTGAGGCAGAGCTGTTCACAGTCATCAGCCTCTCTCCCTCCTCCAGAGTAATTGGAGGTGGATTTTGCCTCAGTGTAAAGGAGAACTTGCTAATAATTAGAAATATACATGCAAGCAATCTGGAGCTATGCCCAAAGAGTTATAAAACTGTGCATATCCTTCAACCCAGCAATACCACTGTTAAGTCTGTTTCCCAAGTTGATTTGGGTAACAGGAAAAGAACCTATATGTTCTTTTTTTTCATTTTTAATTTATTTTTAATATGTTTAGTTTTCAGCATTGATTTTCACAGGCGTTTGAATTACAAATTTTCTCCCCATTTCCACCCCCCCACTGCAAGATGGCATACACTCTGGTTGCCCTGTTCCCCAGTCTGCCCTC
>CM053622.1:679871979-680002807 GCA_028646595.1 Phalanger gymnotis | reverse complement strand
CGGGGTATGACTGCTTGTAGACTAACGAGTTCTATGTTCCACGCTTGGGTGGATGCACTACCTCACCAGCACACCTCCTTCCCCAAGAACCCCCTACCGGACTGGGCTTAAATCTTCAGCAGACTCTTCACTCCTGCTCTGATCAGCCACTTAATTCCTCCCACCAGGTGGGCCTGGGGCCAGAAGCAACTGCAGCTGTAGTTCTAAAGCTGCCCCACCTCCGCTGCTCCAGGGGCGGTGGCCGAACTGCAAACTCAGTCCCGCAGCTTTTCCCACTAACCTTCTCTGTTGTCTTTGCTGTTTGTGGGTTGTGAGGTCTGGTACATGCCACAGCTCAGTAATTCAGGATGGTAAGGCACTCTCCGCTCGGCTCGTGGTCTCGGCTCATGGTCTGGTGGGTCCGTGGTCTGCGCGCTGTGTGCGCTGGGCTCTGCTTGGCTCAGCTCCGCTCCCCTCAGTTGGGAGCTGGGAGCTCTGTGTGGGACAGACCTTACCCAGAGACCATCCAGGCTGTCCTGGGCTGGAGCCCTGCTTCCCTCTGCCACTTTGTGGGTTCTGCAGCTCTAGAATTGGTTCAGAGCCATTTTTTTAATAGGTTTTTGGAGGGACTTGGTGGGGAGCTTACGCCAGTCACTGCTTTCCAGCCGCCATCTTGGCTCCACCCCCAAGAACCTATATGTTCTAAAAAATTGTAGCAGCTCTCTACGTGATGGCAAAGAAGTGGGATTTAAGTGAATGTCCATTAGTTTGGGAATGTCTAAAAAAAATTGTGGTTTATGATTGTGATGGAATACTACTGTTGTAAGAAACGAAGAGCTGGTTGATTTCAGAAATACATGGAAAGACTTGCATGAAATAATGAAAAGTAAAGTGGAAAGAACCAAGATAATGTTGTATACAGTAACAGCAATATTGTTTGAAGAATTGTGAACAACCAAGTTATTCTGAATACTATAAATACTTAAATCAACTATAAAGGACTTGGGAAGCAAGATGCTATCCACCTCCAGAGAAAGAACTGATAAACAGAAATGTGCATAGTGTGGCTTTACATATATTCATAAAGGTGCATCAAATGGTGGCCTTGTCTGGTATGGAGTAGGGAGGGAGGGAAGGAGGGAGATTGTTCAGAACTTAAAATGTAACAACAAATATATTTAATTCAATTTTAAAAGAGAAATACACTAAAGTGGGAAGTAAGTGGAAAGTGGGAAGTGATACACTTCCCTATCACTGGAGGTCTTCAAATAGCAGCTTTGTTATCAGTTATTGGGGATGTTGTAGAAAGGGTTATTGCTCAGTTATGAGCTGCACTGGATAATACTAATAGCTAGCGTTTACATAATGTTTTAAGGGTGTGCAACAGTTTCGAAATATTATTTCATTTGATCCTTACAACAATGCTGGGAGATTGGTGCTATTATTATCCTAATTTTACCTATGTTCACACTGAGACAGACACAAGTTAAGTGACTTGCCTAGGATCATGCAGATAGTAAATGTCTGAGGCTGGATTTAAAATCTGGTCTTCGTGATTGTGCTTGTACCGCGTATTTGCCTCTGAGGTCCTTCCGGTTTGAGATTCTGTAATTCTGTGATCCTGTGAAGGCTGTAGATGCAATGAGTGGAGGAAGAAGGAATTTTAAGTGCACAGATGGAAATGAGCATGGAGGGTTAGTAAACAGTGAAATTATTTGAAAGGCTATTTTATTGCTTCAGCATTCAATTTCACAAACATTAATTAAGCACCCACCATCTGCAAGATGCTGCCATAGCTAGGCTTTGGGGACCAGAAAAAAAAATATAAGTTCTATTCTGGACATATAGAATTTGAGATACCAATATGATATCCAAGTAGAAATATCCACCAGAGAGTTGGACAAATAGGACTAGATTTTAGGAATGAAATTGGGTCCAGAAAGGTAGAATTAGGAATCTTCTATATAGACTTTCACATGGTATATTCTTAAGTATATTGGGTTTGGTTGGATGGAAAGGATAATTGAGCCCATAGGAGCTGATGGAATCATTAAGAGGAGATCTTTATCTGCTATGTTACCCTAATAATGATTTGATTTGGCTTAAGGACATACGAGACACTCATTTCAATAAACTTTTTAGGAAACATAATCGAAAATGAGGAGAGAACATCCCAGTTGTGTCTAAAAGTAGAGTAGATTGCCTCAGGAGGTGGTGTCTTCCCCTTCACTGGAGTTCTTCAGGCAGAGGCTGGATGACTACTTGGTGCTGTTGGAGAGAGAATCCACGTTCATTTGCTTTTGACCAATGCAGTGAGTCCTTGGAGACCATAATATCCATTGGATATTGGTCACCAATATCCGTTCTAATCCCGCGATTCTGAAGAACATAATCAAGGCCCAAGTGAGCTGTTTTTCCTGAGGAAAAAGGTTGAAAACAGGGTATTAGAAAAGGTAAGGAATGACAACAGTGAGAAGGGACCTGAAGCTGGGAGATGGAGCAGAAACCAATTTGCTATGGGGATGGAGGGAGATGGGACAGGATGGAGTGGGATGGGAAGAGGGCATATTTCAAGATTCCTAGCAAAGCTGAGCCAGTGTTTAGAGAAAGACCTGCTTTAATGGCTACTAATTCCAATACTGATGACTTGCTTCTCAACAGCCAGTCACTGATTCCTGATTTAAGCCATGACTGTAAACATTTGTGTAAATAGTAAGCATATCATTTCAGCTTGATTGGCAGTTCAATTAGGCATATGTCCTTTTGCTGGCATTGTAATCAGATTGGGGAGAATCCAGGCTTTTTAGGTTGTTATGTTTGCTAGGGGAAAAAAAAGACTCTTTTTTATGTACTTAAGAATTTGATAGTGCTTTGTAAGAAGGACTCACTGTAACACATGGCTAATCTTATTATGTTAACAAGGAAATCACCACGCTAAAGAGAGAAAAAATGGGGGAAAAAGCCTCCCGAAAAGCCTCATTCCTACCCTACAAGACCCCATCATCTCTCTCAAGTCTGTCAGTAACGAGAGAGGGTTTCTATAACATTAAAATCAGCCTTGAATTTAAGAGCACCGGTGAAAAAAGCAAGTGAAAATCCTTGCTATTTTTACAAGGCAATCCCTGTCTTCCTTTTACTCCCCCCCAACAAAAAAAAATCTTTTATTGCAGCAAGTCTAAAATGATGCTGTAACTCTCCAATGGTTACTTGCGATGGGCCAACTCAAACTTGGATCAAGGTGAGAGAAACCTGAGAAGGTCACATGGAGATGAAATGAAACTGGAGAAATTATGTCCATTCTCTACCTCTAAATAGGATCTTTCTTTTAAACTCTCACTGGAAAGACATCACCTTGTACCACAGCCCCATTCCAACTTGTGCTCTTGAGAGTAGGTAAGTGAGGGAGGGTTGACTTGACTCTTAGGCCCACGCTGGTCCTTCTAGTCTTGCTCTGGCTTGGTGTTTTGATAGAATTTTAGGTTCATAGTTTTAGCACTTGGGGCTTCCTTTTTGGTAAAGTAATTAATTCATATTGTTTCCTGGTTCCAGTTGCAAGAGCCATACTTATTTGAGATCCAGATGGTATTTCTCTGTTCAATTGAACTCTATTATTTTCTTCAGACTTTACAACAGCTAAAAAGTAAAACAGTAAAGCAGATAATGTCCTGTCATGTTTTTAAAGCTATAAACACATGGGTAAATTCTAGTACTTTGATTCTTAATTGTCAGTCATACTACAATTTATTATCTGCAGAAATTAGTTAGAATCTTACTTTCTAATACATACCTAACTTTTCCTTGTAGTCAAATACCATCTGCAGTTGGTAGAAAGTTCTAGGGCTTCAGACTCTCCCTATCATTTTTGGCTAAACTTGTT
Organism: Phalanger gymnotis; assembly: GCA_028646595.1. Lineage (NCBI taxonomy): Eukaryota > Metazoa > Chordata > Mammalia > Diprotodontia > Phalangeridae > Phalanger > Phalanger gymnotis. The sequence goes on along the minus strand of CM053622.1, from coordinate 679,998,951 downwards.
GAGAAGGCCATTTAGAAATAGGTGCCTCTACTTCCTTTCCTCTTCCTCTCTTCTTAACTCTCTACATAAGGTTTCCATTTCCATAATTCAACCATATCTGCTCCCTCCAAAGTTACTAATAATCTCTTACCAGCCAAATCTAATGGACTTTTCTTACCCCTCCAGTATTCTTACACATTACCCTTTACCCTTACACCCTTATCCTCACTAAATACTCTACAATCCAGTGACATTGGCCTCCTTGTTAATATTTCTTGCACAAGATAATTCACTTCCCAATCCCTGGAATGTTCACTGGATGTCCCCCATGCCTAGAATACTCTCCCTCCTCATCTCTGCCTCCTGTCATCCTCAAATCCTACCTAAAATCCCACCTTAAATCCCACCTTCTACAGGAAGCCTTTTACTATTCCCCTTAATGCTAGTACCTTCCTATCTTGTATATAGCTTATTTGTATGTAGTTGTTTACATGTTGTGTCCCCTGTTCGATTGTGAGCTCCTTGAAAGCAAGTATAGTATAGTTTTTGTGTTTCTTTGTATCCCTAGCACTTAGCATGGTACCTAGCACATAGTAGGTGCTTAAAAAATGCTTATTAACTGAGGTGAAACTGACAACCAGAGAGCCTCTGGGAGGTTGCCTCCAACTACCAATGGTTTATCTCTGTTGCACTAACAAGCAATCCATTCTCTCTGCTTGGAAATGTTAGAACTGTCTTCCTTTAAATACCAACTAAAATTCCACCTTACACAGGAAACCTTCCTTTTTTGTTGTTCAGCCATGTCCAACTCTCCATGACCCCATTTGAGGTTTTCTTGGTGAAGATACTAGAGTAGTTTGTCATTTCCTTCTCCAGCTCATTTTACAGATGAAGAAACTGAGGCAAACAGGGTTAAATGACATATGCTTAGGATCCCACAACCAGTAAGTATCTGAGACTGGATCTGAATTCAGATCTTCCTGATTCTAGGTCTGGTGTTCTATCTACTGCACCACCTAGCTGCCATAGACCTTCACTAACACCTCTTAATTCCAGTTCTTTCCCTCTTTTAATTATTTCCTATTTGTCCTGTATATAGATACATGAAGCTTGCTTCCTGTCTATTTAGGGAGGTGAAGTAGCTTTCCCATAGTTACATAGCTAATGTGTTGTAAGAGGGAACCCAATTCAAGTCACCTGGTTCCAGGCCCAGTGCTCTTCCTCTTACACAATCTTAATCCTATTACAATTAAGTTTCCCTGTGTGTCTTAGAACTGGCTAGGAATCCTTTGAGGTTTTGTACTCAGGTTCAAGATAGATCTTCATTAGCAAGGGAAAATAATAGCTAGTGAAAGCTGGCCTTACAAATGTTTTTTTGTTGGAATTAGCTGAATAATTGTCTTAATTATTTGCTTTGTCCGTGGTTAGAAAGACTGGAGTGCTGGAAATAAACTTTATTACATCACAGGCACTGAACTACTGGATACCTTTGGAACGGCCATGTGAACTTCAACGAAGTGTGCCAGGTTCCCTAGTGGGTATGAATCAGAGTTTCGTGACTTACACAACCCTATCTGTGGGTACATGACCTGAGCTGTTCCAAAGCAAGGCCTGGCATTTAAACTTCCCTTAATGTGGACTCAACAGATCTTAAAGGGCCAAGTGTTTCTCTAAAAATGTGTATCTAGTGAATAACCATTGGTTGTTGGTTGGTTAAAGGGTTGGTGTCAACATAGGGAAGTCTTTTTTTTTTCAGAATTGTATTAATGTATATAGGTGATATAATTGTTCATTTTATTTCATTTTTACTATCAGAGAAAGTAAAGTAAAATTTTACTCACTAAAGCTAGGCAAAATCCATATGTGACTCCCCATTATAGTTGAAATCAGCCACCTAAATTCATTGACAGTGGTCATTTTGGAGCAATAAAATAGGAGTTGAAACAATTCGGACAAAAATATGTCTTCTCTTCTCCTAGGAAACAAACAGATATAGATACACACACGTATATGCTTAATATATAACAGTCTTTCAAAATGTAAAGTTGTTAGTTCACTTTTATGTATTAAAAAAAGTATTTGTGGTCAAAAATACTGACAAAGAGCAGAGGGTGGACCTCATCCCCCAATTTGCTACCATAAAAAATACATGATTATTTCAATGGTTGAGTGTATGAATTCATTACAAATCTGGGTCCCCTACTTTGGAATCTGTAGTGTTTGCAGAAATAGGCTGGACTGGGCCATGAGATATCATTGAGTCCATCCCCTACCCCATGCTCACAACTAATGTCAGGAACATGCCTAAGTCACTCTAGACATGATATTAAAAATGCCACCTCTTTGGGAACTATGTATTAGGTTAAGAAAGAAAAATAAAACTTACTTGGACGCAACTCAACTATCAGAGTTGGCGTGATAACAGCAGAAACCTTTTGTGTCAGCCAACTACCCCTTGGATGGAAGTTAGGGCCTTTTGAGAGTCCATAAACTCTTTGAGGCCATTGTAGTACTGCTTAATAATGGTGTTTCCAGTACCCAAGAGATGATGTACTCCTGGAAGACCTTGGCTTGTTTAGAGGGAAGTCTTCAACGAAGTGTCAGAGGGCTCTGTTCATGGCCCTATGCTGTTCAGTGATTTTGTTAATGCTTTAGGTAAAGGCATACATGGCATGCTTATCAAATTTTCAGTTGACATGAATCTGGAAGAAATATCTAATATATTGGACAATGGGATTAGAATCCAGAAAAATCCCTGAAGGCTGGAATTATAGATGGGTTGATACAAATAAGACGAAACTTAACAAGGATAAATGTAAAATTATACATTAAGGTTTTAAAAAATCAATACTAATACAAATATTTTCACAGGTAGAAGATGAAACAAACCTGACTCACCAGTTCTTGTGGGAAAACAATGTAAGAGTTTCAGTGGATTGCAAAGCTAATGAGATAACACGGGGACTTGGGCTGCCAAAAATGCTAATGCACACTTTAGTTACCTTTAAGGATATATAATGTCCAGAAGAGATGCAGGGTAGCATAACGGATAGAGGGATAGCTTTGGAGTCAGGAAGGCCTGGATTCAAATATCACCTCCAATATGTCCTATGTTGCCATGGTAAAGTCACTTAACTTCTCAGTATCCTGGGCAATTCACTAAGCCTTAAGTTACAGACAAGCTACAGAGTTGTATTGGTAGAAGGAGTTTCCAAACAGCAAGTTCCACATACTGATGTAATAACCGGTCCAGACTTCCCTAAAAGGAATCCAGAAAAGGAGAGGTAATTGTATCTTTGTTCTCTGCCCTGGTCAGACCATGCCTGGAGTATTGTATTCAGTCTTAAGGACTATATGATAGAAGAGACGTTGACAAAATAGGGCAAATCTATAAGATGGTGAAGGATAATAGATAGGCTTGTAGATTTAGAGCTAGAAGAGATGGGGTTATGGTAGGGTTATGAATTCAACTCCCTCATTTTAACAGATGGGGAAATTTTAACCCAGAGCTTGACTTGTGACATAAAGCAATATCACATGGGCAAGACACTAGGGATGCTCATTTTGGAGAATAAAAGACCTAGCAGATCTGATCTCTGTGTTCGTTCATTTAAATGTTTGTTTAGTGGCAGAAAGGTAGTTTTGTCCAAGCTCCTCATTTTCATAGATTAGAAAACAGAAGTTGGCAGAGATTCAGTTCCTTGCCTAAGCAAGGTGGTTGTGGTTCATCCTTTGTTCTTGAGAGGACCAATGACATCACAGAGCAGTTTTGACTCACCTGTGAACTGGATTTAGGTAAAGCAGAGCAGCACAAAGTCATCAGCCTCACTCTCTTCTCTAGAGTCTTCAAAGTCCAGTGGCAAGACATAAGTCAAGATGACTGGCGATGGTCTGGGATGCCATGGATGACTTTGACTTTTCCAAATTAAGGTCTCATAGCTAGTAAGTAGCAGCACTGGGACTAGTAGAGTAGAATCATAAAGATTTCAAGATTAGTTTGTGGAGGATAGTCCTTCTTGGGGTGAGAAGTTGGGTTAGAGAATTTTTAAGGTCTCTTCCTGACTCTAAATCCTCATAACTGAGTTAAGGTGATTATCCTTTTGGATAAAACTTCTTTCAAGGAATGGGAGACATTAAGATGCTGACTTTTACAGCTTTGCTGTCTATACTGATCAAATTCATTGAGAAATGGTAACATCTTTGCTTCCTTGCCTTTGTAGACACAGCCCTAGACTTGATGCTTTCAGGGCATCAGCCATCAACAGGCTAGCGTTATGATGCCCTGGCCATACTGATTGGGCATCTGCTTAACCAGCTGACCTCTATGGCCAGGATACCTATGGGTTTAGCATCCGTGCTTGTATTTGCCTAGCAATTGGAATAAGGAAACCTTCTCTCTCCCCTACAGCTAACATGTTCTTCTAACATGCTTCTTGAATTCCTATTATACTGAACTTCTACCCAAGGCAAAAGTCCCCTTCCCCAGCCTCTCATTCCTATTCTTTTCAACTCTACCTTTCCTAGGGCTCAATTCAATACTGTCCACTCCTGCTATAACTCCTGTATTTTTGTGAACTCTTTCCTACTGTATGATAGACACTTTTTCCTGAGTTCTCTGTCTTCTTTCCACTTTCTAGGACTAACTGAAATCTGTTTATCCCCTGATAACACCACATCTCTAGCAAAGAGATGTAAAGGAAAACACTTCTTTATTTTCTCTTTAATTCTCAGGGCAAGACAATACTTGGCCTATGCAATAAAGAGATCAAAGAGAGAAAACAAGGATTCCTATGTATGCAAATATTTGTAGTAGATCTTTACCGGCAAGGAATTGGGAAATAAGAGGGTAGCCACCAATTTGGGGATCACTGAATAAATCATGATATGTGAATGTAATAGAATCCTATTGTGTCTTAAAAATGATGAAAAGGACAATTTCAAAGAAACCTGGGAAGACATGTATGACCTGAGGTTGAATGAAGAGAGAAATATAACATATGACATATAATCAGGAGAACAATTTATAGAATAACTATAATATTATAAAGACAAACAATTTTGAAAGACATAAGAACTTGGATCTATGCAATGGCCAACTCTGATTTTGGAGGACTGATGAAGCATGTTTACCTACCAAATGGCAGATAAGTTATTGACTAAAGATGAAGAATGAGACATACATGTTTGGATATGGTCAATGTAGGAATTTGTTTTGCTTGGCTGTGCATATTTATTACAAGGTTTTCCTTTTCTCAGTGCAGGGAGGATGAGAAGGAGAAATTAATGCTTGTTAATTGAAAAAAAAACAACAAAAAACAATCAGGGCAACAAGGAGGAATTAATATACCCCTTGTTTCTATTTTCAATTCCAGATAATTACTCTGCTGTCATTCACTTCCCTTGCAGCTTATGTTAACAGACTATTCTGTCCTTTCCCAACATTCACTGATAATCTCTATAGGCCTCCCAAATATTTTCCTTTCTTCCTCATTTTGGGACTTGACTCACCGTCTTTTTTCCCCCAGTCCATCTCTTACCTTCATCTTTGATAACTTTAGCAACTATGTTGATGACCTTTTCCATCTCTTCATCTTTCAGCTCCCCAACTTCCTTGACCTCAGTGACTTTCATCTCTGTTTGACCAGCACAGCAATACCTTAGATGTCATCATCATTTGATACTGCCACATCCCAAGATATTAAACTCTGAATTTCTTCTCTCAGACCATAATGGAAAGAAAAAATGGATTTGGAGTCCAAGGAACCGGATTTGAATCCCACACTTGCTAGTTATTATCTATGAACCTTGAGCAGATCATTTCATCTTAGTTTTCTTATCAATAAAATCAATATCAATCAAGTTGGGCTAGATGATTTCTAAAGTCCTTTCTAGCTCTCGCTCTTATGTTTTATTCTCCTTTTGCTGGCCCTTTATTTCACTCTCAAACCCAGTTTGTCCTATGTGACCTAGTCTCTCAATCTCTCCCTATTCTCTTAGCTCATCACCCCTATTCTGTTTTCTCAATCAGCCAAGAAGCATTTGTTAAACACTTTTGTTCCTGACACAATGCTATGCCTCAAGGATACAAAGAAAGGTAAAAAACATAGCCTTTGTCTTGAAATACCTTGCATTTCATTGCAGGAGGTATCATGAACAGCAGCTATGTACTTACAAGCTATTTACATAGTAAATGTGAAGTAACATCAGAGGGTATCTATCAGCAATCAGAGGAAAGGCAGAAACACTGAGAAAGCCCTGATGCAAAAGGTGAGATTTAAGCTGAATCTTGAAGGAAGCCAGGGGAGCCATTCATGGGGGAGAGCCATGAAAATGAGGAAGTGAAATGTCACATGTGGGAAACAGCAAAAAGTCTAGTATTGCTAGATTAGAGAACATAGAGGGGAGTGAAGAGTAAGAAGACTGGAAAAGCAGAACGGGATCATATCCTGAAGGGCTTTGAATACCAAACAGAGCAGTTAGGTGGTATAGCGGATAAAGCACTGAGCCTGAAGTCAGGAAGACTCAAATTAAAATCTGGCCTCAGATACTTAGCTGAGTGACCCTGGGTAAGTCACCTAACCCTGTTTGCCTCAATTTCCTCATCTCTTAAATGAACTGGAGAAGGAAATGGCAAACCACTCCAGTATCTTTGCCAAGAAAACCCCAAATCGGGTCTGACATGACTGAAAAACAACTGAATAAAATTGAATGCCAAACAGAAGATTTTATATTTAATCTAGGAGATAATAGGGAGCCACAGGAGTTTGTTGAATAGGGCAGGGGAGAGGATCTTTTGGAAAATCACTTCTGTGTTTGAGTGGAGTATTAGAGTGGGAAGAGACCCATTAGAGTGGCAGGGAGACCAAACAGAAGGCTGTTGGAATAGCCCAGTCATGAAGTAACGACGACTTGTATCACAATGGTCATTGCATGAGTGAAGACAAGGGAATACACACACACACACACACACACATACATAAATGTATGTATATGATGTGAAGGTAGAAAAAACAACAACTTGTAAACAGATTAGACATGTAGACCAAGTAAGAGAGAGGAATTGAGGATAACACCAAGGTCACAAACCTGGATGACTGGGAAGTGGGTGGTGCCCTCGACAGTAACAGAAATGTTTGGAAGAAGAGAGGGTTTGAAGGGAAAGATAATGAGTTCTGGTTTGGGCATGTTGAGTTTGAGATGACCATAGCATGGTCAGTTAGAGATGCCCAATAGGTTGGTAGAAGACTGGAGCTAAGGGGAGATACTATGACAAGATATATAGACCTCATAATCATCTGCATGGAGATGATAATTGACTGATGGGGGGTGATGAGATCACAAAGCAAGATGATATAGAAGGAGAAAAAAGAGGGCTCAGGACAAAGTCTTGGGAACACTCACAAGTAGTGGCTATAGCCTGTATGAAGGGGGTAAGTCAAGGAGACTCAGAACCGGTCAGAAAGTAGGAGAATAAGGAGAGAAGTGTGATGAAAACTTAGGGGAGAGTATTCATGGCAAGAGGGTGATTGACAATGTGAAAGGCTGCACGTTCAATCATTTCAATGGGGAAAAACAAAATAGCATAGTGGAAAGAACACCAGACTTAGAAGAGATCTGGGCTTGAATCTTACCATCTGGCCCATGACCTTGAATTCTCATCTTTGTCATGTCACACCTTCCATGTATTATTTATTTATTTGTTACCCATCATATTACAGGATGACAGAATTAGATCTGGAAGGGACCTCAGAAGTCATATGGTCTAATCCCCTATTTTTTCAGATGAAGAAACTGAGACCCAGAGAGGATAAGTGATTTGCCAAAGTTCACCTAGGTAGTAAAAAGGGCAGAGATGAAATTTAGCTGACTCCAGATCCAGTCTTACTGTAGATGGTCCCCAATATTCTGTCTCAACTCCTTTCTCTTTCCAATCTTCTTACATCTTACTTCCTGACACATACTCTTCTTTCCAGTGACACTGATCTCCTAGTTGTTTCACAAATAAGACACTCCATCTCTCTGCTTGGGCATTTCTCTGGCTATCCACTATGGCTGGAATGTACTCACTTCTCTTCTCCAACCTCCTGGTCTCCTTTAAGACCCAACAGGAAATCTTCCCTAATTCCTTTTAATTCCAGGGTTTTCTCTCTCTTGTTATTTCCTATTATCTTGTACATAACTTGTTCTGTATATATTTGTTAGCATGTTTTGATTATAACTCTTTGAGGGCAGGGCCTGTCTGTTGGCTTTTTTGCACCCCAGTACTTAGCACTATGCCTGGCACATAAGAGGCACTTGACTCTCTTCTTTTTCTCTTTTATTGTTATTTAGTGATCTTCATTTTCACTGCTTCATGGAAAATTCCTTAATCTAGATTTCCAGTGCCAAACTCTATTCCAAATATCAGCTTCACATTTCCAATTGTCTGTTGGACAACTTCGTCAGTAACTCATGATCGATATCTATGCCCCCAAACTAGATATTCTTGACTGCAGAGTTTCTGTTAATGGTGCTAACCTTCTAGTAATCCTCAATGTAATTTTGACCTGCTCCCTCCCTCTCTTCTGCACAAGAGAGGAGTTCTCAAACCCCGCAACATCGATCTCTGTGATATTCCTCGAGTCTATCCTTTCCTACTATTCCCACTACTCCAGTATCTAATTATGTCTCACCTGTATTATAGCAATCGTTTCCTGACTGGCCACCTTAACTGCAGTTTCTCTCCTGCTCCAATCCACTTTATATTCTACCTAATAACACACAGCTCTGATGAACAATTTGATTAACTCTACTGCTTCAAACCATCCAATGGGACTGGAGCGCCTATCAAATAAAAGTATCATTTTCATTGACTTTAAAGCTCTTCTAAGGCAGGGACTAATTCACTATTTTATAGTTAAATTTAATGTTTAATTTAATGAACACTGAAAAAGAGAACATTTCCATATTGAAGTAGAACAAAAAATATATGCGAAACCATGAATCTCTGTTCCATAAAGCTTGTTTTTTAAAGAGTACATAATAACATCAACATGTTATTTTCAAAGCTGTCCTTCTTGTCTGAATTTCCTTCTGAGCTTCCTTGTGTTCTCTTCCATGCATTGAAAAAACTGCTTCGATGACTCTCTTTTCTTCTTTTTTCTTTTGCTGATTCCCCTCTAATCATTACTTGCCTCCATTAAGAAAGGAAACCATAATCCTTAGAGAAAATAAGCATGGTCGATCAAATCAAATCTATATGTTTTTCATGTTTATAAATGCATGTTCGATTTGTTTTTTGACTACATCACCCACCCCTCCATCAGGGGGTAGGTGGCATCAGTTGTAATTAGCCTGGTTCACTTTTTGGCATTTGTCTCAGCACCTTACATGGTACCAAGTGCTTGATAGTTAGATGCTGCTTGAAGGTGGTCTTCAAGCTGGTGCCAACCTATCTTTTCTTCCTTACTTTCACTTTGCTCTCTACGATTCAGACAAACTGGATCATTTATTAGGTTTTTTGGTACACATACCATGCTTTCCCTTCTTCGCACCTTTGTTTATGCAATTCCCTGCACAGTGCTTAGAATTCACCCCGCCATCCCATACTTTCACTTGCAGAAAACCTACTCATCCTTCGAGGTCCAAATGAAATGTGAAGTTGCTCACTAGCCTTCCCTGTTTTCCCTGTAGATAATGCTTTCTTCTTCATCTAAATGCTTATCAGTCAGTTAGCAATTTTCTTAGGCACTTCTATTGTCATTTGTAATATAGTCATTTGTGTATATGTTTCATCCCTTATGTGTATGTCTCAGTACCACTAGCTTATATAGCATTTAGTAACAAGACCTATGTTTGGTTTGTTATATTTCATCTTGTGCCTAGCACAGTTCATGCCTTAGAATAGGAGTTTAATAAACATTTCATAGTTGAATGAATGAATAAAAGAAAGGAGAAGTTATGTGCTCAAGTGGTAAAATTATCAGATCCTAAGATAGTGAACTGAAAAGTAATTTTAGAAGTCATTCAATCCATCTATCTCATTTTACAGATGAGAAAATAAGACTCAAAGAGATGAGGTGTCTTGTCTATGGTCCTATTGGTGGTAGGAAGGTGTCAGGATTTGAACCCACATATTTCTACTCCAAATCCATTTTTTCCTATTTATTTCATGCTGCTTCTTATAGCTTACTCGTTATGAAAAAGATCATATGAAGTATGAGTGTGGTATTAAATCATGGCCCCAAATTTGAGGGCCTCAAAAGAAAATAAACCTTTAAATCTCTTAAATTATAGCCACACAAATGAATAATGTTGAAGACAATGAATCATCTATTTGGGACCATTCTTGGTGGTTTTGCTGTGCCTCACTCTGGGTTCATTCTCTGAATGAAGTGATTCTATTGTGCAAACATACTTGCCTCTAATTCCAGGTGGATTTGAGCCCAGGTGCATTTGGCCACTGAAGTCAGCCCAGGTGTACAGATTAAAATCTCTTTGCTTGTCCATATAAACTCCTAAATTCAATTGTTCTAAGATTAGACATAAGTTCCTGACTTTCCTGTTTAAGCTTCTCTGCTATGTTCCCTATACTCTTGTAAAAATTTGGGTGTCTGCTTAGCTCTATCTAAGACATTATTCCTGGACTAAATTTTTAACACAGATTACTGGTCTACTCCAGTTGGTTCCACTAAGGAAAAGGTGGCCCCAGCTGGTTGATTACACTTGAAAGTATTTGCTGACTTGGACGGCGGCGGCGGTGGTGGTGGTGGGTCCTGACAGGATAATCCTTCTTTCCTGGAACTGCCAATAAAAACTCCTATCCTGGCTACTGACCCTAAATTCTGACTCTGGGCAAGGCACATGCAACTCACATGGGGGAAGGAGGAGAGGAAACATTAACAGTAGTCTGGCATAAGTCAATCTGACCTAGCAGTCTTGGTACAGTACACCCTGCCAGTCTTTTAACAACAAAACAAGCATCTGGAAATACCGAGACAATACCCAATGTAGACCACTCGGCTGGCTATTAGCAGGCCTGCTGCCATGTGGGTGGACAGTGCCTATTGACAAACAAAGCAGCTCTGCCAATGGGCACAGGCCTGTCATTGCAGCTATTTAGGCAGGAAGCTGCTCCTGATGATGGATTTGTGTGAGCTGGTCGGAACCATCCTTGCGCCACTTGTAAAATATTTGCTAGGCTATATCAGTAATACTACCAGTCTCAGTTCCTTTCTTTCTGTTTGAAAGATATGATGTAGTGAAATGAGTTAGTCACTTTGTAGTCAGGAGACCTGAGTCTGAATCCTGGTTTTGCCACTAACTAGTAAGTCATTGAAAACTCTGTTCCTCAGTTTCTTCATCTGCAAAATGGAGATTATAAAATTGTAACTATTTAACTTATAGGGTAGGGTTAAAGCAGATAGCATATAAATCACTTTATAAGTCATGAAATACTACATAAATATAAACTATCGCTATTATTATCATTAGAGTTGTCATCATCACCATCACTATTATCATTACTCTCATAGAAATGAAAGCTACAGCACACATTGTGGGTCCCATCAAATTTCTCAGAACAGCTTAGGAATGCCGATAGTGTGGACAAAATCCTTTGCAATGTGCCCTGTGATCCTCTGAGCTGAGACCAATCATCTCAGAATGTTCCATCATTACCCTTCCGTCCCAGTGAACTCTCTGATTATGAAGAGAACTTCCTTTCCCCTCCCTCTCACCTCACACTCCCACAAGCCTCTTATTCCAACTGGGTCATTCTGGACTTCAGATAGCACCTGCCATTAGGAGAATGTCATTGAGCTGAATTTCATTACTTTCTGACACATTCGCACTGTAAGTCTGTAATGTACTGTAGCTCACCTTTATGTTAAATGAGTTCTCATCCACCTGAGTTATTAATAGAATGCCCTTTTGCATTATCCTTGTCCTTTACCGTCACAAATGCCCCTCTCCTCACTTCCAAAAGGAGCTCAGTCCCAAGGGCTCTTCCTCCAGGACAAGTCATGTTCTGTGCTATTTTCCGGCTCTGGACTTAGTAGGGGTGCTCGAGCTGAAGTGCGGAAGCAGAGGCTGATGTGCAGAATTATGGACCAAGTTGAGGTAATACATGGGCACAGGCTAGCATTCACTTTCTAATTGTTTGGAACTGGAGGCAACATTAGAATCATCTGGTCCAATGCACCCATTCTATTTGTTTATTTATTTATTTTTAGTTTTCAACATTCACTTCTGTAAGATTTTGAGTTCTAAATTTTCTCCCCATCTCTCCCCTCCACCCACCCCAAGATGATGTGTAATTTTATATAGGCTCTACATATATCAATGTACCCATTTTAAAGATGATGAAATTGAGGGTCAGGGGTGAAAAGAAATGAGTTGCTCAAAGTCACTCAGCTAGTTAGCCACAGAGCCAAGAACAGACCCAGGTTTCCTAGATCCAACTCTAGTACTCTCTCATGAGAATTATAGATTAGCATTTACATATTACTTTAAGGTGTGCAAAGCACTTTACGAATATGATCTCATTTTAGTTTCACAATACCCTCTGGGTAGGTGATGTTATTGTCTTCATTTTACAGATGAACGAACTGAGGCAAACAGATGTTAAGTGACTTGTCCAAAGTCATACATCTAAAAGTGTCTATGGCTACATTTGAACTCAGGTCTTTCTGAAACCAGGTCCACCATTCTCTCCACCGAGCCACCTAGCTGAGACTATGTTGATAGGATGAGAGAAGGAATGGATACAGAAGTTTTATTAGGCAGTGGAAAAGATAGTTGGGTGGGAAAAGAAGAATTTTTTCTGTGGAAGAAGACAGCTCACTTTATTCAAACATTTCAAGCAGTTGGTGGCAAAAGAGCAGATTTTTTCTTTTTCCTGGAAAAAAAAGTCTCATTGTTTTTCTGAAACTGCATCTATGATCAGAGAAGAGAATCTAAATTCTGCACACAAGCCACCTTCTGGATGCCTATGCTGGAAACAAAGTTGTACCTCAGCCTAGTGAGGTGATTAGAGCTTAGCCCTTTAACCCTTCTGGCATCTTTCATTGACTTTGGCCTAGATGGAGACAACCACAGAGTCAGGAAAGCAGCGCTGGGGCCTGAGACCAAGTATGAGAGAGAGAGAGAGAAAGAGAGAGACAGAAAGATAGACAATGACAGAGAGTTAGAGATACAGAGAAATAGCATATACATATGCATATAAATATATACATATATATTATGTATATATATATAGAGAGAGAGACAAAAACAATGACAGAGAGAGACACAGAGAAATAGCATATACATACATACATATATTATGTATATATATATATATATATAGAGAGAGAGAGAGAGAGAGAGAGTGAGAGAGTGAGAGAAAGACAGAGAGACAGAGACAGATAGGGAGAGAGACAGAGATAGATGTAAAGAGAGAGAAATAGAGACAGAGAAAGAAAGAGACAGACAGAGGAGAAAGATAGAGACAGAGATTTAGAGACACACAGAGGCAGAAATATAAAGAGGCAAAGAGACAAAGACAGATGGAGGCATATGGAGACAGAGTAAGTAGTAGTGGAGAGCTTGGGAGACTAAGATGGGGCATAAGTAGAGCATTTTTTTCAGAGAAGCAGAGTAGTATAATGGGGAACTGGTTTTGCAGTCCAAAAGACCTGTGTTCAAGTCTTACTTCTGACATTTACTGTCTGTATAGCCTTGGGTAAATCACTTAACCTTTTAGTGACTTAGGTAGTTCTCTATGAGGAGAAGGCACTAATCTGCATTGTTGGAGGTAGTTCTTCAGGGGAGTTCCCCATACTACTAAAACCACAGGTCCAGTTTCTCTCTCTCTCTCTCTCTCTCTCTCTCTCTCTCTCTCTCTCTCTCTCTCTCTCTCTCAGAATAGCCTATAGAACAGTGCTGTGACTGAGAATGGCAAAATGATCAGGCCAGAATTTCTATTTTACCACCAGCTTTTCCTCAGGATTCGCTTGTAATACAGTGGAAAGAACAGTGAATTTATTGGTAGAAGACTTGGGATCTAATCTTGACCCAGCTATTGAATATTTGTATGACCTTTAACAAGATGTGTCACCTGATCCAGATCCTAACATAGATAGGAAAACTTGATCTAGGAGCTATACGGAAACTTGGTGTAATTGATTTATGACTAGAATATAGCCATGGAAGGATATATCTTGTTCAAAGGAAAAGGAACATGTAAACGGGGTATTAATGGCAGAACAGATATTAAGAAGATTTATTCACAGGAGAAAATCCAGGGATCATAGTGGAGAATGAAAGGCAGAAGCACAGAGAACATTTGTGTGAATATCAAAGGAGGGAAAAGCAGAAATGATATTTTCATTGGAATAAAGGGAAAAAGATGGAGAATTGAGGAAATAAATCACCATTCTTGCATGAGGGCATCATATTTTATATATATATATATATGTATATATATATACATATATATGCCTATGCAATGTAGATAAAGTTATTATATAAAACTATATAAATATAAATCATCTGGGACATGTGTTGGAGTTCTCTCTTTATAAGAAGTAGATATAATAAAACTTTCTTGAATTTTTCTTCATAATGGCTTCATCCTTGAAAAGGTGGATTAAGGAATGAGAGGAATTGCTATTCTGAATTTGAATCTCACCAATAAGAAAGAATTTGTTGTTAAAGTAGAAATGATGGCAATTGCTATGGGGAGGTGACCTCTCTACCTTGGAATGTGTGATGTAGACATAGAAGAAAATGGGCATAGTTTGATAGGACTCTAGATTTTTTTGAAAGCCACTGTCAAAAGGTCAAGAGAAAAGTTAGGTAGGATCCAATGCCCTAAAAGTCTATAGGGAAAGTCAGTCTAAGAGGCATGGGAAGCTCTTATGGAAGAAATTGTGAAGGCACAAAGAGAAATAACTCTGTTGAATAGAAAAAAGGGGATCTGTCTAAAGAAGCCAGTGTGAATGCATAGGGCCATCAACCACCCTCAATTTTAAAAAGAAATGTACAGAAAAGAGAAGTGGGACAGGTATAAGAGAATGAATACAAAAGTGTGGCACAGTACTGGAAGAATATTGTCAGGATTTTAAAAGCTCAGAAAAAGCTGAGGCTGGTGAAGAATTCTAAGGACACTGAAAAAGAGTTGTTTTCTTCTAAAGATATATGAGGGGATCAAAAGAGGACTAAGACCATTGCTCATGTGGATAGGATGATGATTTTTAAAATATGATTAAAAGAATGTAAAACTGTTCAATTCTCACTTTGCTTTGGATTTCTCTACCAAGGAGAATATTCTTGGTTTTGAAAAAAAATTAAAAATGGTTTATAGGGAGCTGAAAACCTAAATAAGCAAGGAGACAGAGAGAGAGCACTGACTTATAGGCTAATTTATATGATGCTTTAACTTTTTCTTTTTAAAATATATTTTATTTCATTAAATATTTTCTAATTACATGTAAAATTTTTAAAAACATGTCTTTGTTTTAGAATTTTGAGTTCCAAATTTTTCCCTCCCTCCAACCCCTATCTTGCCTTTTGAGAAGGCAAGCAATATGTGAAATCACGTGCTTTAGCTTTTTCAATGTGCTTTATGTATGCTATCTCATTTAAGCCTCACAACGGCCCCACGAGTTAGGTTCTATAAGTATTATTTTTATCCTGATTTTGCAGATGAGAAGACTGAAGGTCAGAGAGGTTAGGTGACTTGCCCATGATCATGGTAAGAAAATGTAAGTGGAGATTTTTGAGATCAAGTCTATCGTGACTAAGGTCCAGCATTTACCCAACATCCCAGAGTATGAAAGAACTTGAAGCAGTTATTGTGGAGCCATGGTAAGTGGCATTTGGAAGATATTGGAGAAAACTGATGCCCCTTGGTTGGGAGATGACCAAAAAAATCATAATAAATGAATAAAATGGAATAATGTGGCTCCATAAGAAATAATGAATATGAAGAATTCAGAGAAACATGGGAAGACATAAATGAACTGATTCAGAGAAAAATAAACAGTATGTGGAAATCAATATACACAATGACTACACTAATGGAAATAGAAAGAAAAACAAGACAAAACGGAACACCGTAATTATGATGTTGAAAAGATTTCTTCACTGAAAAGTTGGGGTACGATAGGAATGGATATGTAGATGGATTTTGTTGAACTGTTTTCTCTTTCTTCTAAAATTTTTGTCATAAGGGAAGATTCACTAGGTAGGGGAGGAAGAAGATATATATTTAGAAATGAAGGTATTATAAAAATTTTTTAAATCAACAACACCAATGAATAAAAATCACCAAAAAATAGATATTGTTCAAATTTCAAAATATGGAAGAGAATGACATCTGTGAACTCTAGTTTGCCCCATGTGGCCTCAAGGCCACAGGTTCCCCACCCCTGGTCTAGTTCCTAGCAAAATTTTTGAATGTGTTAATAAGGGGAGAGTCAGTAAATATTCAAGAAAGGGATAATCACAAAGAGTCATCATGGCTTCATAAAGAACATGCCCTAACAGGTAAACCTCATTTCCTTTTTTATCATATCATTAGAAGTGAGAGATGCCGGAGATAACATTTACTTAGGTATTAGCCAACCCCTTGATGAAGTTTGTGATGTTAGATGGGGAGGTGTGAAGCAAATGATAGTGTGGTTGGGTAGGTTCAGTTTGGATAGATATAATAAGTAATAATTAATGTTTCAGTGTCGATTGGAGCAAGGTAGTATGACCTAGAGATCTGTAAATCTTTGTCTCTATGTGCCAATCTTTTCATCAGTGGCTTAGACAAAGGTACAAATGGCATCATTATTAGATTTTCAGATGACAGAAAGCTGGAACAGATAGTTAATACACAAGAGTCAGGATTCAAATAAATCTCGACAGTATAGACTGTAAAGCTGAGTTGAATAAAGTGAAATGTAATAGGAATAAATGTAAAAGCTCATCCCTGTAAGAATTGTGTTAACTTCTCTAATACAAAATAAGATTATATATAGCTAAATAGTAGTTTGTCTGAAAAAGATCTGAGTGTTTTAGTGAATGTGAAAGCTCAAAATGAGTAAATAATTTGACTTGCAATCCAAAAAAGCTAATGAGACTTCTAGTGAAATCAATAGAGACATAGTATCCAGGACTTGGGAGGTGATAGTCCTTCTGTATGTTGTCTGTCCTGATTACTTCTGGGGTGCCGTATTCGATTCTATATTTCATGTTTTAAGAAGGCCATTGATGAGGTGAAGAATGTCTTTAGGACAGTGACCACAATAGTGAAAAGCTTCTAGCTCATAGCTTATAAAGAATAACATGGACAGGAGGGAAGAATCTCCAGAAAAAAATAAAAACTCATATGTCTGTCATTTAAAACCCTTCACAATCTGGCTCTAAACTCAGATTTCTAGGCTGACAGTCACATTACTTCCCTTCATACACTTCTATTCTAGACAAAGTGGCCCATCTGGTTTTTCCTGTAGAGACATTCCATCCCACATCACTCTCACTTTAAGATATCCATCCTCTGCCTCTTGGAACTCCTAGGTCTCTTTGAGACTCATTTTAAGTATTACCTTCTATAAAAGATCTTTACAAATACCTCCAGTTATTAGTTCTTTCCTTCCCTGAGATTAGTTTTTTATTTTGTATATGTAGCTTGGTCCTAATTAGTGTGAGGAATGAACCCTCTGAACTGGTTGCATTATTGAAATTCATAGTACATGTTTCCATTGGGCTAGAACCAGTGACCATATTTTAGGTAATTATAACTTTGAATAGTGAGAATTTGAATGCAGGTGACCACTTTAGGGCATACATTATTTGAACCAATCAAAACCCAACTGCACAATGTAATTATTCAATCAATCAGCAAACATTTAAGCATTGTGCTAAGTGCAGGGTTTACAAAGAAAGTAATTATTCTTGACTTCTAGAAGCTTACATTCTAATGCTTATGTTCAACACGTAATGATTAGGTACATCCAAGATGCATACAGAGTGAATGGAAGATATAATGTTAGGCTGGAGGGACCAGGAAAGGCTTCCTGTAGAAGCTGGCATTTGAGCTGAGTCTTGAAGGAAGCCAGAAATTCTAAGAAGAGATTGTTTCCTGTGAGTAGGATATAAGCTTCATGACAGTAGGAGCTGTTCTGTTTTTGTCTTTGTATCACCAATGCATGTCTAGCATATAACAATTTCTCAATAAAAATGTGTTGTATTAAATTGCCTTGATGCCTATGGTTAGTGGGCATGACCTGGATGAAAAGCTAGAAAAGGAAATTGAGAAAAAGTGGTCAGACAGGTAGAAAGAGAGCCAGGAGAGAGTATTGTCCCAAAAACCTGGAGAGAAGAGAGTATCAAGGAGAAGAGGTGATTGATAATGTTGAAGGTTACAAAGAAGTCGAGAAGGATAAGGATTGAAAAATGACAGCTGGGGGGGGGCAATGGATAAACTTCGAATCCTGCCTCAGCCACTTACTAGCTATGTGACCCTGAGAATGTCACTGAAGTTTTCTGTGCCTCAGTTTACTGATCTGCAAATGGGGATAATAATCATACACACCTCACAGGGTTGTTGTGAGGATCAAAAATTTTTAAAAATACAAAGCACTTTGCAAACCTTTTGGTGCTACATATATGCTACCATTCTTAGTCCTATTATTCATAACTTCAGTATTAATCACAACTTCGTTACCAGATGTTGATGTTTTTCGGGCAATACGACATCCATCCAAGACTCTCCACAGCCTGATTCCATTTAGCCCTATTTCATATTACTTTTCTTCCCATATGAATCTAGCCAAAGTGGATTATTAGCTGCTCCCCTGATTCAACATATCGCTTCCTATTGGAGCATTTGTTCACGCTTTCCCCCATGTCTGAAATGAATACTCTCTCTTTCTTTCTACCTTTCAAAATTTTCCTCTTCCTCCAAGGTTCAGGCACCATCTACTCTGCTTTTCCATATTCCCCTGGCTAAAAGTATTCTCTCTCTCCTCAAGTTTTCTTATACTCCTTTGTCTGGATTTAACTTTTGCCCTTCTCACTCCCTATATTGTACCATATTTGTATTATCCTCATACCTTGTATAGTCATCCTATTCTTTTGTTTAATTATCATGTGAAGAAGACTGTGGATTCCTGAAGGCTATGCCCGAAAATGCAAACTCCAGTAGGTTCTACTAATGGCTTTGGGTATAAGATTGGCAATAGGCTGAATCTACTACTGTAGGACCCACCTAGCTTAGTATGGAGGGGCTCATCACTGGTAGGTTGGCTGATACACAAATTCTTTTGCCATGACAACCCACAGAACAAACAGATGAAATACAAAATGCTCCTCAGCTCTATGTACCTTCCACCCCTACCTCTGCTTCTATGGTTACTGTATTAGTGAGTCTGAAAATGTGGACAAAATATGCTAAGAATGGAGCATCTCTTCACAAGTCTTTGTATTCTAACTATGAAATTCTTGTCCAATGACCAACACATCAATGCATTACTAGAGAACTGAATCTTATCAATATTGATATTCTTGCGATAAATGAAATGAAAAGATATAAGAAAATTGCAACCAAATGGAAGGATGACTCATAGGCTCTCCTTGGAGAGGCAAATAAAAGAGCTGACATAGTCAGTTTCATCCTGTTCCCAAAGGAAACAAGAGACATCATTTTATGTCACATTTGGTCATTTTGCCTTGCAGTGCTTATGATGATTATGAGAAAAAAGAACCATGAAGATTATTGCAACTTACGTACCCAACATCTGTTGCAGATGATGAATAGGTAGAGAAATTCACCAAAGAACTAGACAAGATCCTCTAAGCCAAGTCAAGATATACATCGATATCTAGTGACTTCATTGTGAAGATGAGAAGAGGGAAGCAGAGTAGCATTGTATATTTTAAAAAATAGGTTAATTAGGAGGGAAGGAGGGAGGGAGGGGGGAAGAGAGAGAAAAAGAGAGAGAGAGAGATCCTTTTCTAAATAGAGAGACATGATAACTAGACAGACATCGGTTTATTATGTAAACGAATGTGCAAAATGGAGTATGATGGAGGAAGATTATGAACAGTATTGCCTCACAAAGTAGTGAGGAGAGTAGAGAAGAAAGTAAAATTGTAGAAAGCATGAGACCCAAATAAACCAGTTCATCTCAAGAATATTTGTAGCTGAAAGTGGAAAGAAGACAACAAATAGATAAAAAGTGAAATATATTTATCAGAGTTCTTACAATGATCTATTTTCATCCCTGATGATAGTGTAACCACAATACATAGAGAGATGTAAAAAACCCTCCATATCTGGCATGTAATATAAAAAAATTAAATAACAATTATGACAATAACACTGTAAATGTTCTGCAGATGGATATGATCTGGGCCCTGAGCTAAATAGGAAGAATAAAACAGTCTAGATTGTATTTGGGAAATTAACCAGTTATTTTAATGATTTCATGCTGGACATTGATCCTAAAATCTATTTTTAAAAAAAAAAAAAAAAGACAAGCATTCTCCCATTGGTGCCATATTGCTAAGGAATCACAATTTTAGATTACCCAAAAGAGCGACAAGGTGGGCATTAACTGGCCTTCAGCATATTGTCAAAAGGATTTAGGTACAAGTAATGGCACAAAAACCATATCCAGTTAGGACCTATATAATCAGAAAATGGAGCGTAGCAAAAAGAACGATAATGGATGGCCAAGTTGAGTGTTTCAACAATCACTAAAGACTGTTTGGAGGTCTAGAGGATGGATGGAACCTTCCAGGGTTCTGGGTAACGATATCATCATCACTGACTGGTATTTATACAACATTTTGAGTTTACAAAGCACTTTGCGTAGATCTTTTTTAGAGCATCGCTATAAGGCCGCAAAGTTGGTATTATTATCATCAATAGTCTCTGAGTAGATCCCCTTTGGAAGATCTGTCAGATCATGTAGGCAAGAATCTCACAGGATGAGAGGAGTCTGGCTTGAGTCTGGTGGAGCTAATACCTACATGACTGAGATCCACTGAATTATCAGTGTATAAGCATCAATATGCTCGTATATATTTCATACCTATTTATTATATCCTTTGAGTAAACTGTAAGTTCCTAGAGGGAGGGACTCTGTAATATTGTATCACTGGGGACCTAATACTTAGCCCAGTACCTTGAACATAATAGATGTTTAATAAATGTTTGCTGAATTGAAGAAGATGCTAGGATTTTTTTTATCACCCTAGAGACAATTACTTTTATCCGATATAGCTAAGATACTAAACTTGGTCCTATTTCAGAGTTACCAGACTGCTTTAGGAAACCCAAAGCAAGTCATCCAAGCTCTCCGGGCCTCTTTTTTTTTTCTAAATTATAAAATAACAATACCTTAACCTGTACTACTTAATTCCTGGGATTATCAAAAGGATCAAATGAGATCACAGGCTGTTTTTGTTTGGAAGAAACCTTAAAGATTATCTAGTCCAGTCCCTTTGTTTTACAAAGGAAGAAATTAAGACCTGAAATTACATAGCAATAGGATTTGAATTCAAGTCTCCAGACTCCAAATCCAGTACTCTTTCCTCTACCTCATGCTGTCCTTTGTAGGCATAAAAAACCGTAAAAATGTTTGTTAATATTATTATGAAGCATTTTCATCCCAAAGTAGATTGTGTTACCTCTGCTGATATAAAACATTTGGAGTCAAAGCCTGAACTGGGGATGAAGGTGGTTTGGTTTTTCAGGACAGGAAAGTGGTTGAGTTTTTAAGCCAGTGGGGTTTGAATTTTGCCTGCAGAGATACAGAGCAGGTGCTTGTTATGTCAAGGATCACTCAGTCCTATGAATGATTCCTCTCACTAATGCTAAGCCATGAATCATTGGTCTGTGGTACTTTAAAATTAACATGCACATTGCTATAAATAACTCATCTGTAATGGGCTGTCATTGATGGCTTTTTGGAAAGGCTTGACTCAGGAGTAAGAGTTTTAATGACTGTAATTGAAATTAGATGAAAAGCATCAGTGTTGGGCTTTTCTCTGACCCATGCGAGGACAAATTCCATCATATGTCAAAACAATTATGCCATGTCAGGCCTGAGGGACAAGACGGCGCTGTACCATCTCTCTAATACCTCCTGACTACAGCCTCTTGAGTCATCTGCTAGTGAGCGATAGGAGGCCAGTTCTTTCCTGACCCAGTATCTTCACAAAGAACAATGGTCTAGCTAGGAACATCTATTAGTGATAAGAGTAGCACATCGAGTGCTTTGTAGTTGACAAAGAACTCACCTCACTAAAAGAACACTAATTCTGTGAGGCAGAGTATAAGTCTTATTACACCCATGTTGTGGGAAAGAAAAACTGAGGCTCAGATCAGTTAAAAGGTTCTCTTATGCTCTGATGATTGGTAGGTGAATTGTGAGGCCAGGTTTCAAGTCCAGGTCTTCTGATGCTCAGTTCAGAGTTCTTTCCAGGGGCCTGGCTTTGGAAAGTAAGATTATGTACTGCCAGATCGCTACCACTACCGGGAACAGGATCACTATTCATAAAATCCAGAGTTAGACACACCCAAAACGACTGAGTAACAGTAGTTCACTGGATTGGTAGGGGGATCAAATGAGATAATGTACGTAAAGGTTTTGTAAATCAATATATATGTGTTAGCTATTGTTATTATGTGTGAATTGTAGCAATGAAGTCAGTGTCATAGATTTACAACCGAAAGACAATTTAGATAAGTCCAACATGTTTTTATAGATGAGGAAATTGAGGCTGATCTGCCCATCACACAGGAAGTAAATGTCAGAATAGGAATTCAAATCCAGGATTTTGACCCCAAATCAGGCACACTTTCTGTGGTACCACATGGTCTCCTCGTATAGCACACCTTATTCATCCTAAATTGATGATAAGCCTATTTCCAACTCCTGTTGATTCTACCTTCCCAACATCTCTTGTCTTTGTGTCCCCTTCTTTCCTCTGACATTGCCAGCACCCTCGTGCAGGCCCTCATCACCTCACTCCTGGACTATTGCAATAGCTTGCTGATTGCTATCTCTGCCTCAAGCCTCTCTCTGCTGCAACTCATCTTCCTCTCAGCTTCTGAGTTGATCTAAAATATAGGTCTAACCATGTCACCTATCTTACTTAGCAAAGTTTAGTGGCCCCCTATTACCTCTAGGATCAAGTATGTTTAGCTTTTATTTAGCTTTTAAAGCCTTTGATAACCTGCCCCCTTCCTACCTTCCCAATATCTTTACATTAATTCCCCAATATCCTCTATGACCTAGTGACACTGACTTCCCTGCTGTAATTCACATATAATAATAGCTAACATTTATATGTTGATTTGCACAATCTTTATTTTATCTCATTTGATCCACGCTATAATCTTGTGAACTGTTGATACTTAGTGGTTTCAGGCATGTCTGACTCCTCATGACCCTATTTGGGGTTTTCTTGGCAAAGATACTGGAACAATTTGCCATTTCCTTCTCCAGTTCATTTTACAGATGAGATGAGGCAAACAGGGTTAAGTGACATGCCCAGGGTCACATAGCCAGTAAGTGTCTGAGGCCATATTTGAACTCAGTAAGAGGAGTCTTCCTGACTCCGGGCCTGGTACTCTATCCA
Organism: Phalanger gymnotis; assembly: GCA_028646595.1. Classification (NCBI taxonomy): domain Eukaryota; kingdom Metazoa; phylum Chordata; class Mammalia; order Diprotodontia; family Phalangeridae; genus Phalanger; species Phalanger gymnotis. The sequence continues at coordinate 679,975,371 of CM053622.1, read as the reverse complement.
CCGCACCACCTAGCTGCTTTATTTTACAGATGAGGAAACTGAGGCTGAGAGTACTTAAGTGACTTGCCCAGAGTCACATAGCTAGTAGTGTTTGAGTCAGGATTCAAAATAAGGACTTCTTGACTCTATCTTCGACACTTTATCAACTAGGCTACATAACTGCTGCATGATACTCTGCCTCCTGATTTGATGATCTTTCCTAGCTTTCCCCCATGCCTAAAACGTTCTTCCTCTGCTTTTCTGTCTCCTGGTTTCTTTCAAGTTGTAGTACAAATCTCACCTTCTGCAACAGGTGCCCCATCAACATTTCTGCCTTCCTTCATTACCCCCAGTTTACCCTGTATACATCCTGGATGCTCATCATTTTTTACACATTTTCTCTCTTATAAGAATATGAGCTCCTTGAAGGCAGGGACTGTTTTGCCTTTGAATTTCCAGAACTTAGATGACTCCAGGAACTATTAAGCATGTAGCAAGCTCTTATTCATGTTTGTTGACTTGAATTTTTAAAGATCTGCAGGTAAAAAGTCTTCATGATGTCTTTGGTCACTTGTTCCTGTATCTAACAAAAATTGCTGGTAAGAAATTCTTCCTTATGTTTAACCTACATTTCCCCTCTTTTGATTAAAACACTTAATCCTTAAGCAGTCTTGTATAATGCAGCACATTCATCACTAATGGGGGAATAAATACAGCTAAAGAGAAGCATGGGGTTAGCTTTATTCCACTGACCTGCTCTCTTTCCAAGCTGCTTTCTCTAAGCCAATTTAAATCAGGAGTGGAAGTTCTAAGCAAACTAGCTAAAAGAGTATTTAAAGCAGGCTATAAAGTGTTTTAGTTTTCCCTTTTCATTTTTCTGCTTGCGTTGAAGAGTCTTTCAAGTGTTTCATTTCAGGTGATGCTCTGTGCCTATGTTATTAGTGAGTCTTTTTCAGGGACAAGTCTCAAGACTTGGGCCTAGATTAATCCATGCTACCTCCTTCTCATCCCTCTCTCCTGCCGTGGCTCCTTCCTCCAAGCCTATTACCTGATCTCTAACTACAATTCAGGGATCCAGTTCATAAAGGATTATCTGGTACCACATGGTGTAGTGGGAAGTACACTGGATTTAGAATCATTTGACCTTGGGCAACTAGGTGGCACAATGGATAGAGCGCTGAGCCTGGAGTCAGGAAGACTCATATTCCTGAGTTCAAGTTTGGTCTCAAGCACTTACTAGCTGTGTGACCCTGGGTAAGTCACTTAAACCTGTTTGCCTCAGTTTCCTCATCTGTAAAATGAGCTGGAGAAGGAAATGGCAAACCACTCCAGTATCTTTGACAAGAAAACCTCAAATGGGGTGATGAAGAGTCAGACACAACTGAACAACAATAAGCTGGGTTTAAATCTTAGCACTGTTCTTTACTATCCATTTAACTTTTCTGAGTTTTGGTTGCCTCAGAAGTTAAAAGAGGGTGGACTGAATGGCCTCTAAGGTCTCTTCTAGCTTTCACTATATGATCCTATTATCTTTCCTCAAACTCATCCCTTTGAGCAGGTGGCTTTTGAAGGAATTACCAGTTTCTCCATCCCAGCAGTGATCTTGATCTCAAGAGGCTAAGCTCTTTGGAAGCCAATAGCCCGCCATGCCCTTCTTTCCTATGTTTCTGCCCCCAGCCAGCTGGCCAGGGAGTCAGCCAAAGAAGTTGGATTCATCCACACCCCTAGTCCTCATGTCTCCCCAGCTGAGCTCCCATCGTGCCAGCAGAGGTTTGCAAATGAGCGCACAGCATACCTTTGTTCATGTGCTGTGTCGCCTGTCCCTACTCAGAGGCAGCTCCATAATCCCCCTGTGAAAAAATAACAAGGCCCACATAGGATTGTGTACATGGGCTAATTACATGTAACAAAACAGCTCCTCTCAGGAGAGAAGGAGTGTTTGGTAGTAAATTAAGAGATGCAAAAACCACCGTGAGCAGTGCTGATTAATCCAGCTCTCTAGCAATGGGGAAGTATCCTTGAGAACTGGGTTTGCAGTTGATGATAATTATATGCCCACTATGGGGGCTTCTCATGTAGGCTGGCTTTTGTGTGAAGAGGGGAATGTGGCTGGGATGTGAATACAAGGCTGATTTCTTCAAGGCCATATTGATTGACTAGGAATTACTTAAGGAAAACACTAATATTTCATTAAATATTGTGGCATCCTCTTGCATATTGCCCAGCACCTATCTTTCTCCAATGGGAGAACCTTGGTTCATTTACAAACGCTAATCTAGATTTTCTGAAAAAGACCAAACAATTATCTACTTGACCAAACTTTTTAATTTTTTTTTTCTATTTGCCTTCCTTCCTCAGCACCATGTACTCAGGGCCCATTGATTGTACCCAACAAAGAAGAAGTCTAATCATGAATCTTCTGTTGCTCCCTCTTGTCCTTAGGATGAAAACCATACTACCTAGCTTGACCTTGAAAGCTTTGTCAGTGTGGTTCTAGCATATTTTTTTCCAGCCTTATTCCATATGACCTTAGCCTATGAGCTATTCCCTAAACTCAGGTTTCTATGTCTTCCTGGAATAAACTTTCACTTTAATTCTACTTCTTCGAATTCTTACCTTTATTCAAGGCTCAGTTCATTTCCTGCTGTCGGCCTTTACTGATCTGAAGCCTAAGTTGTTAGTGCACTTTGCCCTGTAAATTAAAGCATATCCTGCCCCAAGACCCTCAGATGGTGTGCTCCTTGAAGATGGAAATGTTTTGTGCTTTGTCTTTATATCTCCAGCACCCAGCACTGGTCGTCACTCAGAAATGCCTCTTGGATCAGATTGGATTTCAAGGACCATAACGGCTCATATTTACATCGAAGCTTGATGTGGTACTTCTTTACCACAGTCCTGTGACCAATGCAGTGCAAGAATTATTATCCCCATTGGACAGATGACAAAACGGAGGTTCCACTAGGAAAGTGACTGGACCATGACCAAATAGCTAGTTAGCAGAGAACTTGGGATTTGTACCCAGGTCCCTTGACTTCAAGTTCAGCGCTCTGTCCATTGTATCATGCCAGAAGGCTGAAAGGGAGAAATGAAAAGTATATACAAACTTAGAAAGTGTGAAAAACACAGAAGCATTCAAAGTTATAATAAATGTTTGTTGAATTAAACTAGTTATAGCTATAACAATGTATGCACACACATCCTGTTTGTACCTTGTTTGTACTTATTTGCATGTTGTCTCCTCTGTTAGACTACGAGCTCTTTGAGAGCACGGACTATCTTTAAACCTTTCTTTATGCTCTGGTGCTTAGTATGGTGCCTGGCACAGACTGAGTGCTTAATAAATTATCATTGACTGACTGACCTAACTGATTTGGGGCTGATTGGGAGAGACTTATGGAGAGTATGAGTCTTAACCAGAGTTTAAAACAATAGATGATGATGAGGGAACAGAAAAGAGGCAGGAGGCATAGCCCTTGGCATGTTGCGTGCAAAGGATAACAGTTTTGCTTGGCTTGAGAATGAGTCTCTATTCTTCCATATTTATGAATGTTATAGTACTTTAAGAAGGAGGATCTCTCTGTGAGAGGCACCATGGACTGACTAGGAATCAATGGACCCATTTTCTTCTCTTTGCTCTTTCACTAGGCAGGTAGGTGGCACAGTGCTGGGTCTAGACTCGGGGAGATCTGAGTTAAATCCTACCTTCAGACACTGCCTGTATGACCCTGGGCAAGTCACTTAAACTCAGACAGCTTCAGTCATTTCTTCAGCTGTAAAATTGAGATAACAATAGAACCTATCTTCCAGGGTTATTGTGAAATCAAACAAGATAACATTTGTAAATTGTAAACATGTAAAATATGTTATAGTGCCTGGTATATAGGAAGCTTTTAGTAAATGCTTGTTTTTCCCCACATCCATTCCCTTCCTCTACCTCAGAGGGTGCTTTGGGCATATCAGTTAACAATTAGAGCCTCAGTTTTATCATTTCCAGAATGCTCTTTGAAGTTTGGATTTAGTTTAAGGTCCACACTTCAGGACCTAGAAGGCCACGTGCAGCCTTGAGGCCACATGTTCCCCATCCTTGGACTAGAGGAAGCTTCTTTTACTCTACTAATTCTAACATGGTGACTATGATTTTTGAAACTTCAGGGTATATATGAATTCTGCTGCAATCTCCACTTCTTTATCAATTAGTGGTGTTTGGATAAATCACTTCATCTGTCTGGAAGTAATCATTTTCATTATCTTTAAAATGAGCTTGGACTAGTTGACCTCAAAATCCCCCTTTGGCACTAAGATCCTTTCTCTCCCTAGACTTTGTCCCTAATAGACACTCAGTAAATATTGAACGAAGGGGATACAAATAGAAAATCGAGTAAGGCCTTTGAAACCAGCCTATGATTAAAAGCCACAATACCCTCCCTTTGGTAAATAGTAGAACAGTTAGATAAAAATTAAAGTGGATGGACAACTGGACCCAAAGAGCAGTGATGATGTCAATCTGGAATAATGGCTCTAGTAAGACATCACAGAGCACAGGCTCTCTTCTAGTCAATATTTTAATCAATGATTTACATGAAAGCAAGGATGGAAGGCTCAGCAAATTTTCAGGTGACACAGAGCTGTTATCCTACAACAAATAGGGTGATAGAGTTGGGATCCCAAAAAGAAATTGAAAGATAAGATAAAATTTAATATGGATGTTATAAAGGCCCACACAAGGGTTCAAAAACTTGACTGTACAAGTAGGTTGGGGGAAGTATGGCTAAACAACAATTCATGTGAAAAAGTTAAGGAGTCCTGAGTGGACTTCATATGAAACAAGAGTGTGACGTGGCATAAGAGAAACGCAATAACGACTTGGCTGAAGTCTGGAGGAGGCCGGATAGAATGAAATCCAGGGCACGGGTAGGGATTATCCTTAGTAAGTAACAGGGATACTTCTTTTATTGGAAGGAAAGAAGGAAGAGAGGGAACAAGGAAAGAAGGAAGGGGGAAACATTTATTTAAATGCCTACTATATGTCAGTCATTATTTTAAGTGCTTTACAAAAATTCACTCAGGATGAGAGTAGACAATGATGCTAAAAAAAAGTTATGGTCAATTGGGACATGGGCTAACTGATTTTAAGTGGGGGACTTGCTATTTGTGATGCGTATCTCTAAGTATCTGAAGGGCTTTCACCAGGAAGAGCAATTAGATTAGTCATGTTTGGTGACCAAATTAGCAACTATGGGAATGAACTAGAAGCCATGGATCCTCATTAAAAAGAGGCAAATTAAAAAAAGAGGAAAATTTAGATTTATTATAAGGAAAAACCTGTAACAACTAGAGCTATATACAAGTAGAACAGATTGCCTCAAGATGTAGTGCACTCTCCGTCATTGAGGATGTTGAAGCATAGACTGGATAACCAATTGTCAGGGAAGTTGTAGAGAGTCACTCTTTAGGTATGGATTATGATCAAATGACCAATAGAATTCAAACCAACTCTATGATTTCGTGGCTAATTATAGGCTGGATGACCGCTTGTTGGGTACACCACAGAGGATTTATTTTTTTCTTCATGGATTGGACTAGTTGGCCACCGAGGTTCCTTTCAACTGAGATTCTGTGATCCTTCGGGATTTGATCAGGTAGGAAACCAGGTCAGGTGTTGTAAGTGTTTGCAAGTGTGAGCACATGGGGGTCAGAGAAGAGAAGAGTTTTGAAACAACAACTGAGGGAATGAGAGAAGGTTTTAATAAGAGTAGAGCATAAGAAGGTATTGCAGTATGAGAGAAAGAATACTGCATCTGGTGAGGATCTGGATTCAAATTCAAACTCTTCTACTTACTACCTATGGAATCTTGGGCAATTAACATACCTCTGGCCCTTAATTTCCTCAACTGTAAGATGGGCATATTGGACTAGACTCTCTTGATTGTCAAACTTCTTTGGACCTCAGTTTCCTCATTTGTAAAATGAGAAGTTTGGACTCACTGACCTCTATGGTGTCTTTCTACTCTAAGATTATGATCCTACGAATTAATCCCATCCCAAGAAATATTGAAGGCTGCAGAGTGCCAAGCAGTAGCAAGGGCCCAGCCACTGTTATGAGTAATAATAGCTAGCACTTCTGTAGTGTTTTAATGTTTGCACAATATTTTTACCAGTATCTTATTTTGTCCTCACAACAGCTCTGGGAGGTGCGTCTCCTTATTATCCTCACTTTACGTATGTGAAACTGAGGCAATCAGAAGTTAAGTGACTTGCCCAGGGTCACACAGTTAGTTCAGAACCTGAGTCTAAATTTGAACTCAGGTCTTCCTACCACCATGGCCAGTGCTCTATATCCACTGTGCCATGTAGCTGCCTATTACTGGGTGAAATTAATTCATGAGCTATGAATTTGTAGCTGATGAAATCAGCTTGATCTCATAATTTTCTCTAGTGAGATTCCACAGGGAAGAAGCAGGAGTGAATGATATTGGTGGAGGTTGTTCAGGGAAAAGGAATCACAAATAAATAATAGGTGAAGGACAGGAGGGCAAAGAATTCTAGAGTGAATGTTTCCAGTGATATGTTGAAACAGCTAACCAACTCATCAAACGAACATAGAAGCAGTGGGGAAAATGTCATCGGCTAATAAGGATGGGTCAAGGGAGCAGAGGACAGAAAGATCAAAGAGTAGATTTGGTGTCTGAGAAAGGAGAATAGGAAAAAAGGATAAGAATTCAAGGGTGCAGAATGAAATTTCAAATTTGTAGGAAAAATGGGTGGAAGTTGCAGATTTAAACTCAGTATAAGAAAAATCCTCCCAAGAACTCAAGCTGCCAAGAGCTGCTTCTACAGCCAATGACTTCCCCATCATTGGAAGACTTCTGACAGAAACTGGCTGACCAATTGTCAGAGATGCTATAGTGAGAATTGTTGTTCAGGTGTGGGTTATATGAGATAGCCCATGTGGTTTCTTCCAATTTTATGAATCGATTTAGCAAGGATTTATTAAGCATCTACTAGATTCCAGGCACTATGGGCACAAAGACAAAAATCAAAATAGTTCCTGCTCTCAAGGTGTTTACATTCTCGATTCTACCAATACCTTTTAAGACAGGTGCAAGATGAAATAGACTGCCAAAGAGTAGGAGGAAGTTAGAAGCGTCAGATTCTGGTGTAGAATGTAGCCTTCTGGTATCTACTCTAACTTGTGACAGGAAGTTAGAGCTTAGGATAATCTGGGTTCCATATTGCTTCCTTCAGCTCCTCGGTGCCTTAGTTTTTGAAGACTCCACCCCACTTCAGACACTCTAATATTTCTTGGGATGAGATAGTTCATAGAGCCATAGGCTTATAGAGGCTGCTAGGTAGTCGAGTGGATAAAATACTGGCCCTGGAGTCAGGAAGACCTGAGTTCGAATCCAGCTTCGTAGACTTACTAGCTGTGTGACCCTGAGTAAGTCACTTAACCTCTATCTACCTCTAAAATGGAAACAGTAACAGCACCTACTTCCCAAGGTTGCCTCCCAACCTTGTCCAAGGTAGGTGGAACCCTAATCTCTCTTGTACATACACATTCCCCTCTTAGAGTTCTATAATCCTACAAAAGCTGTGGATTGAATTTCCACAGCAATGGCAAAGAGCTTCAGCTAGAAAGAAGCTGTGTTTTGAATGTTTTAATATACAGAAATTGACACTCATCTACTTCAGTATTCAAAAACTCTCTCTCTGGAATAGCAGAACAATGCCTCCTCCTCTATGTTTTCCTTGCTCACTACCACGAGCTGCTGTTGTGAAGCCAATCCTTCTGTCATCATCCTTTATTTTTACCTCTCCCCCAGTTTGTAAATCATTTTCTGTCTCTAAAAGATTAGAACGTGGTAAAAGCTGCAAAGTGACTAAGAAAATGGGCCCTCTGTGAGTCAACAGATCCGCTCCCCATGTGTCCTTGAGTCATATCTGCTGAGGCCCCTTGACACCGACCAAGTTTTCCTCCTAGTAGCAAGACTGAAGAACACATTGTGCTGTGGGGGGAGGGGATGGTTCCCACCTTCTGTGGCCTGTATCACTCCCAACCTTGCCCAAGCACCTGAGAGAGTAAAGTGCTGCTTTGAAAAGATTGGGAAGTGTCTCAAGCATAAAGATATGTCTGAATTTGTTTTTCCTTTTTGGTATGAGCCTAAGCATGAAACCTCTATTCAACTAGACACGCTTGAAAGAGGGGCACGTACCAAAAAAACCCCACAACCCAGGGCAGAGAAAGATTCATTTGAGGGGAGAAAGGGGACATAATGAAGGGAAAACCTCGACTTTAGGCACAAGATCCTGTTGGTGAGAGAGTCCAGACACTGATTCTTGGTGGGATACAGAAACCTCAGGATACCAAGATCTATGTTGTTGAGAAGGCTAATGTCGTAGGGAGAGAGCGGGGGTGATGTTGGGAGGGGTAGGAGTTTACCTAAGGTGGAGCTAATTATTTTTGTTAACTAGAGGCTAAGCTTAGTTTTTTTTTTCCACGCGCATACTGTCAATACCCTCCAAATTTCAGTGCCCTAGGGCAGAGCCCCAGTCACTATAACCTTGTTATAGCTCCGTTCCCCTAGTCCTCCTCACACAACCTGAAGAATTAATGCTATTTTATAGATGGAGAATTCTAAGTATAGTGGAAAGAGTTTTGGCCTTGGATGGAAGACCGGTTGCATCACTTATTAGCTGTGTGACTATTAGCAGGGCATTAACCTCTCTGAATCGAAGCTTCAAATCTGTAAAATGGAAATAATAGTAATATTGAAAATGTTCATGATAATGATGATGATGAGGATGATGGTGATGAAGATCATACTCCTTTCCCTCTGGGGTTATTTTGGGGAAAACACTTTGGAAATTTGAAAAGTCCGATAGAAATACGAGCTCAAGTGACTTGTTAATACAAATGTGAATCTGAATTTAAAGAACATGGTACTCTGGCTGGGGCAGCTTACAGTCCTGTTTCTGTTTCCCAAGTACTCACCTTGTGTTTCTTTTCTTCAATGCTCTTACTTCACTCCCTTTTCTCTTATTACCAGCTTAAAAATGATACATAGGCTGGTCTCTAATGGCACAGTCAACAACTGCAAGATTTGGGTAAAGTGGAAATTCCCAAATTTGACAAATCAAGCCATTTTCTTCATAGAACCTTTCATTCCCTTTTTTCCTCATCACTGCCCTAAAGCTCGAGATGACGTCGAAGGTATTACACTAGGCACCAAGGCCTAATGGTGCCAACGCTACGATATTCCTTGGAGCAAACTCTGTAGAGAAGAAGGACCCAGCATCCCATGCTGCTTGTAGCTCTAAGGGACATAGTCAGAGACCATTAGCAGAAGCTGTTTCGCTCATCTTCTTAGCTGCTGCTGTGCCCTGGGAGCTAAGGGACCTCTGGGACGCAGGATGAATGGAGCCCTGTTTGCCTTAGAAAGCCTGGATCTGAGATTTTAAAGCTGGCACAAAGGGCGGAATTTCTGTGGCTTTCTAGAAGCTGTCATGTCCTTCTTGACTCTGTGAAGCGAGAACTTGTGAATGGGTCTCATTGCTTCCAAAAGAAGTTTCCATTTGGGATATCTCTGGCTGGAGTCACTAGGGCATTGCCTTATGTCCAACAAGAATTCAGAAACAATGCCTTTCCTCCACCTCAAACAAGAAAGTGAGTTAGGGTGGATAGATGGAGGAGAAAAGACTGTTTAAAAACTGCAGGAGAAGAGGTCCGAAGGGTATCATTAAAAGAGTGTAGGGCCAGAAAGGAGGTGAGCCAGTCATGTAGTGAGGATGAGGGATAAAACGTAAATACTCATGGAGTATTTACAGGAGTCCTTGGAAAAGAATAGCACAAGAAAAGGAACTATCATCTCAATAGAGCCTGTGCCCAGTGAGTTCATATACCGTTTCTACTGGATTGGACTACATTGTATGATCCTTTAAGGCAGAGGTCATGTCTTATGTATGGATCTCAGAGCAATGATTTCCACAAAACAGTCCCTCAATAAACCCTTTTTGATGTGTTGATAAACTTCTCCCAAAGCTTTCCCTTATAGATGGCTCAAAACTTTCAGAACTTTCCAGTAACTCTCCATTTTCCATCATTAGCTAAGTTTGGTCTTGAGTCCATGCAACATCATTCCTTGGTTTCCTTCCCACACCTCACACCCTATCTCCTTTTTAGTTTCCTTTTGTGTATTGTCTCCCTTCATTAAATTTTAAACTCCTTGAGGACAGAGACTGTCTTATTTGTATCCCCAGTGCTTAGCACAGTGCCTGCATATAGTAGGTGCTTAATGTTTATTGAATCAAATTGATAGAACTTAAAGAAGATTGGTTGTGGTGAGATTAAGGCTGTGTGCATGCTGACAGACGTCCAGTGCCCTGTTCTCTCTTTGACCATCAACACAAAAGAACATAGATCACATAACTTCCAGGAACAGGAATGATGAGGTCTAGATCTTAGAAGTTGTCAATCTACCCCAAGAAACAAGAATGAAGAGATGTGACCACCTGGCTAGACTCTCAAGAGGAAGAGGTAGACCATTTTCTTGTACTGAACAGAGTCTGGCAACTGTTTGTACACTAAAGTACTTGTATTTTACTGTTTCATTCTAACAAACACATTCAGCCCCTATTATGTGCAGAGCACTGTGCTAGGTACTTGGGGGGAGCAGAGACTGAGAGATGTGGTACTTGCTCTTATGGATCTTAAAGTATAATAGGGGCTATGATGTGTAACTAAAACTATAATATTCAGTAGGACATGAGAAGAATATGACAAAGGTACAAGATGTTCTATGAGGTCTGAAGTGAGAAAAATCATTTCTGATTTAAGGTTTAACGGAAGGAAGATTTAGTTTTTTGAAGTGAGTCTTGAAGGCCGGAAGAATACTTCAGCATGTTGGAAAGAGGGTTCTTGGTGAAGCAGATTGGAGCAGATAGCTTCAGATGGTCCTTCCCATTCTGGGATTAATCAGAACCAAGAGCAAGAGTTCTTCAGCTGAGGTACACAGACCTGCCCCAAAGGGTCCATGGACAGATTTTAGGGAGTCCATGAACTTGGATGGCAAAAAATCCATCTTTATTTTCACTAACATCTACCTGAAATTTAGTGTTTTTTTGAATTATGAATAAAAAATATTCTGAGAAGTAGGCTTCACCAGATTGCCAAAAGGGTCTATGACAGAAAAAAGGTGAAGTGTCCCTGCATTAGAGGGTCGTCTGGACGTGGGGTATGTAACCAGAATAACACTGAGACTCTGTGAGGAGGACTGTCGTTGTTTGTTGTTCTTTAATGAAAGGAAAGAAAGCCAGAAAGTTCAGATCAATTATTCTTCCCTTGTTAGCTCTGGAATGAATTTTAGGGACTATTTAATCTAACTCCCTCATTTTCCAAAAGCAGAAACTGAGGCCCAGAGTGGTAAAGTAATTTGCCCCAAGTGATGCCGCCAGTGCATATAACGGCCAGAACTCGAGCCCACATCTTCTAAGTCTAGGCTTGTACTCATTCCTTTACATCTTTTTGGCTCCCAAATAACTAATTTCTTTGCTTCTGCCCTTCACCCTCCCCAAGTCCCAACTTCAATCTCTCAAATGAGACCAAAGATGATTAACAAGGAATATAAAAAATGGGATTCCTTCCATCCCTTGATTATTATATATTTGGTCTGTCACCTGCACATTCTCATCTGCGCAGTCTGTGAGCAGATTAGAAGTTCCTCGTGGTTAGAGAACATGTCAAACCCCATAAGGTCCCCAGCACAGTGACTTGAATGGGAAAACAAATATTTATTGATGCTGACAGTTGTGAAGCAACTACAGTTTCAGCTAAAAATGCTAGCATTAGGAAGGGAGGGACTGAACTGTGCTAAAAGGCATACACACTTTCCAATCTCAAGATCCATCTCTCTCTCTTGGATTTCTAGGGGATATCTGTATTGGGAAGAGATGTTGGAAGGTGTTTCAGGTCACAAATTTCTTTTCTGCCTTTGCATCTGTGTTGGGGACTTCCCAAAGCAACTTATCAATCCAATCTCCTCTGGGGTTGTCTCCTGTACATCTGTCCAGTCGTACCATCTGGACCATCAACACCATCAATGCACCATCGACAGCACCAGTGATTGGGTTTCTGAAGGCAGACCAGCAGGGGAATAGCAGTTACAAGTACCATCAAAAGGTCCAGAGAAATAGCTGGTGACTGATGGCTTGGGGGATAGATGACATGGGTCAATCTGTGATCCTTTACAGAGCTTAGGGGAGGGGCAAGTAGCTATTGTAACCCCAAAAGGTAAACAAGTTAAAATGGTAATTGAAGGCCTCATGGTAGGCAGAGACAGGCTACTGTATGTTCCTGGTGGTGACTTTCCTGGGAGCCTTCCAACACAGCAAGCTGCAGTTACCTATTGAAATGACCTTGGTGAAATTAGCCAAATGGCAAACAATATAGCTGTAATCATAGGAAACAAGCCTATGTTTGACTAGAAGAAGAGGTGGTCAATCCTCAGACAAAATCAATCCATCAATGGTTATTAAGCACCCATGATGTTCTAGGCCCTGGGCTAAGCTTTCAGGGGAAAAAGAGAAAAAAAGGCATTCCCTATCCTACAACATGCAGACAAATATCTACAAACAAGCTGTGCACAGGATAAAAAAGGAAATAATTAACAAAGGGAAAGCACTAGAATTAAAAGGGACTGGGAAAGGCTTCCTGTAAAAGATGGAATTTAATTTGGAATATAACATAAGTCAGAAAAGGTAGTAGGTTGAGATTATGAGGGAGCCCATTTCAGGCATGAAGGACAACCAGAGAAAATACCCAGAATAGTTAGGAGGCTGATGTCACTGAATCGAAGAGTATGTGTTGGGGAGGAAAGTGTAAAAAGATTGGAAAGGTAGTGGAGGTGAGGCTATGAAGGACTTTGAACATCAAAGAGAATTTTGTAATTTGATCTGGAGATGATAGGGAGCCACAGGGGTTTCCTGAGTAGGGGCGTGACATGGTTAGACCTGTCCTTTAGAAAAATCACTGTGGTGGCTGAATGGAGGATAGCTCAGAGAGGGGAGAGGCTTGAAGCAGGTAGACTTTGCAGTAAGCTATTACAGTAAGTGATGGAGACCTGCACTAGAGCGGTAGTAGTGTCAGAGAAGAGAAGGGGGTATATTTGAGAGATGTTGCAAAGGTAAAATCAACAGATTTTGGCAACAGCTTGGACATGGAGGGTGAGAGAAGGAGTCAAGAATGATGCCTAGGTTGGGAGCCTGAGGGACTAGTAGGATGAGGTTACCATCTACAGTGATAGAGGAGGTGGTAGGAGGGGAGGATATAAAGGGAAAGATAATGATTTCTGTTTTAGACATATTTAGCTAAAGACATCTACTGGACATACAGTTTGAGATCTCTGAAAGGCTGTTGGAGATGTAAGATTGGAAATCAGCCAAAAAGGTCAGGGTAGGACAGGCATATTTGAGAATCATCTGTATAGACATGGTAATAAAATCTATGAAAGCTGATGAGCTTATCAAGTGAAGAAAGATAAAGGAGAAGAGGAGAGGGCCTAGGACACCTAAGGTCAGAGGGCATGCTCCAGCAAAGGAGATACTCTTATAGGTAGGAGGAGAACCAGGAGAGAGTTGAAAATCTAAAGAGGAGAGTATTAGGGAAGAAAGAGCGCTCAACAACGTCAAAGGCTGCAGACTGGTCAAGGACAATGAGGACTGAGAAAAGGCTGTTGGATTTGGCTGCTAGGAGATCATTAGTGACTATGCAATGAACAGTTTCAGTGGAATGATAAAGTCAAAAACCACATTAAAAGTGGTTAAGAAGTGAGTGAAAAGAGAGAAAGTGGAGGCCTATTTAGATGGCCTTTTTGTGGAGTTTAGCTATGAAGAGCAGAAGAGATATAGGATAATAGTTACTGGGGATGAAAAAATTGAATGAGGGTTTTTCAGGATGAGGGAGGCATGGACATGGTTTTTGAGAATGAGCCAGGGAACAGGAAGAGATTGAAAATAAGTGATAGAGCGGGGATAACAAAGGGAGTAATTTATTGGAGGAGACAAGATAGAATGGGATCATTTGAACAAGTTGAGGTGTTAGCCTTGGTAAGGAGTACTTCATCATGTGAGGCAGGAGTGAAACTGAAGATAGCAGAAGAAGGCATCTGAATGACAGGAGATGAGGAAAGGGGGAGAATTCAATTCAATTCAAAACCTTTTTAAAGTACTTGCTACGTAAGTGTTAAGTACTGGAAAAAGAGGGAGTTCATCCAGAATGCCCTCAATTTTTTCTGTAAAATATGAAGCAAGGTTTCCAGCTAAGAGAGAGTAGGAGGGGAAACATGGGAGGCTCAAGGAGGGATGAGAAGGTTTGGAAGAGCTGCTGTGGAGAACGGGATAGTGAGCTCATAAGAGAGGTATAGTAAGATTGCCTAGCAGCAGTGAGGAACCAATTGAGGTTGTGTAACATGAGCTGTAGTGGACCCAGTCAGAACGGTTGCATGATTTTTCCCCTCATCTTTATTCAGCAGCATGTGTATGGGAGTGAAGGAGGAGAACGATGAGAGAACCAAGGCTGAAGCTTGGCCGGGCATAATCAGGATTAGGACAAGGGTGCTTGAGAGTCAAGAGAGGAAGAGGGGGTAGAATTAGTTCACCAATAGGTCAAGATGGAGAAAAGAGGAGAGGGTGGCTAGGGCTTGGGAGGTGGCTTGGGGCCTAGACCCACTCCTTACTACCTGCCCTCAGGGGATACTTTGTGCCCAGCAGGAGATGTGGTCAAAAGAACTCTAAGCCCTTTCTTGATGCTTGTCAGAAGTAGTAGACTAGCTGCAAAGGAAGAAATCCTTTGGGATTGATAGAGGATATTTGGCCTGGAATCTCTCATGTCCAGTAGGAGATGGAAGGAAAAAATGACAGGAGATGGATGAACAGTCTGAATGTTAGATGATATCTCTAGGACAATAAAAGAATAAGAGAAATATCTCCAGCTCTTTTGAGGATTTAAGGGAGAATGTGAGCATGAATCATACAGAATCAGAAGATGGGGGTGCTGCTGTTAGCATAGAGGCAGTATCCTTATGGATACAACCACAGCTCTATTAAAGCTTTGAAGTAAATGTCATATTGTTGCCTGGCTATGTCAAAAGTACCTTGAAGGAAGGGACTATGTGCCTTCCCCAAGTGTGTCTTTAGTATTTCCTCATTCCCCCATAAAATTACAGTAATCAGTCCTATTCTTCTTAAATGCAGGCCTGGTGGTTAAGTGTTTGGGGGTCTTGTAGTTTGTGTAAGTGCTTTGAGATTTGGGGGGAAAGGGACAATAGAAAACCAAGGGATGGTAGTAATTCCACGAAGTACGCTTTCCCTCACATGTACATTCTGGTCTCTTTGGAGCTCTCTGTTAAGGCCTGCTGAGCACTTCCTGTGGATGCTATCTGGAGTTAAGTGCAAACTAAACAGTATCTTGAATTTCTAACATGTTATGAGGCATAGCAGATGACTCTGTATAATCAAATATGCCATTCCACATTCCATTTGTAATTTTACAATTTAGCTCTCTGCATCATTTAAGCATATACAAAACCTCTACAGAAATCCTCATTTTTTACAAAAGCTTTTATATGTGAGTTTCAGGCTGATTTTTTTTTGGATCTTTGTTGTGTCTAATGAGACCCTTGCTAAGTTTTCTCTGTGCAAATTGTGATCAGGAGAACAGGAAAAAAACCCAATAGAATAGAATGATTGAATGAAAGATGGATAGACAGATGATGGACAAATCATAGATAAAGATACTGGTCCAGGAGAAAGAAATGTGTGGGGAAGAGGTCCTTGCTGGATTTGGAATCCTAGCTCTGTTACTTCCTACTTCTGTGACCTATGACAAGTCAATTAACCTCTGTGGGCCTTGGTTACTTTCTCTGGAAAGCAAGGAGATTGGACTAGATGATCTCTGAGGTCTCTTCTAGTTTAAAAACCTATGGACCTTTACAAATTAGAACAGGATAAGTGAGCATCAGGTATCAGTGAGCATCAGCCCAGCTGAGAAATTGATCATCCTTTCCTTTCTAATTTGATCATTATGCATGGTTTTCCTGGCTCTCTCTGGAGGAGCCGGGAGTAAGTAGCAGGAGAGTCGCATTTTAGCTACAGATAAATGCTTGTGTGCTCTAGGTTGAGTTTCATGAGGTAATAATGGTGCTTTAGCATTTATATAGCACCTTAGGACTGAAAGCTTTTTACAACCAGAGGCAACATGGTACAGTGGAAAAATTTGCAGAATTTGGATTCACAGGACCTATGTTTAAAACCTGGTCCTGCAACTCTTGGTGTGATCTCTTGGCCTCCGTGTCTTCATCTGTAAAATGAGAGGATTAAATTAAATAACTTCTAAAGTTCTTTCCAGTTCCAAGTCTATGTTGCTCCTGTGACCTAGACTTCAATTTCAGCTTAGCTTCTTACTGTGACCACAGGCTTAATTTCAATTCTCGAAGCCTTGATTTCCTCATATATCAAATGGGGACAATAACATTTCTACTCCCTAGATCACAGGGTTCTTATGAGGAAAATACTTAATAAACCTTAAAATGCTATATCAATAGTGCTCGCTATGTATTTGACCTGGCACAGGTCACTTAATGTCCCTGGGCTCCATTTCCTTAGCTTTAAAAGAAGGTTTTTGAATGATGTGATTTCTAGGATCCCTTCCAGATCTAAATCCATAGTTCTATGCAAATTATTATTATGTGAGGTATTCCTACATATTCTCTTAGTGTACTTATCACTAGCTTCATTTTGTTCATGAAAAAACTGAGGCTCAGAATGAGCTGAAATGCCTTCCCCAAGGTGAAGCTAAGACAGACTGAAGAGCAGTCACTGGAACTGAAGATGGACAGAAAGTGGAAGCAACAGGAGTTATGGAGTCTTATGCACATTTTTCAAATTAAATAGATCGTTTTGGTGGCCAAATGCCCCTTGGAACATGTAGGAAAGGAGAACTTGGAGTTATTTGCAAAGCTATTGGAAAAGAGGCTATCACTGAGGCTTCCTTTGCTGGATTTCTATTCTTTTCTGCATCTTCTGTGCCTGTCTTCAATTCAGTTCAATGCAACATTTATTAAGTGTCTACCCTGTGCAGGGCAGTGAGTGAGGAGCTGGTGATACAGAGACAAAGACAAAGCTGTCCCTGACCTCAATAACTGTGTGTTCCACGAGGGAAGATACAACATGAACATAAATAAAATAAATACAAAGTATATAACAAATAAAGTAGAACACTGAGAAATGGGGGACATCAGGAAAGGCCATATACGTAAGAGGTTGTCTTGAGCTGTGCTTAGAAGGAAACTTGGGATGCTGGGAGGGAGGAGAACAGGGAGAGCTTTCCAGATATGGAGGACCAATTGTACAAAGGCAGATGAGAGATGGAGATGCTTAGTGTGAGATTCCTAATCCATCCAGGTGGAGAGGTCCACCAGGCACTTGGTAATACGGGAATGAAATTCAAGAGAACATTAGAACTTTTCCTGCCAATAAGATTATATAAACTCTGTAAGAGGCAAGTAGTGTCGTTTTCCATACATCTGTTCTATCCCCTAGAGGCAATTAGATGCAGTGGATAGACGTGACTGAATAGCAACATTCTAATCTATCCTCATGCCAAGATCATATTCCTAGACTAACACAGGTCTGTTCATGTCACCCCCTGCTCCCATGGCTCCTTGTTGCCCATAGAATAAATGCAAAGCCTTCTTTTTGGTACTTGATGTCCTCTACAAGCTGACTCCAGACTACCTTTCCAGACTTAATACATATTTATCCTTTTTGTGCACTTTTTGGTATAGCCAAACTGTGTTTTCTGCTGTTCCACTCTCAAGATAGAATTCTATCTCCCCTGTCTATGCCTTTACTCCATGCTAGGCATGGAGCTAAGTTCAAATTTACCCTCAGATGCTTACTGTGTGACCCTGGGAAACTCATTTGACCTTTATCTGCCTCAGTTTCTTCAACTATAAAATGAATATAAGAATAGCATCTACCTCCTAGGGTTGTTGTGGAGATAAAATGTGATAATATTTGTCAAGTTCTTAATACAGTACTTGACATATAATAGGCATTTAAATGCTTTTTTCTTCCCCGCTGCAGTATTCAGCACAGCTCTGAGCATATCGAGATAGAGACTGAGAGCTGGAAGGGACATGAGAGGTCATCTTGTCCAGTCCCTTCAGATGAGGGAAGGCAGGCCCAGAAAGGTCAAGTTGATTTGTTTAGGATCATACAAGTGGCAGAGCTGGTACCAACCCCGTCATCCTATTCCAGTGTTTGCCCACTAGAGCACATAGCTTCTCATGGTAAGTACTAACAAATATTAATTGATAAATGAATGAATGAATAAAAAAATTTTTTGGCTTACTATGTGCCTAGCACTTAAAATAAAAAAATAGAAAAGAAAGACAGACCCTTTTCTTAAGCAACTCTTGTCTTCTTGATTGTATCTCTTCAATATCTCTCTTATCAGTCTCCTTCTTTGTATTCCTACTATTCCCTAGTTAACACCCCCACGGCTTCCTGTTCTAGATTATTATAGTTATATCCTAACTGGCCTCTCTGTGTATAGACCAGGCCCATTCCAGTCTTGGGGCAGTTAAGTGGTGCAGCGGGTAGAGCTGTGGGCCCAGAGTCAGGAAGATTCATCTTCCTGAGTTCAAATCCAGCCTCAGACATTTACTCTCTGTGGCAAGTCACCTAAACCCATTTGCCTCAGTTTTCTCATCTGTAAAATGAGCTGGAGAAGAAAATGGCAAACCACTCTAGTATATTTGCCAAGAAAACCCCAAATGGGGTCACAAAGTGTTAGATGTAACCCAATAACAACATTCTAATCTATCCTCATGCCAAGATCATATTCCTAGACTAACACAGGTCTGTTCATGTCACCCCCTGTTCCCATGGCTCCTTGTTGCCCATAGAATAAATGCAAAGCCTTCTTTTTGGTACTTGACGTCCTCTACAAGCTAACTCCAGACTACCTTTCCAGACTTAATACATATTTATCCTTTTCGTGCACTTTTTGGTATAGCCAAACTGTGTTTTCTGCTGTTCCACTCTCAAGATAGAATTCTATCTCCCCTTTCTACGCCTTTACCCAGGCTGTCTCCTATGCCTGGAATACAGCCACCTCTTCCTTCTATCTCTTAGAATTCCTTGTTTCCTTCATAGCTTTAGCTCAAACGCCACCTCTTACATGGGGCCTTTCTTGATTTCCCTAGTTGCTGGTACCATTCCACCAAAGTCACCTTCTATTTGTTTTGTAGCATATTCTATGCTACAAAATATTCAAATATTCTATTTGTTTTATAGATATTTTGCATATATTTGTACAAGTGCACATTCCGTTACCCCAAAAGAAGGTAAACTCATTGATGGCAGGGACTGTTTACTTTTTATCTTTGTATCCCCAGGGGATCAAAGGCATAGGGCCTGGCATATAGTAAGAGTTTGTTGAATAGTTTGACGATGCATACTAATGGAACACACTTTTCTTTAAGCAAATCCCCATGAATGACTCCAGTAATTCTGACTGCTCCATTAATGTTTTAAATGACTTGCCAATTCAGCTAGCCATGTGGGGCTTTGTGGGTACACTAGAGCTCATCATACCAAGGCATGTGGCTGCGACTGAAACTCTTGCACAGAACCATCCTTTTCCTGAACTTCTACAGAACATAATCTAAACCATAGTTCACCACTTGGCTTTATATTGGCTTGTGCCATTTATTAATTGGATAATTTAGTTCCCCTAATTGCAAGCTCCTTGATATCAGGGACATAGTGTTGTGTTTCACTTGAAACATAAAACAGATCTTAGCTCAGTGCAAGGAACACTTCCTAACAATTAGAGCTACACACAAATGGAATGAGCTGATCCTAGAAGTAGCAAATCCTTATTCACTGGAGGTCTTCAAGATTTCGGGGGCAGAGTTATTATAGAGAGATTTTTATTCAGGTGTGGGTTAGACTAGATGGCCTCTGAGGTCCTCTCTATCTCTGAGATTTGGTGTCCATTTTACCTGCTCCCCTTCCTTCTCTTCCTCTTCTTCCTCCTTATCCCTTTTTATTTCTTCCTGCTTTTCCACCCACTCTATCTCTGATTTCTCCATCTTAAGCTGTTGTTTTTGGGAGCTCTGTGTAACCAGTTCTGTAAAATGCTTTCTCGTTTATCTCATCCTGTAAAGACTTTTGGGATACTTGGTATAAAAGATACTATAAAAAAAGAAATGGAACTGAATTTCACTGAATTTTAAAGTCCTATGCGTGTGAAGTGCTCCTGGGCAGAAGGAGGAAAGGCAGGGAGAGAGAGAAAAAAAAAGTAAAATTACTTCATGCACAGCAAGAAGACTGACTAATTAGCCTCTGCCAAACAACCCTTGATTTCCCAAATCTCTCCTGTTGACCAGAAAAATGGGAGGGGAATAGATATGATAAACTCTGACTCCAGGGGAAATGATCCCAGGAGGGAAAAGAAGAACCAAGGTAATATGCTGTTCCTAGTCAGGTCTGTAGGACAATCTTTTTTTTTCACTGTAGAAAGGCAAGACAGCGTGCTAGAAAGAATGCTAGTTTTGGAGTCATAAGACTTCAGCGAGGCTTCAGGCTCTGCCATTTTCTAAATGTAGGTCCTTGAGCACATCATCTGTCAGAGTCACAGTTTCCTCATCCATAAAATGGGGATAAATAATAGTTGTTTTACCTACCTCATCGAGTTGTCATGAGAATCAATGATATGTGTGCAAAGGACTTTGTAAACCCTAAAATATTATACAAATGTAAGCTATTATGCTCCCTTGGGGATGCTACTACGGTAACCTATCAAAATGCACTGGGGTAATAGCAGAGCCCCCAAACAGTATAGCCTGAATGATATGCATCAAAAGAATCATTATTCCTTTGGTTTAAAAGGTTCTATTCATCAATACCCATTGAATGAAAATGAATTTATTTGTGCTTTAGGTACTGTGTTTCATGAATACAGAATCTGGAGTCAGTAGACTTCTGTTTGAATCCTGATTTGGGCATTAACATTCTGCGTGCCCTTGGGAAGGTCATATAATAATGATAATAGAGAGCATTTACGTAGTGCTTTGAGGTTTGTGAAATACTTTACATATGTTATATCATTTGCTCACATGTCAACCCTGGGAGGGTGGTACCTTATTATCCCCATTTTACAGATAAAGAAATTGATCCTGGGAGAGGTGAAATTAACTTGCCTAGGCTCATATGTCTAGGAAGGGCCTAAGGTAGAATGTGAACTCGGGCCTTCTGCACAGGTCTAGCACTCTTGGTGTCCTCCAAGATTCTACACGTGGGCCTCCTCAGTTAGCTACCTTAAGCTACTCGTTTAATTTTCTTATCTAACACAATGAGGGGGTTGATGATCTCTAAGTTCCCTTCTACCTCTGAGACCTATGATCCTACATCAGGATACTGTATTAGGCTCTTTAGTGGATCCAAGTGAATTGAACGATGGTGCCCACCCTATGGAAATTTAAGATTCAGTTAAAAAGCATAGTCTGGGCTTTTCTAGGCATGCCAAGTTCTCCTAAGGAGACACTCTTGAGGGGTCTTTTGACCATGACCAGTTTGCTTAACATGGAACCTTCCGCATCCCCTACCATGTGGATGGGGTAGCCTCCTTTGATTGGCTCCCTATGTCTTTGAAATGGTAGATACTGAGCCATTTGACCTTTTTTTCCTCCTAATTTTTTTTTTTTTGGCAAATCTAATCTGCTGTATCCAGAGGGTGTAGATCCCAGTTCACCCACAGCAAGAATACCCTGAAATGAACCAGTGAGAAGGGAAAAACTTTCCTTCCCTTGCTCCTTTTCTTTTACCTGACTCTAGGAAATGCATCTGCAGGTGTCACTTTCTATTCTATGTTATTTGTGCTCCCCAAGTGCTAGAGACAATTGCTATAGGACCCCAAAACTCTTGGAGCCAGGATTGCATTGGTGCATGTGGAGTAGGAGGGATGGTGTAGTCAGTCAGTCTGGCAGGGAAACCCTGGGGAGCCAGGGTGCATGGGACCCAAGCCCAGTAGGGGATTTGGAACTTAGAGAAGACTCTCTAACAGGTCTGCACAACCTGCGGCTCACTTGTTGCATGCCAAAGGATTTCAGGAGGCCTGTGAAAAATGTAGAGGAAAACACACTACAATCCTCTGGCATGCCCTTGGGTGTTAAGATTGTGCAGGCCTGCTCTATAGGGAAGTGAGCTAACCTTTGAACCTAATTCCCTTCCCCTTCCCCTTCCCCTTCCCCTTTCCCACAGACTCAGACCATACAGTGTGGAGGGGGATTATGCCTCCCATGTTTTAGGGTAAATTTTGTGATTACACCTTCTGAAATAAATGTCTTTGTAAAAGCTAATCTGATTGTCATTGGCTAAATGGAACTGTAGTACAGGAGACCACCCTCTTCCACTTAGTGGAACACCATTGATCTGGAGTCTGGAGTCATGTGTAGAGAGCCTAGCCCCCTTAATGGTACTGGAGCACTGGGAATAGAGTAAAAATCTAACCTACTTGGCCTTCAGTCAGTGGGGGCAAGGGTAGCTTTGCTACAAATATACTAGCCAGAAGTTAAATAATTAAATTAAAAATCTAAATGAGATAACAATAATAGGACTGTCACTGGGCTGTATATGAAAAGTTCCAAGTGAAAAGTAATAATACCTTGCATTTCTATAGTGCTTTAAGATTTATAAAGCATTTGCTTCAAAATATCACTATTAGGTAGGTGGTACAAAGATTACTACCTTCATTTTATGGCTTGATAAAACTGGGAAAATTGCTGGATGATAGAATTTGGAGGATTTGGAATTGGATTTAAAGAATAGTTATTACTGGGTCAATGCCAACCTGAAGGGAGGTCTATATTGTAGTGCCTCAGGGACTGGTCTTCTTCCTGTGATGTCGAGTATTTTTGTCAACAGTCAGACAAAGGCATAAATGGCACACTTAACAAAGTTGTGGATGATACAAAAACGGGAGGCACATCCAATATGGTGGATCTGAAATACCTTAACCGTCTAGGAATGAAGGATTGAATCTGGTAATTTGAAATTTCATAGGTATAAATGTAAAGTCCTGGACTTGGGTTCAGAAAAATCAAATGTATAAATGAAGGTCGGGAAAGATAGGCCTAGGAACTGCTTTCTGTGAAAAAAGATTTTGGGATATCAGTGGGTTCCAGTGTTAACATGAGTCATTTGTGTGACATGGCAGTTAACAAAGATAACATAATCTTTAGCTGTATGAATAGAAACATAGTCTCGAAAATGTGTATATATGTGGATGTTGCGTGGGTGAAACAGTGCCGTTTTTTTTTCAGCTTTTCTAAGACCACAGACCACAAATGGAACATTGTGTTTAGTTCTTGGTGCCACATTTTTGGAATTACATTGACAAGTTAGAACACATGCAGAGAAAGTTCACTAGATCTGGCTAGATAACTTGTTATTTTCAATCCAAAATTTCTTTAACTATAGTTTTTTTTTTTCAGTCCATCAGCATTCACAAGTCTCCAGAGCTATTCTGAGTTTTTCTGGACAAGACAATGTTGCTTAAAATGGATACAAAATATCTTAGGCTTGGATTGTGTTCATTGTCATCCATCTCATATGTACACGGAGAACCCACCTTGGCTGGAGGCCAAGTGAGAGGCAGCCCAGCACAGTGTAGAGAGAGGCCAGGACATCAGGAGTGAGGGTGTGCAATTCAGTCTTCCCTTTGGTTACTTCTTAGCTTTGCAATTATGGCTTAGTCACATAAGCTCAATGAGCTTCACTTTCCTCATCTGTGACATGGAAATGATGAGATCTCACAGGTTTGTTGTAAGTATCAAATGAGATAGTGTGTGGAAGTGGCTTTGAAAATGTTCCAGTTGCTATATAGATGTCAGCTAGTAATATCTCCTGGAGAGCTTTATCCTGGAATAGTTATTCATGCCTCTGGGCGTGGCCAAGATGTAGTACTGGGCAGAGATGGATGAAGAGGCAAGAAAAGCTAATATAAGCAAGTTGTAGAAAATTTATGTTTAACCTCTACATCAAGGTCATCTATGTGGGTTGAGGTGAACGAAGGATCTCCGAATCAAGTCAAGCCAACAAGCATTTATTAAATGAGTACTATGTACCAAGGCCTGTGCCAAATGATACAAAGGATGTTGGGGATACAAAGAAAGGCAAATAAACAAATGCATAGATTAATAAAAATTATGTACATAAATACACAGATAGTCCCTGCCCTTGGGGAGATCATATTCTCACAGGACAGACAACATGCAAACAACTATGTATCTTTCACAATTTAAACACTGTAATTGGGAAGTAGTGTCCAAGGGAAGCCACCAGTAGTGGCAGTAGTAGAGGGAGTAGAAAAGGCTTTTTGTAGAATGTGGGATTGGAGCTGAGTATTGAAGCCAGGGATGCCAGAAGTCAGAGGTGAGGAGAAAGAGCATTCCAGCCATAGAGGTTGGCTAGTGAAAATATACAGATTTGAGAGATGGAGGGTTTTGTGTGAGATCAGCAAGGAAGCTGGTGTCATTGGATGACAGAACACATGAAGAAGAAGATATTAGAAGCTTGGAAAGTTGGGAAAGGGCCATCTTACGAAGGCTTTAAATATATTACAAATAAAGATGTAAAATACAGAACATTTTATATTTGATCTATCCTAGGGGTAATAGGGAGCCATGGGAGTTTATTGAGTAGGATAGTGACATGATCTATGCTTTTAGGAAATGACATGATCTATGCTCTTTGCAGTTGAGTGGAAGAAGATGGACTGCAGGGGACTGAGATAGGGGGACCAGCTTGAAGACTATTGCAGTAGTCCAGATGTGAGGTAAGATAGTCAGCACCATAGTGGCAGCATCTATGTCAGCAGGAAAAAGGACATATACAAGTGATATCGCAAAAGTAGAATTGATATGATTTAGCAACAGACTGGATATGGGGTGTAAGAATGAGGAGTCAAGGAAAACACTGAGGTTGTGAGTCTGGGGGATGGAGAGGATGGTGGTTCCCTAAGCCTTCCATCTCCTGCTGGTTGTAGCATGTTCCCTAAGGAAGGGCCTTCAGGGGCTTCTTCCATCTGCCCCAAGGCAACCACTTCCATCTGTATCGGTATAAGGCATGTGTCACCTCCTGCTGCTAACCTAGTCTCCCAATGGGGATATGGAGAACCTCCAGTGCAAAGAAAATGAACACTCCTTTCAACTTAGGCTTCCCACTCTTTCTGTACCTGTCCTTTGAGGGTACAGGTGTGGCACCCTCCACTCAGCTCTGGACTTCTCACACTTGTTCACACCCTTCACATCCCAGTGATTCTGAACTGCTCTAGATCACCCCCAACTCCATTCCTCATCATCTACCACCTGATTCCTCATTTCTATCCCCCTCAATCCTCCCATACCAAAATTTCATTTTAACTCCACCCAGCCCTTCCAGTGTGTACTCTGGAATGCTGGTTCCATAGGCAACAAACAAACTTCCCTTCGTCTTAAATTTATTCCTCTCCCACTCCTTCCATTTATTAGCTATGAAATTTATTAGCTATGAAAGCTGGCTTCCTCCTGACAGCACAGCTTCCCTGGTCACTCTTTCCAGTAATGGCTGTACCGTTATTCATTCTCCTTGGCTCACTGGTTAGGGTAGGAGAGTTGTAATACACCTTGCTCCCCATTGCCACTTTCAGTTTCCTCCCCCATTTAGTAACCTGTCTTCCTTTAAGGTTCATGTGATTCATATCTACTACCCAATCAAAATGTTGGTAGCTATGTTCTACAGACTCCCAGGTCCTTCTGCTTCCTTTATGAAGGCATACAATTTTTATCTCCTCCCCAACTCCTGCCCTCATACATACATACATACATAATTCAACATACATGCTGATTTTCCCTCAAATACCCTAACCACTCAATTCCTCAACCTACTCACCTCCCATGAGCTACTTACTATTTCACCCTACCTCAGCCACACACAAAGATGGTCACACACTTGATCTTGCCACTTACGCACAAATGTACCACCTCCGTGTTCAAGAATTCTGAAATTTACCTATCTTGCCAATTTATTGGCTTTTCATCTCTCCTTTTGCCTTCCCTTACTAACTTTACTCTTTATTTGTACTGTGACCTGCAATCTTTTGATGCCTCCATTTTTTTCCAGGCCATCTCCTCTGCACCAGCCATGATCTCTTCTCCCTATCTTGACTTCTTAGTGGCTAGTTCAACTCTATACTGTCCTCCTCTTTTGAACCCTTATCCCTCTTATCGTATTGTTGATTAGGCCCAGAGAAGCCTCAGCCTTGGATCACTCCCACTATTAGTCACCCTTGCTCCTACACATGTGCTGCTGAGTGAAGGTGGGGAAAAATCACACAACCATTCTAAATGGGTCCACTATGATTTTATCTTATGTAACATCAATTGGGCCCTCACTGCTGCTAGGCAATCCTATTATGCCTCTCTTATCAACTCACTACCCCACTCTCCACATCAACTCTTCCAAACTTATTCATTCCTCCTCAAACCATGCATGGTTCCCCTTCCCCTGACTCTCTAAGCTGAGAATCTTGCCTCATATTTTCCAAAAAAAATTGAAGTCATGCACTGTGAACTCCTTCTTCTCCTCTCTTTATCTCCTACTGCTCAGGTGCCTCCAGCCACTATCTCCTCCTTCACCCCTGTGAAGTAGCCTCACTCCTTACCAACCAAGGCTAGCCCCTCTACTTGTACAAGTGATTCCATTTCATCCTGTCTCCTCCAAGAGATTGCCCCCTCTGTTATTCCCACTTTTCATTTATTTTCCA
This sequence comes from Phalanger gymnotis, assembly GCA_028646595.1. NCBI lineage: Eukaryota > Metazoa > Chordata > Mammalia > Diprotodontia > Phalangeridae > Phalanger > Phalanger gymnotis. The sequence goes on along the minus strand of CM053622.1, from coordinate 679,948,526 downwards.
TCTCTACCCTCCTTTCCTACTGCCTACAAACATCCCTGCATCTCCCCTATTCTGAAAAAAACCTTCACTTGACCCTTCTATCTCTGCTATCATCCTATATCTCTTCTGCCCTTTGTAGCTAAACTCCTTGAAAAGGTCCTCTACAATACTGTCTCCACTTTCTCTCCTCTCACTTTCTTCTTACCCCCTAACAATTTGCCTTCTGACCTTTTTACCCCATTAAAACCGTTCTCCCCAAAGTTACTAATGATTACTTAGTTGCTACATCCAATGGATTTTCTGTCAATGCTCATTCTCCTAGACCTCTCTGCAGCCACTCTTTCCTCCTTGAATACTCTCTTCTTTCCTGGTTTTCTTCCTACCAATCTGACCACTTCTTCTCTGTCTTCCTTTGCTGGATCCTCCTCCAGATCATGCCCTCTAACTGTAGATGTCCTCTCTGGGTTTTGTCCTGGGTCTTCTTCTCTTCCCCCTCTCTACTACTTCACTTGGTGATCCCATCCTCTCCCACGGGTTTAATTACCATGTCTACGCTAATGATTCTCAAATCAACCTTTCCTGCCCTGATCTCTCTGCTGATCTCCAATCTCATGTCTCTAATTGCCTTTCAGACATCTAGAACTGGATGGCTAGTAGACATCTTATATTCATTATGTCCAAAACAGAGCTCATTATTCCCCTCCCCATCGCAACCTCCCCCCCCCCCAATCTTCCCTATTACTGTAGAGGGCAGCACCATCTTTCTAGCCCTCCGGGCTTTAACCTAAAGGTCATCCTGGATTATTCTCTGTAGCCCCCATATCCAAGCTGTTACCAAGGTCTGTCGATTTTACCTTTACAAGATCTCTCAGATATGCCCCTTTCTCTCCTCTGACACTGCCACGGCTCTAGTCCAGGCGCTCATCACCTCACACGTGGATTATTGCAATAGCCTGCTGTGGTATCTGCCTGCTTCAAGTCTTTTCCCACTCTAATCCATCATTCCCTAAAGTGATTTTCCTAAAATGTAGGCCTGATTATGTTACCCCACTCCTCAATAAACTCCAGTGGTTCCCTATTGCCTCCAGAAGCAAATACAAAATGCCCTGTTTGATATTCAAAGGCTCCAATAACCTAGCCTTCCTACCTTTCCGGTCTTCTTTATCTTATTCCCCAACACCAACTCTAGTCCCCTCCTACCTTTCTACTCTTCTTATATTTCACTCCCCAACACAAATTCTTCATTCTAGTATCACTGGCTGCCTGGCTGTTCCACAAACAAGGCATTACATCCCTTGGCTCCAAGCTTTCTCTCTGCCTGTCTCCTGTGTCTGCGACATTCTCCCACCTCACTCCAACTATTGACCTCCTCGACTTCCTTAAAGTCCCAAGTCAAATCCTCCACTTTATAGAAAGTCTTTTCTAACTCCTCTTAATTCCAGTGCCTTATCTCTGTTTATTATTTCTTATTTATCCTTATATATAGCTTGTTCCATATATATGTATATATATGTATATATATACATATATATATATACACATTTGTTTCTTACTTATCTTTGTTTATACCTTGCTCCATAAATATACATATTTGTTTGCATGTTGTCTCCCTTATTGGTTTGCAAACTCCTCGAGGACAGGGACTGTCTCTTCACTTTCTTTTCATCTCTAATGCTTAGCACAGTGTCTGGCACACAGGAGGCACTTAATAAATGTTTATTGATTGGTTGATAGTGCCCTTGACAAAAATACGAAAGTTTGGAAGAGGTGAGGGTTTTGAGGGAAATGTAGTAAGTTCAGTTTTAGACACTGAGATTAAGCTATCTATGGGGCTTCCAGGTTGAGATGTACAATAGACAGCTGCAAATGAGCCTGGCAGTCAGGAGAGAGGTTAGGGAGGGATAACTGGATCTGAGAATCATCTACGTACATGTGAGAAATACTCTATGGGATCCGAGATCACCAAGGAAAGTTATATATAGGGAGAAGATAAGAGGGTCCAGGACAGAGCCTTGATGGACACCAAATATTTCAAATGAGATAACATCTGTAAAGTACTTAGCACAGTGCAAGGCAAATAATAGACTCTCAATAAATGCTGGTTTCCTTTCCTCCTCTCCTCACCCCTGTTTAGTGGGTGTGGCCTGGATGAAGATCCATCAAAGGAGACTGAGTTGCTGTTCAGTCATTTCAGTTATGACTCATTTGGGGTTTTCTTTGCAAAGATACTGGAGTGGCTTGCCATTTCCTTAATTGTTTCAATTATATCTGACTCTTCATGACCCCACGTCGGGTTTCATTGACAGAGATATTGGAGTGGTTTACCATTTAGTGGAATTAGGATTTGAATCCAGGTCTCTGGACTTCAAATTCTATGTTCTTTCCACTGTATAATGCTACATGAAAATGAATGCATGACTGAGACCTAACAATGATGTGATGACAGAAATATAAACATATCTTCTATCTAACTCTAAGATTTACAAAGCCCGCTCCCTGTGAGGTTAGTAGTACGAATATCATTACTCCTGTTTTACAGATGAGGAACCCTAGGTTCAGAATATTTAAATGGCTTGAAGTTATGCAGCTAGAGGAGTTAAAATTCTACCCTGAGTCTGTTGGCTCCAAGTTCAGTGCTCTCTTTGCTACCTATAGGGCACTTTTTCCATCACCCATTCTGAGGATCAGAAATTGTCCTCATCTCTTGGCTTTGAGTGTTGGTTGGCAGAACGTGGGCACACAGGTGGGCAGAGTTAAGACTGAGGACTTAGGAGCTAAGCGGCTGCAACTCTATCATAAAAATGGAAAATCCAACACAAAAATCTTCCATGCCCCTGGCTGGCTGATGTGAAGGGGGTGATTACTGGCCCTATACTATCCTCATTTTGATAAAGCTGTTTTTTTCACCCCCGCACCTATGTTCAAGGTTAATTCTGTGTTATTTTCTCCACTGCAGGCTTTCACAAAGTGCCACAGGGAGTAGCATTTAGTGAAGCAAGGCTGGGGAGGCAGGCAGTGGAGCTGTGTTAACTCTGAATGTGTCTGGGAGGCAGGCTTAAGCTGATGGCAGGAGAACAAGTGTTTTTCAGGTGTTAAAGGCAAAAGGAAAGAAGAACAGCTAGGCCTCTGGAGCCTCCACTCAGTCCCCTCCCAGGAGCTGTCTCTTTCAGAGAAAGCCACAGGTTGGCTCCCAGCTGCTGCTTCCAGATCCTTAGAGATTATGTTGAGAGAAGTCTGAAAAAGGGGGTGGGGGAGAGGCCTGGCTCACTTGTGGAATAATAGCTCTGGGGAGCATAGATACTGGTAATAGTGAGGAGAGCTAGGCGAGGTGTTAGCTATAGGCAGAGGGCTGACTAGGGAGGATGGCTGAGAAAACCTAATGGGGGTGGTTCAGGGACCCTGGGGGTTTGGCTAATGGACCCTGTTCTGATCTTTTTGGGAATATTCATTCTGTACATACTTCTCATCCTCTGTCTTCCCATTATAGGCTTGGAACTATAAGGAAAAGGAGAGATATGTTAGATTAGGTCACCCCCCTAAGCAGTCTGGTCAGTAATCAGTTATTAGGAAGAATCAGGGCGGTTTGCCTCCTTTAATACCTCTTTCTTGTTCAGTCATTTCCTACTTTTTGTGACACCATTTTGGGGTTTTCTTGTCAAAGATATTGGAGTGGTTTGCCGTTTCCTTCTCCAGTTCATTTTACAGATGAGGAAACTGAGGAAAACAGGGTTAAGTGACTTGCCCAGGGTCATATATCTAATAAGTGTCTGAGGTTGGATTTGAATTCAAGGAGATGAGTCTTCCTGACGCCAGGCCTGGCACTCTATCCACTGTACCACCTGGCTGCCTCTAGAGTCAGGGAACATGGGTTCAAATTCTGAATTTTTCACTTATAAACTCTGTCACATTGGTCAAGTTGCTGAATCTTTCTAGGACTCAGTTTCCTTATCTGTAAGATATGGAGAAGGTACTATGGACTAGAAAACGTCCAAGATTCCTTCCAGCATTAAATCTATGATCCAATAGGTAAGAGGTATAAGAGAGATTCCCATCAAATTTTCCAATGACAAAGTTGGGAGAGATAGCTAAAATCCTGGAAGCATTTAAAGTACTCTCTAAGATTGTGACTAGAAAGATGGTGGCAAGATAAATTGTGCCTGTCTTATAGATGAAGAAACTGAGACTCAGAAAGGTATTAAATAATTTACCTGTTATCACATGTAACAGCAACCATGTAGCAGCACACCCAGGAGGGCTGCTAGTGCAAGTTCTTTTATCTGCTTTACTAGGAAAGACAGCCATTTCAGGGGTCAACAATCTTCTTTAATTACATAAAATATGAATTGAGAAAATGCAGAAAAAAGAAATAAGGACCATCAGAGGGGCTCTACTGCCTGAATCAAAGCAAAACTGCTATATATAGATGTAGATGTATAGATATATAGATATATACTTTACATTCACCACTGAGAGAGCCTTTACCTCTGAATAATTGTGGCGCTATTCAGAGTCTCAACCAGGGAATCACAAGAGCTTTCTTATAAGTGAGCTCCCAAAGCAAATATATATATATATATTCTTTCAGCTAATGGGCTCAGAGCCAGAACTTTCCTGACTCAGTGCCTAATTAGAAATTAACAAAAGGTGTATAAGCCTTCTTACAAGCAAGCTTCCCTTAATGGGCTCCACGTGAGGCCTTGATGAGCGGGGAAGATTTTATTCTGCGTTAACCTTACATCATGCTAATAAGTATTTGAGGTAGGATTTGAATCCAGGTCTTCCTGATGCCAAGTCCAGTATTCTTTCTACCATACTCTCACCCAGGTACTTTTCTAACATATTCCAGAGCTTTGCTTCTATGCATATGAAGCATTTCAAGACCAACTTTCCTAAAGGTGGGAAGCATATGGAGGGCATTGCATTTGACTAGCTTGTCCTGCTAAGAGAATTATGTTAAAAAAAATCATAAAATATCAGGTGCCATGAAAACACTTATTAATCCTGGGAGGCCGGAGCTCAAATGGTTTTGGAGGATTGCTCTGGCTCTGATTTCCAACAAGCATTGCTGAAGCTCATTCAAAGCTCTCAGTTTCTTGGACTAGAAATCAGAGCACTCAGTATACATTGATTTAGTACCTTCTGTCTAAGTACATCAGATCTTGTAAGCAGCAGAAACCCCTCCTATGCCCTTGGGCAGAGAGTGGCACAGAGCAGTGGGTGCCCATCTAGTCCTACCATTGTCTGATCTTTTCTTTTTGGAAGTAATTGTTATCCAGCTTGGCCTACCTCAGAACCAATGTTTACTTTCCTCATCATCTTTACCCTTCATTCTCTTGCCTTTTAACAGGTCCTCGGCTCCTTTCCATAACAATCCCAAGCAATATTTTTTTGTGACTTTTGGCTTGCAGGAAAGAGACAGTACGGATGACTGAAAGGGCACCACCCTGGAAGACAGGAGAATTGGATTCTCATCCTGGATCACTGCAAGGTAGCTGTGTGAAAACTTGGGCATCTTATTTAAACTCCCTGATTCTTAGATTCCTCGTATATAATAACAGCTAGCACACATGCACACACGCGCACACACACACATATACACACACATTGTATATGTATATGTATATACACATATACAAATGCATATATAAATTTAAGGTTTCAAAGTACTTGAGTCATATAACTTCATTTTAACCTCACAACAACCCTGGGAGGTAGGTACTATTATTATGCCCATATTAAAGAGTGGGAAGTGAGGCTGAGAGAAATTAAATGGTTTGACCAGGGTCACACAGTGGCTGAGGCAGGATTTGAATTGAAGTCTTCCTGCCTTTAAGGTCCAGTACACTATCAGCTGTACCATCTAGCTGCCTTCTCACAAGGCTGAGCTACTTAAGGTTGTTCTCAAGTAGTATGATATTCTCAGGTGGGAATGACTTATTCAGAGAAAAGGAAGTGGAAGGGTGGCCAGAATACAATGATTTTCTGTTTGCCATCACCTCTATAAAAAACAAAAGAAGAGACAGTGGGCGTCAGAGGGACTTGGGTTAAGTGTAAAATACTTCTAGCATTGAGGGAGGTTGACCCTAAAGCAGAAATCAAAGAAGGTCATGAAATCTTCTGCTTGGGGGCTTAATATATTGATGCTTCTGTGAGGCTGGGATCTCATTGACATGGTTATTCTCTCTAATGATGCAGAACGCAACCCGTCCCTATCCTCTCCTCTCATGTGTTGATGTTCTCCTGCCTACCCTCCCTTGAAGGTCCATCCAACATGCCTGGGGTGGGTGTTGAACTTTTAACTGAAAGGTCCTATGTGCTCAAGTGTATGAGGCTCTTTGCAGATAAAAAGAAATAGGATGTATGTATGGTTCATGCTCTGAAAGAGTTTAAGAATCTGTTGAGGATACAACATATAGACAGGTAAAGGGTTAGATGACAATAAAATGCAACACAATATAGCATAGCAACACAATATAACAATACAAGAAGTATCAACATTTATTAATCTCCTGCTATAAGGGGAAGCTAGGTGGCGCAGTGGATAGAGCAACAGGCCTAGAGTCAGAAAGATCTGAGTTCAAATCTGGCCTCAGGCACTTCTAGCTGTATGACCCTGGGCAAGTCACTTAACTCCATTTGCCTCAGTTTCTTCATTTGTAAAATGTATTGGAGAAGGAAATGGCCAACCACTCCAGGATCTTTGCCAAGAAAACTGCAAATGTCGTCATGAAGAGTGGGATAGGACTGAAGCAGCTGAACAACAATTATACTTTGAGACTTTGAGTGATCTGTAACTTGTATTCTTTGGAATACCCTGCAAGATTCTACCATTGGCGGCCATATAACATCACCGAAAGATATTATTGTTAGGAGGGTGGGACTTTGTTTCAAGGAAAACATTGGGGTCATTAACAACATAGATCATTTTGCTCATCAATCCCCTGATTCTTCATATGAAGTGAGGTATAAAAGAAAGAGATGGTTGTAAATACAGAAGTATTTGCTGTTGTCACACAGGACGCTCAGCTCAGAGTTCACATGAAATATGGGTTCCCTATATTCACTGCAAAGTTTCTTAAAGGCAGTCCATAATCAGTTAAAGGAGATTAGCTTAACTATCCACACAGGAAGAAATGAAATCAAATGGATGAAGAATGTATGGTGTCCAGAGTTTGGTATATAGGCAGATGGGAGGTAGCATGGGGCAGCGTAAAGAGTGCAGTCTCTGGAGAAGAGGTTTGTTGTTGTCCAGTTATTTAAGTGATGTCTGACTCTCACTGACCCTGTTTTGGGATTTTCTTAGCAAAGATACTGGTGTAGTTTGCTATTTCCTTCTCCAGCTCACTTTACAGATGAGGAAACTGAGACAAACAGGGTTAAGTAAGTGACTTGTCCAGGGTCACACAGCTAGCAAGAGTCTGAGGCCAGATTTGAACTCTGGAAGCTGAGTCTTCCTGACTTCAGGTCCTGCACTCTATTCTCTGAGCCACGAAGCTATCCCAAAGAGAAGAGGATAAAGGTTCAAATCTTGTCTTCAATGCTTAACAAAACCATCAAGTTGTGTGACTTTGGGCAAGTTACTCCACTTCTTTGGGTTTTAGTTTCCTCATCTGCAAAATAAGAGGAGTAGACCAGATGGCCTCTGAAGCTTGTCCTTCAGCACACATATCTCACATCCAGACACTGTGGATGGACAATGAGTTGGGCCCAAAATTGAAGAGGAGGGAAATCGTGCAGGGCACTTAGGGACTCCAAGCTTCTCCCTGAAATAAAGGGATTATTAAACACAGATGACATTCTCATCAGTTAAACTTTAGGTGTAGTGCTGCCTAAAAGTAGAGGGATGAGTCAGATGTGCTCTTAAAAGTCTTTTTCGTCTGAGCACTCTTTGGAATCATTCTTCTTACAGTTGGGGCTCTTGATGCTTAGAGATAACTTGCCTAAGAGGAATAGAGTCACTTCTATTCTTTACTGAAAATTAGAGAGGGGGCAGGCATGTGGGATGGATCAGTGGCAAGAAGGAAAGGGGGAAGAGGACCAGGGATGATTCTTTTGTTCAGGTTGTAAGGATGTCCACAGGGGCCTTTGGTGAAATTATGATTTCATTATATTCTAAATCAATCAATCAATAACTTTTATCAAGTGCCTCCTATGTAAAAGGCACCATGCTAAATGCCAGGGATACAAAAAGAGACAAAAAATGGTCCCTGCCCTCAAGGAGCTTATGATCTAAAGGGGAGACAATATGCAAACAACTATATACAAAGCAAGGTACATACAGGATAAATAGGAAATAAAAGAGGGAAGACAATAAAATAGAGGTTAGACAAGGATTCCAGTAAAGGATGAGATTTTTGTTGGGACTTAAAGAAAGGCAGGGAGGTCAGCAGTTACAGGGGAGGAAGAACATTCCAGGCATGGAGGATAGCAAGAGAAAATGCTCGGTCATGAGATGAACTGTTTCGTTCATAGAGCATGCAGGAATTGCATGTATCCAAGAGTACACTTCAGGGACCAAAGTAGAAGAAGACTGGAAAGGTAGGAGGGGACTAGGTTATGAAAGGCTTTGAATGCCAAACAGAGCATTTTGCTCCTGGAGGCAATAGAGAACCGCTGGAGTTCGTAGAGTAGTGGGTGACATGGTCAGCTCTGAGCTTTAGGAAAATCACTATAGTGTCTGAAAGAAGGGTGGATTAGAGTGGGGAAAGACTTGAGGCAGGCAGCCCTGCTACCAGGCTATTATAATAATCCAGGAGTGAGGTGATAAGGACCTGCAGTAGATTGGATTCAGTGTCAGAGGAGAGAAGGGAGTGCATTTGAGAGATGCCACAAAGATGAAATTGATAGGCCTTGGCAACAGATTGGATATGGGGGAGTGAGAGATAGTGAGGAATCTAGGATGATTCCCAGGTTGGGAGCATGAGGGACTAGACACATGGTATTGCCCTCTGCCGTGATAAGGATGGTAGGAGGTGGGAAGGGTTTAGGGGGAAAGATAATGACACACTGAGCTTAAGATACCTATTGGATATCCAGTTTGGAATGTCTGAGAGGCATTTGGAGATGGGAGGTTGGAGATCCATGATGAACTTCTAATAATGCATAAGCTAGTGTCCCTGGCAAAGAAAATGGTAGGGAAACTGGTGGGTGGGAAACTAAGGAGGAGGCTGGCTCTGTGTTGCCAGAAATAGGAGATACTCAGGACAGAGGTGACTCATACAAGCAGTTCCCTGAAGGAGAGGAGAACCCCTTCTACAAAATGTCAAAATTAGCAAACTCAAAGGGCTATATCCAGTTGCTAGTGCTTATTTCCCAGCTGGAGGACTCTGATAAAGCTGCCTTTCTCTCCAGCTTTGACTGCATCAAGTAGAAGCAAGTCCACTTTCTCCACTAGGTCTTATTCTAGTCTTCCACAGAAGGGACAACCTTTCTGAATATCCAGTCTCTGCTGACACTGGACACACACCACTAACTCTAACAAATGGGTCTGCACATAGGCCTGGAAGGCCAGATAACTGGGTGCTGCTGTCACATGTCTAGATAAGGATGGCTCCCAAAGTAGCTGGAATATAGAAAGTATGCCATAAATACTTGTCGATTTAACTTTATTGATGTGATTTAATGGTTTTTTTTTTAATAGAGTGGTATTTGGCCTCAGAGATTTGGTTTCTGAAAAAAAAAAAAAGAGAGAGATGGGGATCAGAGGCTAATGGGGACAATAGAATCCAAGGGTAGCTTGTAGCCTTGTCTGCTGCCATCCCACAGACTGGTTCATCTGAGCATCAGTTAATGCCAGGGGACCTTTTATCCTTCCATATGTGTGTCACTCCTTCAATCTTCATCCAAGTTTGATTTCCAAGCAACCCTTGGGGGAGACTTCAGAGTGCAATGATAAAAAAAAAATAATAAAACCTCTCTCGAGTAGAGTAATTGGCTGTTCTCTTACCCCTCCTCACATGCTTCTTCATTTTGTGCCTGCCCTCCTTCAGCAGATCCTCTTTGTTACAGGCCCAGGGCCCATTCAACCTGTGAAACAATGCCACCTCTGCTGTCCCCTTCACCCTCGCTACCTGCTCGGAAACCCATCTCCTGCTATTCCTTTTGATGACTTCTCCTTAGTTGCCACGAAGAAGTGCTCATATCAGCAAACAGATGGCGGCTGAGGCATGTAGCATAAAATATATTTATCAAGGCAAACAGCTGTAGCCCATTTCATTCCGAAGATTTCTATTAAAAGTTCTCTGAAGCTACAAGCTGCTCAGAGTCTGCAGTCTGAATACAGCCCCAGGAGCAGGCAGCTTTGTGCGCTGCGCAACCCCCTCCGCGCCTTTCTTTGCAGGTCCAAAGAGAAAGCAGACGGTCTCCTGTATTCCTTTTTGCTGGCTTCAGTTATAATGACACAATCGAATTGGCATCCTTTGCCTTCCTCCGTTCATGGAGGTGGGGGGATACACCCGAATAGCTTTCGCTCTCCAGGCACTGCATTAGACAATGGCATCATGGTAGCCATACGATTGAAGTGAATTGTAATGGAGAATATGTCTGAAATAGCTGCTTTGGGGTATTTCCTTCCCTCATGTAGAACTGAGGAAGACTCACGTAATGTTAGAGTTTGGAAAGCACCTTAGACATCACCTTATCTCTCTGGTGGAAAAAGGGAAGCCTAGAGGTAAATGGACTTGTCCAGTATCACGCAGCTAGTGGCAGGAAGAGGTGCCCTTACCAGAAGACATGGCACTGGTCAGTTCTATGATACCAAAGAATCTTGTCAATGCTCATTTCTTTCACACTAGAAAACTAAAAAATCCCCACATTTCATCAACCTGTCTAATTTACTGATTTTTCTCCCTTTTGCCATATGAGGTACTCTGTGAAGCAGACAGTCAACATACATGTGTTAACCAAATAATGACATACCAAGTTTAAGTAACTGTGTTGAGCTGCGCTTGGAGAACATGGCACAGTAGGTAAAGAGCTGACCTCAGAGTCAAGAACACCTGGGTTTTAATACTCACACGCACACACATAGACGTACACAAACACAGACACAGACACAGACAGACAGACAGACAGACACACACACACACTGGTTGTATCACTAGGGACAAGTCACTTAACTACCAAGACTGTTAAGTAGCAGAGAATGAGCTAATCTGTATGGGTACAGGGAGTCCCCTCATTGTAAGGTCCCTACACAGAGGAAAAGACAGTTCTGGTCTAAGAAAAAAAATAGTCTTTCATCATTCTAGCATAATTATGATTCCTATTCTACAATGTTTCAGTGATGGATAAAAGTAACTACTACATTATCTCAGGGACAGTTCAGTTTGTAAAATCTGGTGGTAATGAGAGCAAGGTCGCTGTGTTAAGTCTGATACAGGTCAGTTATTTTGACTGGAAAACTGTTCCCTAACCACAAATATAATCTGAATGAGCCATAATGAAAGTCCTAAGGAGGGCTAAGCAAATAATAGATATAAAATCATACATGGTATCATGGAAAGGGTAGGTGTGGTTGTGTGGGAGACACAATACACTTGGAAATTTTGCCAGTAATTTACATGAAGCTCGCTAACCTATAGTTTGGATAATAATACTGACAACAAAAATGATGATAATATATAATAATATAACATATATTTACTGAGGAGATATAGCAAAAGCCAAAGTACAAAAACCTCTGCTACTGGGCGCCCACTCTCCTTTTACCACCTGAGTCCCTGAGGAGAAGGAACTCAAACATCAACATTCCCCCCATCAAGTTAACTTCTGTTGATGTCACCTCCTTGCTTGCAGGACATAGTGTGTTACAGCCAGGTTGATTATCCTGCTGTGCTAGGTCCTGAAATTTGCTCTTCAAGACTAGCTCCTCATTGGGTTCAGCTGCTGCAGCTGCAAACAGATTCCGCTAGGGACTCCAGGTGTTAGACCTTTGGTGGACCTTCTGATTTGTCAAAGCTCACAAGGTTGTAATCTGATCCATTCCATCTGCCATACTTGTTCCCCCCGAGATCAGGAAAGAATAAACACAACAGACACACAGACGTGGTACACTGCATTCACAGTCACGTGATGGTGATGACAGGGAGATGGTGGCTGGTAGCAGGAAGCTTGTTGCGACTTTTGCTGCTGCTGTCTCTCTTTTTCTCTCCCAGCCTGGAGGCTCACAGAATTTTTTTCTTCCTTCTCATTCCATGAAATGAAAGTTCTTCTCCTTGAGCCTTTTATATGCACACTCAGTTCAGGGTCAGCAGCCAGTTTAAAGGCTTTTTGTCACCTTTCAGTAAGCAGAGAAGAAACAATCATAGGGCACATGCACATGCGCTGAGATAGGGAAGAAAAGAGGCCCTCCATGTAGCATGCTCACCAAGGCCCCACATGGACATGGAGAAGGCAGAGAATATTGCCCATGCTCCAAGTCCTGGAATTTCATTGGCCAGTCCCCACACTCACATAAAAAAATAATGATAAAGCAATTTTTCAAAATATTTTATTTTTAATTTATGGAATGGAACAAGCATTTCTATAACATAGTACAATAAAGAAGAGGATTGCACATGAAACTGCAAATACACTATGCATATCTTACTATTCCTTTCAAATATAAAACAAAATTATAATGTAAATTTTACCCTTCCCCTTACCCTAGAGATGGCTACCATTAGATACAAATATATATATATATATGTATATATATATATATCTGTATGTATATATATATACATATACATAATTATTCCATACTTCTATTTATCAGTTCTTTCTCCAGATGCAGACAGCATCTTAAGAATCTACTTCTTTTAGCTATTAAAACACTAGTACTTCTGCCTCTCGGTGGTCCTGTGCCACCTTTCCTTGCTCTATGACTTTTCAAAGATCACCAGGGAAGGTACAAAGATCACTTCAGCAAATTTTTTTTCTTCAGTTCTCTAGAATGTTTTCATTGGAGCCTAGGGACTCCATGAGAACAGCTAGATTTTCTCTGCTCATCTCTTCCATTATCTTGGGTTTTGATCACCAGTTAAACATCTTTGTTTCATACCATTGATTGTAAACATAATTTTTCCTGGGTTGAGAAAAAGAGAAGTAGAAAAGGAGTTGAACGATATAGCTCCTTGGAAATAACTTTTACACCCAGTGTCTTTGATAAAGGCCTCATTTCTAAAATATATAGGGAACTGAGTCAAATTTTTAAGGATGCAAGTCATTCCCCAATTAATATATGGTCAAAGGATATGAACAGGCAGTTTTCAGACGAAGAAATTAAAGATATCTACAGTCATATGAAAAAATGCTCTAACTCATTGTTGATTAGAGAAATGCAAAGCAAAACAACTCTGAGGTACCACATCACACCTATCAGATTGGCTAACATGACAAAACAGGACAGTGATAAATATTGGAGAAGACGTGGGAAAATTGGAACACTAATGTATTGGTGGTAGAGTTGTAAATTGATTCATCCATTCTGGAGGGCAATTTGGAACTACGTACCCTTTGACCCAGCAATATCACTTCTAGGTCTGTATCCCAAACAGATCATAACAATGGGAAAAGGATCCACATGTGAAAAAATATTTATAGCACCTCTTTTTGTGGTGGTAAAGGATTAGAAATTGAGGGGATGTCCATCAATTGGGGAATGACTGAACAAGTTATGGTATATGAATATAATGGAATACTATTGTGCTATAAGAAATGATGAGCAGGTGGACTTTAGAAAAACCTGGAAAAACTTATATGAACTGATGCTGAGTGAAATGAGCAGAACCAGGAGAACACTGCACACAGTAACAGCCACGTTGCGCAATGACTGACTTTGATAGACTTAGCTCTTCTCAGCAAAGCAAGGATCTAAGACAACTCCAAAAGACTCATGATGGAAAATGCTATCCACATCCAGAAAAAGAACTTTGGAGTCTGAATACAGATGGAAGCACACTACTTGCTCTGTTTTTCTTTTGTTCTTTTGTTTCTTCTTTTTCGTGGTTCTTCCCATTGGTTCCTATTCTTCTTTACATCATGATTAATGTGAAAGTTGTTTAATAAATGTCAGATTGCATGCCATCTTGGGGACAGGAGAGGAAGAGGGGGAAAAAATTAAAACTCAAAATCTTATGGAAGTGAATGTTGAAAACTAAAAATAATTAATTATAAAAAACACAGTATAGTTCCTCATTTTTGTACCTTGTTATGGACCTATCTGCTCTGAGATGAAGTGCTATCCCTTATTTAGTCTCTTACCTTTCAAGTAGGTGTTCCCAACACTATTCTTATAAATAGGTACCACTTTTATTTTGTCTTTGTCCTTATTGATTTGCCTTTTTTACACATTCTATATATGTTTGTTTTTCTTAAAAAATCTTTATTGGTTGATAAGCTCCCAGCCTCATCATAGTACAGCTACAACTAGTCTTCTTAGCCATGTCCCTTCTTCTTCCTCAACGGAATAATCTAGGATTTGATAATCAGAATGTCATTCTTCAGAACCTTTCATTCTGTTACAGTGAATTCCTTTTTAGAAAAATTAGCCCTAGGGATCCTATCTAGCTTTTCTTAGAGAGTTTTTAATTTTTTTTCCATTCTAAACTCTAGGTTATGTCTGATATCCTTTGACTTATCTATAACAAACTCAGCCCAATCACTTGCCCACCAAGGATCTTGTCACTTTTATCTCATTAACCAATCCCTTCTTATTGGTCAAAATTAGACCCAGAAGAACAGCTCCTTTTGAGGCTTCCTCTACATTCCAAAATATGAAATTATGAGCAAAAACTGTCAACAGTTTATCTCCTACTCTGCTTAAAGCAGAGTGAGAAGTCAGACATCTGGCTATCTGAATCACAAATGTATTCTCTCTCCATGTTAGTTTTGTGATCTACATCAAAAACTTGTCATTGAATTCTTGCTTCTGGCTAGGAGGTCTATAGTATACAACCATCACCATAGTTCTCTTACCTCTCCTTTTTATCCTTCTAAAGCTGTATTCTCTCTGAGAGGATCCTTAGGTTTGTGGATTTCAACAAAGGAATAAATCTTCTTGATACATGATGCTATTTCACTAACCGTCAAATTAATATTTTAAATTTATATTATGGGTCACACTTCTATTGTTCCATTCCAGTTATGATTTGTGACCTCTAATATCTCAGTGACACATAATTTTTTAAACTAAACATTTAATCTCTTTCTAAGCCTCAATTTCCTCATCTGTAAAGTGATGAGGTTCAGTCATTTTTCAGTCATGTCCAGCTCTTTGTGAACCCATTTGGGGTTTTCTTGGCAAAGATACTGGAGTGGTTTACAATTTCCTTCTCCAGTTCATTTTACAGATGAGGAAACTGAGGCCAACAGGGTTAAGTGACTTGCCCAGGGTCACACAGCTAGTAAGTGTCTGAGGCCAGATTTGAACTCAGGCAGATGAGTCTTTCTGACTCCAGGCCTGGCCCTCTATCCACTGTACCCCCTAGCTGCCCAAAGCAATAATAATAACACGCATTTCCTTTTTTGCCAGGTAGTTTTGAGGATAACATGAGATAACATACAGAAAACACTTTCACAGAATTATAGGTAGAGCTGGAAGAGACCTTAGAAATTATCTAATCCAACTTCCTTTTTTCCTCCAGATTAGTAAACTGTTACCCATACAGATTAAGTGTATGAGATCCTAAAGGTAGCAAGTAACATGCTACCATATAAATTTATTAAGCCATATATTATTAAACCACATGCTAAATGAATATTGGCTATCATGGTGATTCATCATGTTTGTTAGTCCATCAATAACCATTTATTAAGCTCCTAATATGTGTTATTGGGCAGCTAAGATAGAAGGCCAGGACTGGAGTTAGGAAGACTCACCTTTGTGGGTTCAAATAGGAAGACTCACCTTTGTGGGTTCAAATTCAGACACTTAATAGTTGTGTGATTCTGGGCAAGTCGCTTAACCTCGTTTGCCTTAATTCCTCATGTGTACAATGAGCTGGAGAAGGAAATGCCAAACCACTCCAGTATCTTTGCCAAGAAAACCCCAAATAAGGTCACAAAGAGTTGGAGATGACCCAACAACTGAACAACAACAACATGTGCTAAAACACTAGCTCACACTCCTTATTACTTATTACACAATGCATTGGTGTAGAGACATTTGAGACCATGAATGTAGTTTCCAGTCAGTTAGTCAGTTAGCCTCTATTAAACACCTCCAATGTGACAGGCACTGTGCTAAGAGGTGGGAAGGAGCTCACAGTCTAATGCGGGAGACAACATGCCAACCGCTATGTACCAACAATATATGTACAGATTAAATGGCAGGTGGTCTCAGAGGAAAGGCACTTAGATTAAGGAGGCCTGGGAAAAGTTTCTCCAACAAATTACTGTTCCTTTCACTACTACTCTTCTTCCTATACCATACCTGTTCCTTTTGGACAATAACTTGGTTTTGTAGTTGTATCTGAGAATCTTACTTGTTCTCCTTTCCTTTTCCACTCAGAGTTCTTCAGGTGAGTTCAGCAAGTCCCCAAGCAAATATATTCTCCTTTGTAGTCTTAATCAATTTCGCTCTGTCCCTGGCTGAATGCTTGCCTAAACCATAGTCCCCAAAGCCAAATCCTTTTTGTTCTCTGACACCATTTTCTCAGCCAGATGTTCACTTCCAGCATTGCACCTTCCCCCGGCGCCTGTTATGCTCTAATATCCCTAATTTCAGCCAGGAGCAAGGAGTCATGGTATGGTAGAAAGAATGCTGGATTTGGAGTGGCAGTATCTGGATTTCAATCTTGGCTCTGCTCTTTAGGAACCGTATGATCCCAGGGGAGTTACTCTCTGCACCCCCACCCCTCCCAGAGAATCAGTTTTCTCCCCTCTGAAATGGAGTTGGACAACATGATTACTAAAGTCCCTTAGAATTCTAAATCCCATAGTCCTATGAAAATACCACCCATGCTACCCAGTCCTCCAGTTTTATTACCAGGAACTTATAATCTAACTGTATTATTCCTGTAAGTATAGTCATGAGTGGTTAGTGATCAGTAACATCTAGCTAAAGGATCATAGCACAGCTCTATGCCAGTCATAATAAATAGCTCGCATTTACGTAGTAATTTAAGGCTTGCAAAACACCTTATAAATATTATCTTATGCTGTGGCAGGTAGGGTTACTATTGTCCCCATTATATGGATGAGGAAACTGAGACAGATGCTAAATTACTTACGGATCACGCAGTGATTAAATGTTTGAGTAATTGATTGATCATGGTCTTCTACTCTAACCACTGTGCCACATAGCTGTCCTCAATCAATCCACAAACATACCTGCTATGTGCCTGCTATAAATGCCTACTATAACAGGGCAGGCACTGTACTAGACACCAGGGGTAATAAAGACAAAAATGAAACAATCTCTGCTTGCAAAGAGCTCATGTTATAATGGAGAAAATAATGGCACGTACATAAACATGTAAAGAGAAGAAACACAAATAAATAAAAGGAAGACCTCCAGATTCAATACTTTATCCACTTTGCTACTTAGTTGCTCTCAATCAATCGATAGGGAAAAAACTAACCCTACCTCCCATGGTTGGTGGCATAGTGTTTTGCCTGTGGTCCTTCAGACAGATGTTGCTGACCACTATGACATATGCCTTCTTACTATGGTTAATAGCAGATGGCTTGGTTACTGGTGACACTTATGGATCAATCGAAAATTTACATGGGATTACAAAAAAAACCAACCAGAACTCTGGTGAAGATAGGTCTGGAAACTAGGTCTTTTGATTCTGAATCCAATGCCCATTCATTATGCTTCAATGCCTCTCTGAAAGGCTCCATGCAAGTCCATCCCCATTAAAAGCAAGATATTATAAAGCTTCTCTTGGATTAATGGTGTGTCAGTTGTGACATCTCCATATATAATGGATTTTTATATTATAAAAATCAAAAATATTTTATGACATATTATAGGACATGATTATATTTTTCCGCCTTTGAAAGTTCTTATTTTAGACAAATTATGTTTCCTTTTCATTAGTTCTTTCTGCTTTCATGTCTGTTTCATCCTCAGAAGATTTTTGAGTCACCACTTTCATCATGCAGTTGCATTACTTTTCCCAATTCAAACTTGGGTTTCTTGAGTATGTTGACTTTTGGAACAAATACATTATGGAATGGGTAAACGGACTGGCAAGCCTTTTGTAATGTTATCTGGAATCAGTTTATTGATAGTGTCTTTCAGGTTATTTGTCTGTACCTCCAGGGTCATAATTTCCCCTATTTATTGTTAATTTGAAGGACCTATTGCTGCTGCTATGTGCTAGGTATATGAGGTCTTAAGGATCTACTTGTTGCACCTTGTAAAATCAAACTGGAAGAGGTAGACCAAGTAGCCATTGGAAGTTTTGACTTAAACATGGGCTTCAATCATGTCCTGCCATTTCTTTTTCTTTTTCTTTCTTTTTTACCATGGAACATGTCTTGTCGTAGGTAAGGTCCATCCAATCGAAATGAGTCAAAAAATTTTTGCCCTGAGTCTCTTTAGTAATCAGCTTGAACTTATAAAAAGCAATCTCATTATTCTACAGATCAGTAAAGCTCACTTCAAAAATACAGCCCCGGAGACCATCAAAGGCAATTTTCATTCCTTGAGTTCTTAAGACCAGTGTCCTGCAAATAATGAATATATAGAACATAGCTGGTGCCTTGACATTATACTGATACTTCAAAAGTGGGTCAACTACTTTCTTTTTGGCTCCTCTTCAGCTACCTTTAGATAGGTACTTATTCTTGCCAATTGCCATGATCCTATTTAGAAAGCCAAAAAAGCATTCCAATGGATTTTTAAAGAATATTAGACTTAGAAGGGAATTTAAGGATTTTCTATTCTAATGCCTTCATTTTACAGATGAAGAAATTGAGGCCCAAAGAGCTTTCCCAGAGCTTGTAGTAGCCATGCTAGGATTAGAACTCAAATACTCTTATTCTTTGTCTTTCCTGCTATACTGCCCTATCTCTCAGAAGTGGATCAAATAAATACAAGTGCTACAAGAGACCTTAAATGATTATTTATTCTGCCTTCAACAGAAGCTGAGAATTCTAAGATAAATGGAAAATTTGCCCTGTGAAAGAAGGCAATATTTCCTGATTCCCAATTATGACAGAGAACATTATTTCTTGTGCCAATCTCTCCATAGAGGAGCAACTAGGTGGTGCAATGGATAGAGCACAGGTCCTGGAGTCAGGAGTTCAAATCAGGTCTCAAACACTTATTAGCTGTGTAATCCTGGGCAATTCACTTAACTCTGTTTGCCTCAATTCGTCATCTATAAAATGAGCTGGAGAAGGGAATGGCAAACCACTCCAATATTTTTGCCAAGAAAACCCCAAATGTGGTCATGAAGAGTCAGACACAACAACAACAAAAAAACTTAACAACAACAACAGGTTGTGTTTGTCCTTCATTTTTAAAGAGGACCATGACATCAGGGAAATGATGACATGACTTGCAGTTGACTTTGATTTGAGTGAGGCTAGATTTCTCTCCTTCTTTCCTTCCTCCTGAGTTCAAATTAGCCTTAGACACTTACTAGCTGTGTGACCTGGGACAAGCCACTGCGTTCTTTGGTTTCCTCATCTGTAAAACATGGGTAATAATAGCCCCTTGCCCCCAGGGTTGATGTGGGGAACAAATGAGATAATAACTGTGAAGCACTTAGTAGAGTTCCTAGAACATGGTAAATGCTATATATTGGTTATTATTGTTCAGAGAGGATTAAAGGGCTATTGTCCTGAGGCATCTCTCATCTCCCTGCTTTCTAGAGGGATCCATTAAAGAACTTCTTTGGTCTCCGTTCAAACTATTTACTAGTTAGTTGAGTTACTTACATCATATGACAAGGAGGCCAAGGTCATTTGAGTCATTCGGCTTTGCCCACAAAGCAACTTTCAGCATGGAAGAGCTCACTGACTTCTGTTCTTGGAGTCAGGGGCACGGGTGTAAATTCTGCATCTGATAATTACTAGCTGTGTGACTCTGGGCAATCCCTTAGTCTCTATGAGCCTGTTTCCTGACATCTGGAAAATGGGGCTCATGATAGCACCCATCTTGCAGTGCTGAGGTGAGGTACAAATGAGAATATAGGCAGAGCATTTTACAAGTCTTCAAGCACCGTATAAAAGTGAGTTATTATTATAAATGTGAGTGATTATTAGGTTGTTAGACCAGATAACCTCTTAAGAGCTCTGCTAGCTCTAAGATCTATGGTTCTGTGACTTTAGGATACCCTTTAATAGAGAGAACTAGAAAAGCTAGTTGGGGTTAGCTTGTTGGTACAGTGGAGAGAATGCCAGGCCAGTAGCTAGGAAGACTTCTCCTGAGTTCAAATCTGATCTCAGATGCTTAATAGCTGTGTAACCCTGGGCAAGTCATGTAATTCTATTTGCCTCGGTTTCCTCATCTATAAAACAAGCTAGAGAAGGAAAGGAAAAACCACTCTAG
This sequence comes from Phalanger gymnotis, assembly GCA_028646595.1. NCBI lineage: Eukaryota > Metazoa > Chordata > Mammalia > Diprotodontia > Phalangeridae > Phalanger > Phalanger gymnotis. Next base: position 679,928,056 of record CM053622.1, on the reverse strand, counting down.
TATCTTTACCAAGGAAACCCCAAATGGGGTCACCAAGAGTTGGACACAACTGAAAATGACTGAATAGCAACAGAAAAACTAGTTGATGGCAAAGAGTGAATTGGAGGTGAAAGCTAAGTTGTATAGTGGATATAGAGTGCTAGACCTGGAGTCAGAAAAATCTCAGTTGAAATCTAGCCTCAGACACTTAATAGCTGTGTGATCTTGGGCAAATCACTTAGCTTCTGTCTGCCTCAGTTTCCTGACCTATAAAATGGAGACCAAAATAGCAGCTACTTTCTTATTTTTTAACTTTTTAATTAATTTATTTTCAATATTCTTTTTAAATTTTGAGTTTTAAATTTGCTCTCTCTCTTCCTCCTACTCCCTCTTCCACCCACGGAGAAGGCAAGCAATATATCAATTATACATATGAAATCATATAAAACATATTTCCGTATTAGCCATATTTCACAAAAAAGGAAGAAAAATAAGAAAAGTGAGAAATTAAGCTTTGATTTATTTATTTGTTTTTTTGTTTTCTTGCAGCAAGGAAGGCAGGGCAATTGGGGTTAAGCGACTTGCCCAAGGTCACATAGTTAGTAAGTGTGTCAAGTGTCTGAGGCCAGATTTGAACTCAAGTCCTCCTGACTCGAGGGCCAGTGCTCTACTCACTGTGCCACCTAGCTGCCCCTATGCCTTGATTTATACTCAGAGTCTGACAGTTCTCTTTCTGAAGGTACACAGAATCTTTTCACCATGAGTCCTTTGGAATTGTCTTGGATCACTGTAGGGATCAGAGTAGTCAAGTTTTTCACAGCTGATCATGATTACAACATTGCTGTTATGGTACACAATGATCTCCTGGTTCTTCTCACTTCAGTTTGCATTAGTTCATACAGATCTTGCCATGTTTTTTTTCTGAAACCACTTCTCTTGTCATTTCTTATACCACAATAGTACTCTATCACAATCGTATGCCACAATTTGTTTAGCCCTTCCCAATAGGTATCTCCTCAATTTCTAATTCTTTACCAACACAAAAAAAGAGCTGCTATAAATATTTTTATGCGTATGGATCCTTTTTCTTTGATCCCTTAGGGGTACAAACCTGATATTGGTATTCCTGGGTCAAAAGGTATGTACAGTTTTATAGTTCTTTGGGCATAGTTCCAAGCTGTTCTTCAGAATGGTTAGACTAGTTCAGTACTCCACTAGTAGTTCTATTGTATGTCTATTTTTTCCCTCAATTCTTCTACCATTTGTCATTTTGGATGGGTGTGAGTTGGTACCTCAGAGTTGTTTTAATTTGCATCTTTCTAATCAATAGTGATTTTAGAGCATTTTTTCATATGCCTATAGATAGCTTTGATTTCTTCTTCTGAAAACCGCCTGTTTATATCCTTTGACCATTTATCAGTTGAGGAATGGCTATATAGCACCTATTTTCTAAGGCAGTTGTGAGGATCCTGTGAGATAATATTGAGGAAGCCCTTTGTTAACCTTAAAGTGCCATATAAATACTAGCCCACAGGACTCAAGAAATTGTGCTAAATGGGCAATGACCATGTTCAGTTCTGATTGTGAAACATCCTAGAGTGAGACAGGAGGGATATCACATTCCAATGAACCAATAAAGATTGCGAAATGGGCTTGTCATATTCTCCTGGGGACACAGACCTGGATAAACATGTGAAGGAGAGTTCCAGCTCTGAACCCTACTTTCTGCATGACCTTGGGCAAGTTAGAGGGTCTATTCTCTTAACCTCAGCTCCCTCATTAGTCATCTGGAAATATTCATACTTGCACGCTCTAACAACCTCACAGTGGTGAGGATCGCATGTGAGGTAATGGCCATAAAACACTCAGTAACTGTAAAGATCTCTATAAATGTGAGTCATAATTATTATTATTGCACAAACTTCTTAGTATCTCTAGCTTTGCAGTCTGATTCTCCCCAGGAGCATGGAGAAGGGCCGTAGGCACCTCCAGTTCTCACAGTTGGGAGCCCTTGGCATATCAATGTGGGTTCCTTCCTTAAATGCCACTTAGCTTTGCGGACCATATGCCCCTTTTATTTGCTTTTGTTTCTTTTTTTTTCAAAGGGGGAAAAAAACCTTTCCCCCCCACAGGACTGCAATAAAGGAGCATATGTATCAACTAAAAAAAAAAATCCTTGGCAACAAAAGTCTTTTAATTGAACACAGTCTCTCCAGCCAACTTATGTAAATTCTATCCCAATTTTGGGCATCTATTTTGAGCACAGAGAGAAGCAGTATGAATCTTGCCCTAAAATTGTGCTCAACAGAAGGGGTGATACCATATGGATGCCATGTTATGGGAGGCTGTCACCTGCTAACCAAGATGAGAAATTACAGGTTACAATTGCCTCCCTGCAGCCTAAGTATCTCTGGGGTGTGGGGACTCTTTAGACAGCAAGTTATGCAGATGACAATCCGAGGCTGGGCTGAGGCTTCTCGTCCACAGGTGCTGGGGAAGTCACTGGTGAAGGATAGTTGAAGCAGCTGCCTCCAAGCAGAGGCTAGGACCCCCATTAGTCTGATTTTTTTTAAAAGAGCCCAGTTTTCTCTCTCCCGGTGTACATGAAACCCCATCTCATCTTATAAAATCTTTACTAGCAGAGAATCTCATGGGTGATTGCCGGTCAATGAGAAATAGGGTATGGGGCAGGGTGTGCTTGAGCCAACTCAAATTGGCTAGTAAGAGCGATTGTCGGGTTTTCTGAGCGAGCATTTACACCTTGGACATTAGCAAGTTGTATAAATCAGGGCTTGATTTATTGTTTTGTGGATTGCCTAGACTTAAAGTGATGGCATAAATGTTAATAAAGCATATTAAATTTAGAAGGTTAGCATGTATCCTTTTTTTTTTGAGTGCCAGTTGTTAACCACTATTTACTAGCTTATTCCTGATGGTAGCAATGACATAGAAGGTAAGCCTTGAACTAGGGAGAGGCAGGGTGCTGTTGTAGAAGGCGTGAATAATAGGTCTGGAGTCAGAAGGAGCCCCCTGTGTAGTTTTTCTCTGTGTATTTATAGTTGTTCCTCATTTGGGGTTTTCTTGGCAAAGATACTAGGGTAGTTTGTCATTTACTTCTCCAGCTCATTTTACAGATGAGGAAACTGAGGCAAACAGGATTAAGTGATTCACCCAGACACACAACTAGTAAGTGTGTCAGGCCAGATTTGAACTCAAGAACATGAGTCTTCCTGACTTCAGGCCTGGCACTCTACCTACTGTTCTACCTAGAAGTCCTGGGTTCAAATCCAGACTCCATCACTTACTGTTTATATGACATTGGGCAAATCACACAACCTCTCCTGGCCCTAGTTTCCTAATCTGTAAAGGAAAAGGATGGAGCAAAATAGTCTCTAAGGTCCACCGTATCTCTAAATCGATGATCTTATGACCTGACAAATCTTGGAGAGATTTGCTAGGCTTCAATTTCCTCATCTAGGACATAAGGGCTCTGAACTAGATGGCTCCTCAGATCCTTTCTAACAGGTAGTGAATCCTCTGTATCTTTTTGTACTGTGCTACTTATAATAGGTGACATTTACATAGTGTTTCACAATTTGCAAAGTGCCTTGTGTATATTACCTCATTTTCTCCTCACACCAACCCCGTGAGGTTGGCAGAACAAGCATTTTTATTTCTATTATACAGATAGGGACACTGAGGCTTTTAAACGTAAAGCCCCTGTCCCATAGGAATCCAACCATCCAGTGGCAGAATGGGAACCTAAACACCTCTTCGGTTTTCTTCCCACTACAACATGCTTTTAGCAGTGCACAAATTTTATTCCCAAATACTAGACTGTGAACTCCATGAGGAAAGTGACTAGTTTTTATTTAATCTACTTTCCCTGGTTCCTAATGCTGTGTTTTGCCCAAAGTAAAGGTGCTAATAAATGTTCGTTGAAGATGAAATTGAAAATCGTTATGTATTGCAGAAGCACTAACAAATCTCCCGACTTCCCGGGAGAAAGGTAACGTTTATTTATATATTGTTTTGCATGTAGTGGAGGCAGCTATGTGACCTTGGGCGAAGCATGTAACCTCCCGGCATTGTAGTCCCTTTCTTAAAATATACAAATGGCAGAGAAAGTACCATCTTGAATTGGTGAAGAGAATTTACTTTCTTTATACATCTTTATTCCTTATTTTCTACACCAAAAAACCACAGGCGCAGGTCACTGTCACTTGTTACAAAATGCTTCATATATATCATCTACTTAGATTCTCACAACAGCTGGCTGGTAATGTAAAGATTACTAATCCCATTGTAGAGATGAGGAAATTCCTACTTCTTAAACCACTTGCCCAAGGTCAAAGAGCTAGTGAGCAGTGAAAGCCAGCCTCAAACTTAGCTCTTTTGACTGCAGGTTTTGAGTTCTGTTCATTAAATGCTACTTTCTCTTTGTAACTTGAAAGCTACCTCCCCGTCTGTGGTTTTGTATGTACATATGCTACAGGCTGGGATACCAGAGTCTGACAACTCCGTGACATGGCACTCTGAGAACATCTGTGTAAAAAAACAACAAAAAACTGTAGGTACTCCCTAGAAGGACATTCATCACAGAGGAAATGACTGTAAAAGTAACACCGGAATGTCCCACATTTATTTTCTACCCATAGCTTCTTTCCCAAAGTCACTGTTTCCAGGTCAGCTCAATTTTAGGTGTTTCCCCCCTCATTTTGAATCCTTACTGGCTCAGGCAGGTATACAAATATAGCTACCACTGATGACCTAGGTTTAATTGGTCGGAACAGCTGGTTGTACAGAGAGAAGGGTCTCTAGAACATGCCATATCTGGTGAAGGAGCTGGGAATGTTAGCCTAGAAAAGCTAAAGTTTAGGAATTTGGGAAGGGCATGATTTCTGTCCTTAAGTCATGATACAATAGTAAGAATGTGTTCTTATTGGTTCTGGAGTAAGAGGACCTATTTTCAAATCCTGCTACTGATGCAAACCACCTATGTGACCTTGGGCAAGTAATTTATACTCTTTGGGGTTCATTTTCCTCATCCGTAAAACAAGGCAATTGTACTATATGGCCACTGATGTCCCTTCTGGCTCTGGGTCCTTCTGCAGTTCTAGGCATTCAAAAGGAGGAGAGGTAAAGATTAGACTTCTGTTTGGCCCCAGAAAAAAGAGCTAGTAGTAACTGGTGGAAATTGTAAAGAGGTAAACTGAGGCTTGAAGTCAGGAAAAACTTCCCTATGTTTGAGTTATCCAAAAGATAATGGTCTGTCTCAGGAAGTAGTAGACTTCCTTTCACTGGAAGATTCCCCTATCAGCAGCTGGGCAATTAGTTGTAGGGTATGCTGTCTACCTCTACATTTTTGTATGAGCCCAAGGAATAGATGGTGGTAAGGTCTATTCCAACTCTGAAATTTCTGAGATTCTGTGATAGTATGGGGTGGCAACATTTCTATTTACTCTACCCAGTTTTTTTTTTTCTGAGGGAAGACACATCCTGACCCAGGGAAAAAATGGATTTGCTAGATAAATCCACAGAATGAGTAGTGGAGAGTGCTTACTCTTAATCTCTTGAGATCACGTTCCATCTAGTCTAGTAGATTTTTATATTGACCAGCTATAAAGCAGGGATTTCTTGAATACTGAAATTTTGTAGGGACTTAAAATGAGTGACTGGGGGAGGCTGCTGAATCTAAGGATTCAGGAGAGACACAGATGAGATAATATATGTAAAACTCATTATAAACCTTGAAAGTACTATATAAATGCCAACTAATATTACTATTAGTATCTCATTTTCACTATTTATTTTCATTTGTTTTAACTAGCTCAAGTATAGGTCCACTAAAGGCAAGATGAACTTTTAGGTTGTTCATAGCCCTTGAACCACTTCTGAGAGGCAGTAGAAGAAAGGACATTGAACTAGGAGTCTGCTGGACTGGGTTCTATTTCCTATTCCCTACAGAAATCTGCATGACTTTGGGCCAGTCACTTCAATCTCTGTGGGTCTCCCATTTGTTATACGTAAAATCATGCCTGAGTTACCACCTTCATAGGGCTGTCATGAGAAAAATGTTTTATAAATATTAAACTGGTACAAAATGTGAATTATTATTATCATTGTTATTAATCTTTTGGTCTCAGTTTCCTCATCTGTAAAATGAGGATAATAAAAATCTATCTCTTCTGCCTTTCAACATTGGATAAGAAGGAATGATCATTAAAATACATTAAAACTTCATTTGATTCCAAAGTTCAGGTCGTGGGTAAGGATGCTCTGTTCCAAAGCCAGAATGCATTTTGGCTAGCTCATCCCTCCGTATTTTGGCCAGAGGATATGCCTTCTACCTATGTGATATGGTTAGATGGGCACTGAAAGTTCCTCATACACTCAAGTATCTTTTCCAAAAAAAAAATACCACTACTCTGGAAATCTCCAGAATTGGTGACTCCTTAAGAGTCTTCTTCTTCTTTAAAAAACAAATATTTTAATTGTATTAAGACATTATGGAATATAGTAGGGCTAACAAGTTAGTAGGGATTAGTTTATCTAATTAAGTTATTAGAGACCAAAAGATATAAAAGAACAAATAGCTCTCAAAAGAAGAACTGCAAAATATTCACAACCATATAAAAATGCTCCAGATTATTAATAATAAAAGAAATGAAAACCAAAATAACCCTGGGGTTTTACTTGACATTGAAAATGGACAAAAATGACAAAAAATGTCAACAGTCAATGTTGGAAGGGTGCTGAAGAGATAGAAATTCTAATACATTGTAGGTGGAGCTATGCAATGGTCCAACCGCTTTGGAAAACAATTTGGAATTATGTAAATAAAGTGACTAAAATGTCCATACCCTTTCAATCAGGTAATCTGTTACTGGGCTTATATCTAAAGAAGCCAGAGCAGCTAGGTGGTGCAGTAAGTAGAGCACTGGCCCTGGAATCAGGAGGACCTGAGTTTAAATACAGCCTCAAATACTTGATAAACTTACTAGCTGTGTGACTGTGGGCAAGTCACTTAACCCCAATTGCCTTGCCTTCCCCCCTGCAAAAAATAAAGGCCATCAATAAGAAAAAAGTCCCCATATGCTCCAAAGTATTTATAGCAGCACTTTTTTTGATAGCTGACAACTGGAAACAAAATAGGTATCCATGAACTGAGGAATGGCTAAATAAACAGTGGTACATGACTGTGATGGAATATTACTATAAGCAATGATATATGTGATGAAAGCAGAGAAGTATGGAAAGATCTATATGAACTGATGCAGAGTGAAGCAGAGCCAAGAAAACACTATATGCAATGACTGTAACAGTGCAAATAGTAAGAACTACTCACCAAAAATCAAATAAATGTAATAAAATTATAAAGAGTGAGTGGGACTTGAATGAAGACATATGGTAGGACACCCCCAATCTGTCCTTTTGACAGTTTGTTAAAAGTATGTGCATTGTGGAACACGTGTACCTCCCACGTAGATTGGGAGTGTTTTTCTCTCCAAAAAAGAAACATACTATTTGTCTTAAGGGATGGCTCTTGGGGAAGGGAAGGGGAGAGATACAGAGGATACTATGGGGATGTAATAAAAAGAAAACATCAATAAAAATATTGTTTTTTTAAAGAAACATTATCGTGTTGAGGGCAACTAGGGTGGTACAGTGGATATAGAACTCCAGGTCTAGAGGCAGCAAGATATGAGTTCAAATCTGACCTCAGATACTTACTAGCTGTATGACCCTGGGAAAGTCACTTACCCACAGTTTACCTCAGTTTCTCCTCTGTTAAATGGGGATAGCGGTATTTACCTCCCAGGGTAATTGTGAGGGCCAAATAAGATAATAATAATTGTAAAGTGCTTGGCACAGTCACTGGCATGTAGTAAATGCTATATAAATGTTAGACATTATTAGCTATTGTTATTATTTTATGGCAAAGAGCAGGATGTTGTACGGTTGGGTCAGAGCCTGGTAACACGAGGTTTAAGTGTAGCACTGCGTGAGGTCACAGCTTAGTGATCTGAGAGCCTAGGAGTAAGGCACCATTTATGGTATGGTGGATTGAGCACTAGCCTGGGAATCCTCTTACATTGATTTGAGCCTTAGTTCTGACATTTACCAGCCTTGGAGAGAGTAATCAATTATTAAGCGTTTATTAAATACGTGCTATATTCAAGGCTACGTGTGAGGCACTGGAGACACAAAGACAAAAAGGAAACAGTTTCTGTCTTCAAGGGGCTTATGTCCTAGGGGAAATGACATTCCCCCAGCTGTATAGCTAGTGGGTGTTGGAGAAGAAACTTGACCCTAGTTGTCCAGATTCCAAATTCAGTGCCCCTGTCACTATTCTATACTACTTCTCCCTAGAAATAATCGGATATTTTGCTGCTCTAGATAAGCACCTCGATAAACAGTAAACACAGTCTTTGGTGCCTCCATCCATGCCGTCTGCCCAGGGGCTGCCTGAGATTGGCAGCACTAGCTGATCCCTGACTTCTGAGTCAGTGTCACTGAGGAAGTATTTCTTGCTGGGTATATCAGGGATTGGTACCAGTGAGGCTGAAATGGCATCTTTACAGTCTCTCTTCTGGCTCTAGCTATGTTGTGAATTGTGAGTACAGCCTAATTGCTCTCAGGGATCTGGGCCACAGAGAAAGAAAAGTTTATGGCAGGTATTTATGCAGCTGTAGCAAAAGCCAAATGGGTCTCAGGCTCCCTGTTGCGTGATCACATTGGTAGTAAACATTCTCCCTTCCTTGAAAGCGCAGCTCCTGTAGCCCCTCCCGTGCCTGGTGCCAAGCCTCTAGCTTCCTGGAGCCTCTTGGGAGGCATTAGGTCACCCTAGACAGTTGATGCAAACACAGCTGTTGTTCCCCATGGAAGATGGTCTCTTAGCAGCAATCACTTAGCCTACAGGGACATTGGTTTAATACAATGGCAGCACGCTGCATCTCTCCTTGGCAGCTCTGGTGCTGCTCATGGGATGTTGTCAGTTTTCTCCAGAGCCTTTCCTCTTTTGGGATAGGTCCCCCTCTTGATTCTGGAGTTGCTGAAACGGATCCTTTCCTTGTAACCCAAGCACACTCACAGATTTTTGCCTGCTTCTCTTTCCCTGGGAGGCAGATGGAGCTGGGGGATTCTTTAATCAAATGTGTTTAGTGTGAATGTTTTCTCTCTGAGCTGGCCTTCACTACTGGGTTCTAAACCTTAGTCATTTTCAGAACGGATAATTGCAAAATATTGCTAGCTCTCAATCTAAGCTATGGCATGGGAGGAGGGATAATCAATCCCAAAGAGGTGATAATCAGGGGAAAAAATGGCTGCTTGACTTTAGTACTTGCTGTACACAAACACGTGACAGATTACGTAGCCCGAGAATGTTAAAAGCTGGAAAAGATCATCATCCGAGGGTTCTAAGCAGGAGGTACATGGATTTATTTAAAGACATGTTTTAACTATATTTCAGTATAATTGATTCCCTGTGTAATCCTATATATTTTATTTTATGCATGTAAAATGTTACGCTTTTAAAGGTATTTTTGTGAGGAGCCCATAGGCCTCACCCAGACTTCCAAAGGGATCCATGACACGAAAAGGTTATTAAACTCTGCTCTCCTTCAAAGCTGTCATTTTTACAGATGATGAAACTGAGGCCCAGAACATTGATCCCTTTAGGCTGCTCTCCTTTACCTTGCTCGTTTGAATCATTTATGTTTATGGAAGCCGACCGAACCATGATGTAATAGAATGGGGAATTGTAATTAGCCAGGCATCTGTTGAAGTCCTCTCTGTTATTGATTGTTGAGGTCTGTCTTTCTGCTCTTATCTCTCTCTATCAAAGAAGCTGTCTCTTCCTGAGTCAAATCCCCTTCTCCCGCCTGGTTCTCTTTACTCCTGCTCTTGCCCTCTTTCTGGAACCTCCTTGTATCCGGATCTTTTATGTTTGGAAGCTTCTGTTTCTAGACTAGAAAATGTTGATATTTCCCTGCTGGTGACCTCAGGGGTTCTATATCAACCCTCTTTATAAAACCTCCCAGTAGATCTGACTGGGGAAGCATCCAAGACCCCCTGAAGTGAATTGAATAAGCTGCTCTGCTTCCTGAGCGTCCCTGAAGCATGGACTCGGGAGTCCCACTGAAACTTGGTGTAACCAGGCATCAAGTCCTGGGACCATCCTTCTTTCAAAAGGCCATAGTGGACTGCCATTTCCTGACATTGCCTGAAGACCATTGTGCTAGAAAATTCCTGGTTGTATCCTTCCGTACCTCTTTCCAGTCTCACTTAAGAAGGTGTTGGCCGTAGGCCTAGTGTGATTTAATGAGCTCCCTTACCATGAAGTGTCAGTCCTAGGCCTTGTGTGAAGAGTGAAGGTATTATTGGGTTTCTGTCCTTGCCTCTTGATACTTTGAGTAAGTCAACAAGCATTTATTAAGCACTTACTGTGTTCCAGGCAATGTGCTAAGCACTGGATCTCAAGGAGCTCACATTCTAATGCACAAAACAACGTGCAAACAAATATTTGCATACAAGATGCGAGGCATATGGAAAGTAATCTCTGAGGGAAGGCACTGGTATTAAGGGAGGACCCAGAAAGACTTTTTACAAAAGGTAGAATTTTATCTGAGACTTGAAGGAAACCAGGGAATCCAGGAAGCGGAGGTGAGGAGAGAGAGCATTCCAGGAATAGAGGACAGCTGATGAAAAAGGCCTGGAGTAGAAAGAAGTCATGTGTTCTTTGAGGAACTGCAAGGAAGATAGTATCACCAAAGCGCAGCATATGGGGAGGCAACCGAAATAGGAGAACATTTTAAACAGTAGGAAGGAACCTAAGGGCTTTGAGATCTCTAAAGAGGATTTCCTATTTGACTCTGGACCTAATAGGGAGCCTCTATTGCTTATTGGGAGTGGGGCAGGGAAATGACATGGTCAAATCTGTGCTTTCAGAAAATCCCTTTGGCAGCTGAATGGAGGAGAGATTAGGTCACAGATACACTTGAGGCAGGGAGGCCAATCAGAAGGCTCTTATAACTCTCCAGTCATGAGGTGAGGAGGGTCTGTACCAGGGTGATAGAAATATCAAAGGAAAGGAGAAAGCTTATAATCTATAACAAAGCTATGTGGCCTTCTCTTTAGGGCCTTGTATTAAACATGCCAAATAAAAGGGCATATTGCTTTCAGTATTGACTAATTCAACTAATTATTCTGTGAAGCCCCTTTAATCCCAGCATGGCAGCCTGACATCAACAAATTCTTGACTTTCCTAAATCATATGTAGGATATTTGTTTTGTTCATGTAGCTTATGTGCATGTCCGCATGGGTCTTCTAAACGTGGCTCACAGGGAGTCATGAATCAATTTCTCTGGAATTTAGCCTACCTTTTCCAATGGAGACTTTGATTCCTGCCTGCAGGAAAGCCAGAGATGGAGCCATGAGGCTGGTCACTCTGCTCTCCTAAGAGGAGTAGGAAATAGAATTATACCTATTTTCTACCCTCTTTCCCTCTGCTAAATTTTGATAGTTTAGGTAAATTGATTTTTCTTAGGTTCATTTTGTTTCTCTTCCTGCTATCCCTTAAAAAGGAAGGGTATTTTGTTTGTTTGTTTGCAACTCACTCTCCTTTGTTCTAGCCTTTCCTTACAAGACAGAAGCATGATGCTCAGCAGCACCCCTATTTGCCATCCGAATCCACACAAGTATAAGAGAATATAGACATTAACAGCTCCATCCCTTCTAAATTCTATGAATAAGCATCAGGTATTCTCTTTCATCTCTGAAATGTAGCTGTCAAGTTTCTAGGACTTATCTGTGTTACACACGCGCACACACACACACACACACACACACACACACACACGCACCCCAGGTTCATTACTCAAAACAGTGCTGGTGGTTGGAGTCAAAGTTTTATGCTCATATTTTGGGTCTCTATAAATTGTGTTAACTAGATCAAATCCTGTTGTCACTAGAGAAAGTAGAAGAGCATCCAACAGTCAGAAGAGAACTGCTAAAGCTTCTAATGCACAGCCCCTGTTCTGCATCAGCTGGGCTATACAGGTACCAGATAAAGTGGTGGTATGAAGCTTAATCAAATCAGAGGGTCTGTCAATGTGGAGCAATGTGGGAGCAAAAGGATTCCTTCTCTGTCTTGTCGGGTTCATGATACATCATGGTATCCATAGTTTCTCTGCTCAAGATGTAGTTTATATTTGATGAACTGGTTCCTTACCTCCAAATTACACAAAAGACCATCACAAATAGTGAATGGTGAATAAACCGATTTATCTAGACAGATAGTTAACAGAAATTAGAGAAGCGATAGAGATTAGAATATAGCAGATAACATACAAAATGATCTAGCTCTCCTACTGAAAACAAGATATCTCATCTCAACTAAGAGAAAGAGTTCCTGACTTCAGCCAAAGAAAAATTCCCAGAAGTCTCTAGGAAGGCAAGTTGGAAATTCAATTAAGGGAATGTTGGGGGTCTTGCTTTCTCCTACATGTCTTCTTTTCAAAGTCAGTTCTCTTTTTCTCTGAATTTCTCCTCCAAAAGGGTCTGATACCACATATGTCCCCTCTCAAAGTAGAAAGCATGAAGACTGTCGCTTCAGAGCTGTCATTATTTTCTCCACTAGTGATGAGAATCTTATTCAAATGATCCAGGCTTGAACCCCAGGTTACACATAACTTTATTATTCTGAATTTGAAGGAACTGCTATTCTAAATGTGATTTTAACCTAAAGAAGAACTAATAGCTGAAATAGAAATGACTGGAACTTTGAGACAATGGGTAGATGAGGACTTGTGTATGCCAGGAAAAACATTTCCTTGTCATTTCATTTGTTATACTGCCTGATTAAATGTATTTTATTTTGACCTAATTCCTCTGGATGGCTGGTAAAAGTAAACATAACGGGGGTGGTGGCAGTGGGAGCTTTTGAACTATAGCTTTGAGTGGTTGCTAACACACAGAAAGCTTTGTACCTGGGGAGGGTTTTTCTAGGGCTCCATGTGTGAGGGGGATGTTACATATAGAAAATGGAAGTAAGGGCAGACAACTGAGGAGGAATATAAAAGAGTGGTGCAGTTCTCTAAGAATAGTGTACAAGAGCATGAAAGCTCGGAATGAGCTTAGGCTAACAATGAGTGCTACAGATAACAGAGAGGGCTTTTGTCGAAACTAGGCTGGGTTAAGTGACAGGATAATGATGGACAAGAGAGAGAAAAGGCCCAACCTAATGCTTATGTTGCTTCTGCTTTCCCTAACAAGGCATAAGTCTATAGACTTAAAGGATAGGACAAAAGTTGAAGCCCAGGATAAATGAGGCAGTGGTAAGAGAGTACTTAATGACTCTCAGTAAGTGCAAGTCACTGAACTAGATCCCAGGGTAAAGAACATGCAGCTGGGATTGCTGAGCCCATGGAGGCGATCTTGGAAAAATGTCTGAGATGCAGTCATTTTGTTGGTTGGGTTTTGCTTAAATATTTCTTTTTTACAAGGGAGGATTCAGTGAGAGAGGGTATATATGGAAATGATTCTGATGTAAATGTGTATAAATAATTTTTAAAGGAACAGTTCATGCCATACTAACCACATTTTCTTTTCTTTTTTTTTTTCGATAGGGATATGTGATTGGTGAGTGAAGGTATGATTTAGACATAGCATGTGTGTCTTTTAGGAAGATATTTTATTGATGCATTTTGTTTCTTTTGCCATAAGTCATGTACATATACATATACATATGCATATGCATATACATATACATGTATACGTACATATACATACACATACACACACACATATTCCCTCAATAGGTCTCCCTTATAACCAAGAAAAAGTTATTCAAAACAGAGAGATAAAATGACCTTGTTTCATAGCATATGTAACATTGTGCAATGTAGTCCCCCACAATTCTATAGGGAGGAAGGAATTGTGTTTCAACATCTGTTCTGTGGGATCAAGATTGGTCATTGAAAATAATTGCAAATTAATTAAGAGTTTGGCTGATGTTTAGTGATGTTTTTATTTACATTAGGATGGCCTATGCATTGCTTTCCTTGTTTTTTTTTTTTATTTCAAGTCTTCACATACATTGCTCCTTATAACAAAATAATATTCCATTATGTTCAGATAGGACAATTTGTTTGGCCATTCCTCAACTGATGGGCATCTATTCTCTTCCCAGTTTTTGCTGCCACAAAATTGCTTATTTTTCTATGATTATTTTGGTGTATATGAAGACTTTGTATCTTTTAATCTTTGAGATAGCAGTCAGTAGTAGGATTTCTGGGTTAAAGGATATACGTGTACAAAGATGTGTGTGTATGTTTGTGTAGTTTAACGACCTTTGTCATGTAATTCCAAATTATATTTCAGAATCATTGAACCAATTTATAGCTTCACCAACAGTGCAACTTAGCTGGATTTCAGCAAGTTACTTGAGACTGTCTCTAATGCTATTCTTGTGAAAAAAAATGGAATAATATGGAGTATATGATAGCACAGTTGGTATCCCAGAACTATTTGAATGACCACATCCCAAGTGTAGTCATTAATGGCTCTCTGAGAAATTGGAACGAGGTCTCTAGTGAAATTCTCAAAGATCTGTTTTTGGTCTAGTTCTGTTTCAACATTCTTATCAGTGACTTGAATAAAAGCATAGATAGAATGCTTGACAAATTTACAGATGACATAAAACTCATGTGAGAATTAACACATTGAATGACAAAATTGGCATCCAACAAAAAAACCCACAATAGTTTAAAAAGATGCAGTCACTATAATAAGATGTGATTTATAGGAATAAGTAGAAAGGCCTAATTAACTCATGCATTTAGAGCTAGAAGGAACCTTATAGGCCATCAGATTTAATTCTTCTTGTTTTACAGATAAAGAAAGTAAACCCCAGAGAAGCCAAATAATATGCACAAGGTCACACAGACAATCTTGGTGGCCAAGCTGGGTTTTGAACCCAGGTCCTCCAATGCCATATCCCACAGGCCTTTCCATTGTACTACATTGCCTTTACTAGGCTAGTCCTACATAGTAGGACACAAAAAGTCAGTTCTATAAAGGATAGGATGAGAAAAATAACTTGGAAAATAATTCATACAAAAATGATCTGAATGTTTTAGAGGACCACCATCTCAATAGGAGCCACTGATCTGACATGAAGGCCAGCAATGCTAAGGAGATCTTTAATACTTCAAGGTGATATTAGCTTTCATTACTAGAGGTGTTATTTTCAGAACAAGAGGGTGTGAGTGTTCAGGTTGTTGAAAGCACTGCTACTTAGGGCATTAAAGGCTTGGTTGAAGGAACTAGGGGTGTTTAATTTTAGAGATGGAGTTGCTTAGGGACAAGGTCTGGTAGGAGTCTTCAAGTATTAAAAGGCTGTCATTTGAAACTTGGATTATATTTCTTTTGTTTGCCACCAAACAAAGGGCCAAACTAGGAATGTACAGAGAGAGAAACCAGTTTCAGCTTCATTTCAAGAACAGGTCCCTAACAACTGAAACTGTTCCAAAGTCCTATCAGCCTGATGCCCTGAATCAGGAGGTAGTGGCGTCTCCTTCATTAGACATTTTAAAAGCAGAGGCTGGATTCTTGTTCAGATCTAGATGCTCTATGAGGTACATTTCAACTCATTTGGTTCTGTGAAATTATGACTGTTAAGGTCGTACATAACTTGTGGTACAGAATATATACCTGGCACCCAGGTATATATTAGATAATCTAAATCCCCTTCTCATTGGTTTAGTCAAATAAACTGAGTTTTGCATCCTTAGCCCACACTGTTGAGATTAAGTTAAGCAAAACAGATGGATGAAATGGCCTTTTTGTAGCACTGTAATATTCCGTACCCATAGCCCCCCACCTCTCTACTGGGAGGAAGGAAGCCTATTTCATATATATTTCTGGGACCAAGACCGCTCATAGCAAGTAATATGAATTTAATTGGCTTTTAGTGTTATTTTGCAAGAATAATTCTGGATGATAAATGGATGCTACTATTTATTTACATATATTTATAAATTATATAACCCCATAGATAATTAAGAGTAAGAGGATATGCACTGAGGTTCTCCATAGATAATTCCTAGGAGGTGTGTTTTTGCAGGCGAAGCCACAGATAAGAAACTAGGGAATCTAGTTTCTTTCACCCACTTGCTTCTTTATGACCTAGGATCAACAGTTGCAATTTAACTGAAAAATCATTAAATACCTATGTGTGGTGGTGGTAGGGAATATGAAGATTAAATGGGACATAGTCCTGGCAATCATGGAGCCTATTTCCTCCAAGTTTAAGTTGTGTGAGCTCTCTGTCCATCAGGCTTCTCTCCTGCTGTAAAATGACATAACATCCCTCCTTTTCATGGCCAGTGAGATGATCATAGATTTAGAGCTGGAAAGGGTCTTAGAGGTTATCTAGTCCAATTCCCTCCTTTTACAGACAAAGAAACTGAGATTGTTTGCCCCTCAATGGAAAGTCGATTAGATTAAAAACAATACTGAGAATCCTTTGACTAGTGCATCCTATAGGTGATACACAAATTAGGTCTCACAAGAGCTTTAGCTAGGCTAGGACATAACAGCCAGCTTCAGGCACTCTGGTGGTACAGGACACTTTCATTTGTATGTACAAACTCTTTTGACATAGGTATCCTTGGCATCTTCCAAACTACGAAGTCTTCAGCGCTTCCTGCTCTAGTTAAGAGAATTGTTCAATCGAATCGCTCAATGCCAGGGCACCTTTGCAACTGCTAAATGGGTGGGAGAGTGATTGTTCAATTTTCAGATTGGAATCCTAAGGAACAAAGGCAAGGGATTTGCCAAGGTGAGGATATACATCTCTAGGACTCTATTCCCTCCTGGCTCAACAAAGACTGAAATTGTTGTCTAATAGAAAGAAAATTCTTTCTGATATGATCTGTTCTATGGGGACAGACATCTGTGTCTTATTTGCTGAATTGTTTACCTTTTTCTCTAATTGAATTCTTATCTATCTATCTATCTATCTATCTATCTATCTATCTATCTATCTATCTATCTACCTACCTACCTACCTACCTACCTACCTACCTATGTATCTATCCATCCTTCTATCTACACACTTTCACATATACATATAACACAAACATTTTTTGTACCATTGCCCAGAGGCACTCAGGTAATGGGGGCATTTTTAATAAACCAGATAAGTAAATAACTTTCTTCCCTTCCCAGGCAATCCCAAGGGACCAGAATTCTACAGCAGCTTTGAAAAAAATGAAACTAATGATGGTATTCAGAAACAAACTACAAGCTGAACCTCCAGGGAATTCTCAAGTTTCTCTTGGGACAGGACTCATTTGTGCCCCAAAGGGAAGTCACGCATCTGTATAGGAATAGGCAGATGGGATAAAGAGGCACCTCCCCTTGACACCTGTTGGCTTCACAGGTTATGATCTAACCCCCCCTAGTGTTGATTACAGTATATTCTTTGCAACTGTGAAAGTGTGAATGGGTGAGGATTGGGTACCATCTTAGAAATTTCATAATATTTTTTGGAAAGATAGAGTTTAAAAATATGCTAGATTTTATATAGTCCTTCCCAACTCTTCATTTTACAAATCAGAAAACTGCCAAACAGAGAAGTTAAATAGGGAATTTAAGGTCACACAGCTAGTTAGTAGCAGAATCAGCAAGAGAATCCAAGTCTCCTGACTTTTAGTTCAGTTTTCTTTTCATTGTTGTAGTACTGTCTCTCATATACAACCTTGAGGGCTTTTCTCCTAACCAAAACCCCAGGGTTCAGACTGGGTGTTTGGGATTCTAGAAGCTAGCAGAGGCAGGGTACAGTAGTACAAATGGCAGGAAGCAGGGTGATGCAATGGATACAGTACTGGACCTGGAGTCAGGAAGACCTGAGTTCAAATTCAACCTCAGATTCTTATTAGCGGTGCAACTCTAGGCATGACACTTAATTGCTGTCTACCCCAGTTTCCTTATCTCTAAAAGGATATAATGAAAGCATCTGCCACCCAGAGTTGTTATGAGGATAAAATGAGATATTTGTGAAGACTTTTGTAAACTTCAAATTGTTGTGTTATTGTTAGCATTTTATTAATGTTTTTTTTAATAATATGGGAGACTCAATTGCCAAAAATGAGCTGAAACTCTTTGGTGGCTAAAAGCGTAAGAGCTGAGAAATTCCTTGATGGTAATTTCATGTGGAAGGAGGGAAGAATTCATTTTGATGTGTTGGTTGTAGAGAACAGTGGGTAGAAGTTATGGACAGATTTCAGTTCTATGTAAGGAAAAAAAATTAACAATACCAGCTGTACATATCAGTCCATGTTCCATCCTAATTTCAACAAACTTTGGCCAAGTAGTTTAGGAAAATTCTTTCCATAGAATCACATTATTGAGAGTTGGGGTGGGGGGACCTCAGTGACCATACATGATGCACCTTGATCTTAGGTTTCCAATGTGCAAAGTAGAAACAAGAGCTCTAGGCCATTCATCCTCCCACAAACATGGTGAAGGTGGATGAAATCCATCTCTGAAGGGGAAAGACTTTGGAGATTCAATGTGGTGGCATGACTTCCTTTTGTGATGTCAAGGACAACACCAGGCTATCCAGACAGGGAAGTTAGGAGATAGTAGAGTTACTCTCAGTAAACAGCTATACATATGGCACCCTCCTCCTTTAACCCATGAAAGCCAATGCTGTTGTAGACCAACTCTGAAGCTGGAGATTAAACAACAGCAATAATAGTTCATATTTGTATAGCATTTTTGAAAGTATATTATTTAGACCATTATCTAGGTAGGTTGTACAATTTTTACCATTGCTATTTTATAGATATAGAAAATGAACTTCAGAGAGGTTAAAAGATTTGTCTCTGGATGCATGGTGAGTAAATATTAGAGTTGAGACAAAAACCCAGGTCTTCGGTCCCATAGCCTACTTTCTGTTGACTATTTTACAGGATTTTTCCTCAAATTCCCCTTAGCCACCAGTTCCTCTACTTCTGCCTAGAAACATAGTCAGATCTCCATTAAGCTTAAAACAAAGAATCCAACTCCCCATTTTTCTTGGCCCTGCTGTGTTCTTGGGTCATGGTGGCTCCTTGTCTCCACTTTCCTTCTGTCACCTAGTGTGGGTGTCTATCCCAGGTTCACTCCTCTGCTCTTCTGTCAGTACAATCCTGATCAGATTGCTGACACATGCTAAGGGTTTCAATGATTAGCTCCATGTTGACGGCTGCCAAATTTACATTTCCAGCCCTGAGGTCCACATCTTCAGCTGCCCGGTAGCTATCTCTGTATGAATCTCTGCCCATGACTTCAAATTTAACATTTCTAACATTAAGCTCATCATTTTTTTTCTCTCAAAATAGCACTTCCTCTGGACTTAAGGAATGCATGTCAGCATTCCAGTTACACAGAATTCTGAGACATCAAAACCTTGAAGTTATCTGAGATTCCTTGTATTCTCTCCTCCTACATCTTGTGAGCTAGATGGTGCAGTGGATAGAGTCCTGGGCCTGGAGTCAGGGAGAAGTGAATTCAAATCTAGCCTTAGATACTGACTAGCTATGCGACCCTGGAAAAGTCATTTAGCCTCAGTTTCCTCATCTGTAAAATGGGAATAGCAATATCCCCTACTTTCCAGGGTTGTTGTGAGGATCAAATGAGATAATAAGTATAAAGCACCTGGAACATAATAAGTGCTATATAAATGTTAGCAATTCATTATTATTGTTATTAGTGTTTTTTTCAGCTAGCATGGTGCTTTAGAAAGCGTGTTGGGTCTGGAGTCAGAGAATCTGAATTCCAATCCTGGTTCAGCTAGTTTCCTATCTGTGCTGCTTTGGGTAGCAATAAGAAGAAGAAGAATAGCTAAGATTTATGTATGTCCTACTATGTGCCTGGCACCATGCTAGGTGCTTTGTCATTGTACTATCCACTTAGCACTGTGATGGTTAGAAAGGCTCGAGGGACATAGTTTCTGGGTAACTTAATCATTTTATTAATAAGACCAGTGGGTTATTGATAAAAGGATGGTCATTTATCATCTCTCTTAGACAAAAGACAATCATGGTGGCAGGCTCACAGTTTATATACCTTCTAAGGTCAGGTGTTCAATGAGGGGCTGCAGTAGTCTCTGACTGGACAATACAATAGAAGGTGAGCTATATTAAAATGAAGGGCTAACAGTAGCATGTCACCCTTGGACAGAGAAACTATCTTGATACCAGCCTTAGGCTAGCTAGACAAAAGGATCTGTCTCTACCCAAGCTTGAGCAGAACATAATGGGCTTCCCCACCCTAGATTAAATTCCTTGTAAGTTTGGGTGGGGTCTGATCAAGATGGAGGAGAGTTAATTCAATCTCATTATTAGTAATGTCTTTCAAGAGACTGAACTTTTTAAAATCAGGAATTTGAAGGGAGAGCGCTAAATCTCCCCGAGATATTGGTTATCAGTAATCATTTCTGTCAGTGCATACCACTTCAATATTTGAGGATAGACATTCTTTGCAGGTTAGGATTGTTCTTTTTATTATGTTTTATTACATTTATTAAATTGTGTTTCCTTGTGTATTTATATTATATATATTTTAGTATATTATGCCTAGTAAGTGCCTGACACATGATAAGTATTTAATAAATTCTTGTAGATTGATTGATAAGTACTAAACAAATGTTTGATTAGAACAATGATAATTATGATAAGGAAGATTTAAAGCATCTCTCATTTCAGCCCTGATAATAAAGGTGGCAGCGTTGTTGTTCCCCTAGATAGAGTACGTTAGAAAATAACCCTAATAAGAAAAAAGAAAAACCCACCCTCTAGGACTTCACCGAAATATGAAAGATGTCTACCTAATGAAATCATAGGATTTAGGATTAGGATAAAGGAGACCTTAGAGACCTAGTCCAAACTTCTCATTGTATAAAGGAAGCAACTGAAATCAAAGGAGATTAAGCCCCCCCTCAGACTCTCCACCCAATTATGTGAATGCAGGTCTCCTTCCACTCTAAATCCAGTGTACTTCCTATTAGGCCAAGATCCTGCCTTTCAACCACCCTTCCTGATTTTGGATCCACCAGCAGAGGCATTCTGGGAAAAAGCCCTGTGTATCACCTCCCCTAACTCTGCCCTAGCCAGAAAGCTCCTTGGAATTACTCCTGAACATGTAACCTCAGCTGTCATTGGGGGAACAGTGATAGCTTTTTTCTTTTAAACTGTAATCTGCTAATTGGCTATGATCTCGGGTTTAATGAACACCATAGCTCAGTGACACTATGTTATGAACACCACTTGGGGAAGAGATTCAGGGTTCATTTTAATTCTCTTCAAACAGCTCCCGGAACTTTTTGCCTGAGTCTAATAGAGCATTTTGGTGGGCAGTATCTCAGTCAAGGACACACACACACACACACACACACACACAGGCAGAGGTATTTAAAGAGGATCAGTAAGCACATGAAATCAAAGACCTATTGAGGATTTAAAATATGCTTACGTGCATGAGCTTTAGACACGCCCAACTCATGCTTAAAACATGTCAATCTAGGATGTCACTCCTATAAATGGCAAATATTTTTAGGAGTAACCTTGAAGATACATACACACAGAAAGCTATGAAATGAAGATAGAATTCAGTTACAAACTAGTATCTCTCCTAGGTCATACTCATTCAGCATGAGTTCACATGGTCTAGAAGATCAAATCCACAAACAAAGGCCAAAAATAAGAGAGAAGAGACAGCAAAAGCAGAGAGGGAAGAAGGAGGTTGGCTAAAGGTTAAGAGAGATGGATCAGCAGAATCCTGGCTTAGCAGGAAAGAATGATAGACATTGCTGTGATGGGCCATAGGCCTGGCCACCAGAGAGACTGGGTGAGTGAGTCAGTCAATACAAATTTATTAGTGTCTGCTATGTGCCAGTCAGGACAGGTAGGTGGCCTCGTGGATAGAATGCCTGGCCTGGAGTCAGGAAGACTTTTCTTCCTGAGTTCAAATCCACCCTGAGACACTTATTAGCTGGGTGACTCTGGGCAAGTGAGTTAACCCTCTTTGCCTCAGTTTCCTCACCTGTAAAATGAGCTGGAGAAGGAAATAGCAAACCACTTCAGTATCTTTGCCAAAAAAACTCCAAATGAGGTCACAGAGTTGACTGTAACTGAAATCACATGTGCCAATCACTGTGCTGAGCTCTGGGGGAAGCAAAAAGAGGCAAATGATACTTCCTCCTCTCAAGAAGCTCACAATCTAATCTAATAATGCAAATAACTATGTACAAAGAAATTTTATACAGCATAAATTAGAAATAATTAAAAGAGCAAAAGAACCAAAATTAAAAGGGAAATCAAGAGAGGCTTCCCATAGAAGATAGGATTTTAGCTGGGACCTGAAGGAAGCCAGGGAAGTTAGGAGGCACAGATGAGAGGGAGATCATTCCAGGCATAGAGGGTTAGTGAGCAGGTGGGAATTTTGAGTGGGGAGCAGGAATGTCATGTTCAAGGAACAATAAGGAAGCCAGCATCACTGGATCACAGAGTATATTGAGGGCTGTATAAGGTGTAAGTAGACTGGCAAGATGGCGGAGCAGGTTATGAAGCACTTAGAACACTGAATGGGATTTCATGTTTGGTCCTAGAGGTGCTTCTTGTTGCTGGTTGTCTTTTGTTCTGGAAGAGGCCCATGACATCAGGAAGGTGATGCCCTGACTTGCACACAAATTGGATTTAAATGAAGGAGGGCCTTGCAAAGTCACCACCTCAGGAGCCCTCTGTGTCCAGTGGAAAGATCAGGACCCTTGGAGATGGTCCTCCCTAGAGGTGACAGGGAGCCACTGGAATTTATTAGTCAGACTCACTTTAGGAAGCTCACTTTGAGAGCTGAAGGGAGGATGAACTAGAGAAGGGAGAGAGTTGGACCAAGGACACCATTCAGAGGGCTACTGCAGTAGTCTAGAAATGAGATGATGACATTAGGCCAGCACAAGAGTGATGATAGTGTCACAGGAGAGTATAGAGAGAAAAAGGGGCCCAGGACAGAGCCTTACTATACATCTCCAAGTAGGGAATATGAGATGGATAATGCTCCAGGAAAGGAGATAAAAAAGTGGTCAAACAGGTAGGAGATCCTAGAGAGATAAAACCCTGGGAGAAGATTGTGGTCACATGCGGCAGAGAGAGTGAGAAGGGAGAGGATTGAGAAAAGGCTATTAGACTTGGTAATTAGATCACTGGTAATGCTAGAGAGAGCAGTTTCAGTTGAGTGATGAGGTTGGAATCCAGATTGCAGAGGGTTTAGAAGAGAGTGATGGATTAGAGTGGGGAGGGACTTAAGGCAGGGAGATAAATTAGGAGGCCATTACAATAGTCTATCTAAGAGGTAATGAAGGTCTGAACTAAAGTGGGGGCTGTGTGAATAGAGAGATGGGGATGATGTAGAGGCAGAAACAGAAAAGACTCGACAATTCTCTGGATATGTTGGGTGAGAGAGAGTAAGGCACCATGCTTATGAAATCGAGGTACTGGAAGAAAGTGAAGAAGGCCTATGATGGTGCCTTGAGTACATCTACAATTAAAGGGTTTGATGGTGAGTAAAAAGTTAAAGGAGGGAAAACACAGGTAATGAGTCTAGACAGGTGTTTGAGAAAGAGAGGAGAGAAATAAGCATTTATTAAGCACCTACTATGTGCAAAGCACTTTACAAATATTTTCTCATTTGATCCTTAAAACAATACTAGGAAATCAATACTAGCATTTCCCCATTTAAGCTGTGAAAATTGAGACAGACAGAATATAGTGGATAGAATCGAGGGTCACACAGTCATCAACTGCCTGAGGCTGATTTGAACTCAGGTCTTCCTGACTCTAGGTCTAGCACTTTTTCTACTGTACTACTTAGCTATAAGAAAGATATAGGATAAAAGCTTGTGACGATGATTAGATCTATGAATGATTTAAAAAAAAAATTTCTAAGAGGGGGAGACATGGATATGCCTATAGGAAGGAGAGAAATAAACCAGTAGATGCTGAGAGATGTGAGTGTGTGTGAGAGAGAGACAGACAGAGAGAGAGAGAGAGAGAGAGAGATGTGTTTGGGGAAATATGCTGAAGATGGAGAGAACGGGAATGGGATCAAGGGTACAAGTAGTGAGGTTGACCTTGGTGAGAAGAACTACGTCTTCATTAGAGTAGAGTAAAAGAAGGTAGAATGAAGGACGATGTTAAGGGTTTTGAGAAGAGAAGAGGGAACAAAGGGCAAGTGGTGTTGATTTTCTCACTAAAGTAGGAAGCAAGCCTCTGTTAGCTGAGAGGTTGGGAGGAAGGGGTGTTCTGGGAGGTTTGAGGAGAAAAGAGGCTTGGGAGAGCTGCTGGGGAGTGGGACAGACTCAATTAGGAAGGAATGAAAGGATTGCCTCACTGTAGTGAGCAACCCATTTTAGATTAGATAACATGCATAACAGACCTAGTGAGTAAGAGGTTGCCTGATTTTGTCCAGCTCCATTCAGCACCATGCACCTAGAAATGGAGAAGGCAGAAGCAGGAAGAAATTAATACAGGTTTGGGATTTGGCAAGCTGTGACAGTAATGGGAAAAAAAGAGGAAAGGGATGTGAGATCAGAAGACAAAGTAGAGTTAAACAGGTTAAATAAAGGGCTAAGCTTGGGAATGAAAGAAAATGTAGCCAACAATTCCTTAGGAAGATCATAGGACAAAAAAACCCTGCAGATCCATTTGCTAAGCCTGTCTAGTTCAACATTCACTTATTGAACTCCAGCCTCCTATCCTCTCCTAGCCTAGCTGAGAGGTGTCAGACTGTAACACTCCAAATGGAGTGCTTAATTAAATTAAACTAAAATGTAATTGGAAAATATTGAACCAAATAAATAAAAATACAATAAAACATAGATAATGTTGATAAGTGGTTTTTTTAAATCAGTATGCAGTGATAGAGATCCTTATGTATGGTTTAATGGACCCCATTTCTATTTGAATTTGAGACCACTGGTATAGATCAGGGACAGGCAAACCGCGGTCGGGCAGTGTAGTCCAATCTGGGCCACGCTGCCTGTTTTTGTATGGCTCATAAGCCAAGCATGGGTTTTACATGTTAAAATAAAATTTTATCACATTTGAAAAATGTAAAGCCATTCTTAACTCTTTGGCAGTACAAACATAGGCAGCGGGCTAGATTTGGCCCTTTGGCAGTAGTTTGCAACCGCTGGTTTAGTTCTCAAAGCTGGACATTTGAAAAGTCAGAAGAAAGAGTTCATAAGATCATAGGTTTTGAGGTAGAAAAAGAGACCATAGTGTAACCTCATTTTACATTTGAGGAAATGGAGGCCATGAGGGATGAAGTGATCTGTCAAAGATTGCACAGCAGGTAAATGAACAGGGACTTGGAGGAAGGTACTTTGATTCCAAACCTAGCACCGTGAGCAAAGCATCCTAGCTGTTGATGGTATGGTTATGATCAATCAATGCACAAACATTCATTAAGCACCTACTATGTGCTACGCATTGAGCTTCTAAGCACTTGAGATAAAAAAGGAGCCAGAAGACAGTCCCTGCTCTCAAGGAGCGTACAATATAATGGTTACAGACTGGTTGGAGTTTCATATTAACCATGATTCAGCTTTCCCATTATCCTATTTTGGGAGTACTATTTACCACTGACCCTTCTGCAAATACATATGTATAGAAGTGAGTTTATTGGCTACATTCTGTCTGCTATATCCTCATTCAGAATCACAGTATATTGGAATAGGGAAAGACCTTAGAGGCCAAACCCCAAATGAACAGGAATTCTCTACTCAACAAGTGGTTTTTTTAGCCTATTCTTGAAGACTTCTAGAGAAGGGAAAAACCTCCTGAGGCAGGCCATTCCACTTTTATTTTATTATTTTTATTTTATTTTATGTTTTGGAGGCCATTGGGGTTAAGTGACTTCCCCAGGCCACATAACTAGTAAGTATCTGAGGTTGGATTTGAACTCAGGTCCTCCTGACTCCAAGGCCAGTGCCATTCCACTTTTAGACAACTCCAATAGTTAGGGAATTTTGCTTTGCATCAAGCTGAAATCTTCCCAACTTCTATCTATTGCTCCTAGTTCTTTTAAGGACCAAACAGAGCAAAGCTTTCCTTTTTCATACAGCAGCTCTTCAAATCTTCAAAGATAAGCCAGCAGCTAGCATGTCTTCCAATATATTTCCCTTCTCTTAATTTATCTTAAAATGCTACATAAGTGCTAGCCATTATTTATTACTCCCGCCTCACCTCACCAGTCTTCTTTTTTTCCAAGCTAGATTCCCCTTTTAGTTTATGATAGCACATATTTTCATAAAGGCATGTGGTGGGTAACCTGCCAGGCCTGGAGTCAGGAAGACCTAAGTTCAAATCCAGCCTCAGATAACTTATTAGGTATGTGACCCTGGACAAGTCACTTGACCTCAATTTGGCTCAGTTTCTTAATCAGTAAAATGGGGATAATAATATTTACCTTCCAAGGTTATTGAGTAATATTTGTAAAGCATTTGGCATAGAGTAGGCGCTAAATAAATGCTAGTTATTTTTGTGCCGTGCAAAGTGTTTTCTTTACTCCAACCTGCAAGAAAGGTATTGCAAGTGTTTTTATTCTGCTTTGAAATGAGCACAAGTTTCAGAGAAATCGAGTGATTTGTCCAGGGTCACATAGTGTCAAAACCAGGCCTTGTACCCAAACCTTCCTACTCCAAGCAGAGAGCCTCCCATTCTTCAGCTCCAGTCTCATCATTACAGGTCCATTTCAAAGCCCTCATGTGGCTTCATTCTTATGCTTTCCTTCAGCCCCCTTCACTGCATTCTGGCAGTCACAAAGGGGATGATGCTTTAGGGTCCCCTGAAACCTCAGGAGCCTCCTCAGGCGCATCCCTAAGAATGCTGAGCTGCTGATGAGGAAGTGATTTAGAATCCCAAACATAGTTTCTTTCACCCGTTGGTTCCGGTTTCCTGCATCTCAAATCACTTTGCATATTAGCATTACATTGACGACATTCAAAACAGGTGCTGCTGCCTATAGAACAGCTGCTGCAGCCCACTGAAAGCTTCAAACCGAGACCCGGGTGCCTGAACCTTCCTTCTGATAAGCTGCAGAGCAGGTAAAATCATCATTAAAGGAAAATTGACTTGTAAGTACGCCTGAGATTCTCGTCATTGCATCTCACCACAAAGAACAGCGAGGCGGCCGCACCGAAGGGAAGCTTCTTAAAAAGTGTATTCAACAGAACAACAGACAAAGACGTTGCCATCTCGGGAGGGTAGTGAGGACAGTTTAAAGATGCCAAGAAATGAGACCCTGCTTGCATTTCCTTGGCACCAGAGGCTTTTAAAAATTGATGTTTCAGAGGCAGTCTGCTTAAGCAGAAAGGCCTGTCAGAGGCAAGGTGCCTGTCTGGGTTCTGTCACTCTTTTAAAGAGGCAAGGCCTGGGATTTAGCAGAGGGGAAGCCATTGGGAAATTGGGGCACTGGGGAGGTAGGGGGTTGGGAAGATAGCACACTGGAAAGGTAGCTGCTTACGTTCTAGCCTGCTATGGCCTTGAAGTCTTCTTTCCCTTGGATTCGGAAACCATTGGGATTACAAATGCATTTTGACTTCTCAATTTTTTTTTTTGTTCAGTTGTTTTTCAGTAATCCCATTCTTCATGACCCCATTTGGGATTTTCTTGGCAAAGATACTAGAGTGCTTTACCTTTTCCTTCTCCAGATGAGGAAACTGATAGGAGTCAGGAAGACTGATCTTTGGGAGTTCAAATCTAGGCTTAGACACTTACTAGCTGTGTGACCCTGAACAAGTCATTTTACCCTGTTTGCCTCAGTTTCTTCATATGTAAAATGAGCTGGAGAAGGAAATGGCAAACCCACTGGGGTATCTTTGCCAAGAAAATCCCAAGTCGGGGCACAAGGAGTTGGACGTGACTGAAAGAGAAGAAGGTGAAGCTATCTAGCCCATTCCTCTCTTTTCCCACTTCACCACACAACATACCACCCTCTCTTAATCACCAATTCTGATAGAGGGCTGGAAGAGAATAAAGAAACAAAATGCATGGATAAGCCTCCATTCCATTTTAGTCAATGATGAAATCTTTCTTTTTTCCTCAATAGATTTTTCATTAGAATTGCTCATAAGGATAAATTTGACTTTCACCATTTTTTTCCTTTTCCTATCTACTCTTGGGTTACTAATCATAGAATTCAGAGTTGGAAGGTTTACCTTAGACATTTTTTAATGCAGTCCCTTCATTTCCCAGAAGAGGAAACAGAAGCCTTGAGTGTAAATGTGACTAAAGATCATATATTTAGAGCTGAAAGGGACATGAAGTCATCTAATCAAATTGCCGCATTTGATAGATAATGCAACTGAAGCCCGGAGAATTTAGGTGACCTGCTAAGTCACAGGCATGGGATTTGAACCTAGCACTTCTGGCTGTATAGTCAATGTTTTCTCCATTGACTCATTGTGCCTGAGCTCATACCGCAGTAAGAAGAGGCAAACTGTGAACCTGGGTTTTCTCATACCAGACATAGCACTTTAGTGAAAAAGTAGCAAAGCCACTGGCAGATCCCTTATGGACTGACCTCTTATGCTCCTTAGATGGAGGTTTCATCTTCTTCATTCTCTATGAGACTGGGGAGTCGGGACCCTCTCGATTATACATGTACTGAACAGCTTTCCTTGCCCCAGCCCTCATCCAGGGGCATACCTGGATCCCAGTTGGTCACTGGGAAAATTGAAGTGTTTTAATGAGCAGGCAGAAAAGAACATACTCCCTGAGTCACCCCCATATTAATTAGTGTCATTTGAAAAATGACTTCTCACGATCCGTGCCTCTCTTGGAACCTCAGTTGGCAGTCTGGGGAGGATGTGGTGTTGCCTCATTCCTGCAGGCTGAGCCTGCCCCAGAAAAATGTAATTTTGTTTTAAAACCTTTGGGAGGTCTCAAGGTCCCTCTGATAGAGGGAGGGGAGGCAGAGGAAGAAAAGACTGCACACACGGATTCCTCCCCTGCGTCCAGGCTCTGTGGCAGTAATTACACAGATTACAAGGAGCATTAAAGAGTCCTTATATACATCTTTGCCTTGGCATGCTGGGTCTCCAGCGGAAGCACAGGCACCTCCCGGCCTTTCACCTGTGTGGGGACTGGCACCTTGCTCAAACCACATCCAGGCCACCACTACTAACCATCGGGATGTCCTGTGGCTCCTCATTTGTTTCTTTAGGCTTTCAGACCATGTTTCTGGATGGGCTGGTTGTTAGAGAATATATTTTTTATGCCTGGAGGAAGGAGAAAACCAACTTGAGGACTCTTTGTCCTTGTCCTTCTTTCTCCAAACCTTGCAACTTATCCCTTAGCTTTGCCGCTACTGGTGCTCAGGACTCCCAAACTCTCTTCCCTTATACCACAAAGGGATTCCAACAAGCTAGAAATCCGTTTCCTAAGATGTTTTTCTCAATTTCCTTTATCTCTGTCCTTTTGGGATCCCCAGAGGTGGTGGCTGAAATGGTTTTTTCCCTCTTGGAGCCAGTATACATTTGAGAATACCCGGAAGTTAAGCCTCTCCAAGTAAGTGGAACAAGTGGTGACATCATCAGGCTATGACGTTACCTACTGTTTTCTGACCTAGATTTACTCATCCTGGCTCCCTACAGGCAGTAGATCCTGAAAGGGTGAGAATATTTTGCTATCTTTTCTTTTGCTTTCGCCATAGAGATCAGAGAGCGCTACAGTACCGTGGGCTTGTTTAGGAGAGGGCCCTCACTGCAGAAGGCAGCTTTATCTCCTGGCGGAAAGCAGACTCCTGGAAGAGTAGTCTGCTTTTTGGGTTGTGCAGAACATTGAAGTTGCTGGGGAAAAGACCAACTAGGACTCAGACTGGGAATCATGGAATCTCAGAGCCAGAAGGGAACATGGCACCCTTCTCCTCTCCCCCTAGTGAATAAGCTCCTTATTACCTTCAGGATAAAATATAAAATCCTTTGGCTTTTAAAACTCTTCACATCCTGGACCCTTCCCACCTTTCCGTACTCCTTATACTTGACTTCCCTTCTATGATCCAGTGACATTGGCCTTCTCAACATCCCTCTCATGTAATACTCCATCTTTACCGGCTGTGTCCTGTTCCTTGGAATATTTGGTCCCCTTACCTCTACTTCATAGCTTCCCTGTCTTCCTTTAACACTCAGTTCAAATCTTGCCTTCTGTAGGAAGCTTTTCCTGCTCTCCTCTCCCCCCTCTCCTCCATCCAATCCACTGCTAGTGCTTTCTCTCCATGGTTATCTTCCATTTACTCTGTGTATATGTATATGTACTTGCGCATACGTATATACATACAAACAGTAAGTGCTTAATAAATGCTTGTTGAATGACCAGCTGACTTCAATATGGTTCTACTCAACTTCTACATGACTAGGAAGCCCTTCTACACACCTGACAAGTACTTATACAGGCTTTGCGAGACCACTTCCTTTAAGCAGAATCCCACCAGTTTCCTGGACAGCTTGGGAGCTGAATTTTGAATAGCACTAATTGGGAAGAAGACAACATAGGTTTCATTGCAATTTTTGCCTAACTGCTTCTAGTTCCACCCTTTGGAGTCAAAGCAAAGCAAATGTAGGGTTTTTTTTTTTTTTATTACGTGACTATAGCCCCTCAAAGATTAGAAGACCAGTCTTCTTTTCTCTAGGTTGAACATCCTTCCTTCCTTTTATGGCAAAAACTCAAAGCCTTTTCTTAGGTTGCTTCCCCTGGATTCTCTGAAGCTTTTCTTGTCTTTCCTAAAATGTAACATCTAGGACAGAACAAAATATCCCAGACGTGTTCAGAGACAGGCAAAGTACATCTAGTCTTGGACACCAGGCTTTTCTTTATGTAGGTGAAGATTGCATTTCTTCTTTGGCTACCATATCATGACCTTGGCTCATCTCAAGCTTGCAGTTCCTCTGATCTTTGTTAGTTTACTATGTCTAGACATAACTCCCTCATCTTGTACTTATGATCTTGACTTTTAAAATCTAAATCCTTTACATTTATTCTTACTAACTTTTATCTGTTAAAATCTGACACAGAATTTTAGATTGTCAAGGTCTTTTTAATCCTGACTCATCCATTATTAGCTTGGGGGCATAGGGCAGCATTGGACCTGGAATCAGGTAAACCTGAGTTCAAATCTAGCCTCAGACACTTGAAGTCATAAACAGTAGCAAAGTGCTCTTACTTGTATCCCTACCTATTTGGGGTGCCAATTTTCTGTTAACTACTTTTTGTTGTTGGTCTCTCCTTTTTAGTCCAGAAACAGACAGCTTCCTTTATCATGTTATCATTTTAAAATCCATTCCGAATAGCCATCTTATCTCTTTTTTGATCTTCATCTTCCCTGGGTATAACTAACAAAAATAATTTTAGAAGATCCTTTTGTCATTTTCCTTGGCTTTTTTGCCAGCCTCTGCTCATTCTAAGCTTAGCACTCCTGATGACATTTTTGAAAACGTATTTTAATTATTTTGTTAAATATTTCCCAATTACATGTAAAAAATTTAGCATTTACTTTTACAAATTTTGAGTTCCAAATTTTTTTCCTTCCTCTCACTCTTCCACCCCCTCAAGAAGGCAAGCAATATGATATCGATTAAGATTTTGATATTAGCCATGTTGCAAAAGAAACACACACACACACACATACAAGCAAGAAAAATAAAGCTTAAAAAGTATGCTTCAGTCTGCATTCAGAGTTCATCAGTTCTCTCTCAGGAGGTGGAGAGCATTTTTCATCATGGATCCTTTGCAATTGTCTTGAATCACTGTCTTGATCAGAGTACCTAAGTCTTTCGTACTTGACCATCTTTACTCTAGGGGGGTTACTATCCTGACACTGTCCTGATAAGACAGTACCACACTTTTACATTCGTCCTCTACGACCTACCCTTATTTCTATTGCCTATGCAGGCCTTTTAAAAATCTAAATTGGCCGGTGATTACCCCAGGCCAGCATTCTTTGCTGCCCTTGAACTGGCTCCTACTGCCTGGTCTGGGGGACCCCTTCTTATACCTTGTGGTACTTGCAGCCTGCACCTAGGAGCAAGGCCTCTATAAGGTGCTTGAGAAGTTAAGAAAAATCAAGAGACAAGAAGAGGCAAAAGCTGTCAGAAGAATCAGGAGAGAAGAAGAACCATAGACCTTAAAGAGGCCTCAGAGGTCACCTACTTCATCCCCCTTATTTTATGAATGAGAAAATGGAAATCTAAAGAGATTGACTTTCCCAAGCCATGCAGGTAATAAGAATCAGATGGGGAATTCACAGAAAAGTAAAGCCTTAAATAGTACTGAGGTACACACAGTATAGAAGCAGGATTTCACCATCTGGAATGCTAGGTGTTTTATTGAATTGTTGATGCGGCCCTGTTAATATTGTACTGATTACACTCTCATATATTCTAGGCTCCTTGAAGGTAGTGACTTTATCAATTCAGTTCTTTTTTTTTTTTGGTTCCTTGTATTCTCTGCTTTTTTTCAGCTTTGTTTTGGCCAGTCTGTGCTTGCCCTAACACTATTCTTATAGAATTGTGTCACACTTTTGTGTTCATTCTCCATTATCTACCTTTGCTTCTATCTTCTATGCATGCCTATAAAAAAAAATCTATATTGGCTGATGATTATATAGGCCTTATCTTTTGTGCTCCCTCCTACCTCCTGCTCTGAGGACCATACATCCTCTGGTTAACTCATTCACCTAGGAGCAGGTTGTGTCTTTCTCTGTTTCTTTGTCTCTTTCTCCCTACTCAATCTTGAGGCGGTGAGATATAACGTTGTTGAGTCATTTCAGTCCTGATTCCACCTTGGGGTTTTCTTGGCAGAGATACTGGAGTGATTTGCTATTTCCTTCTCTGGCTCATTTTGCAGATGAGAAAACTGAGGCAAACAAGATTAAGTGACTGGCCACACAACTAGTTATTGTCTGAGGCCAGATTTGAACTCAGCTTTTTCTGACTCCAGGCCCAGCACTCTGTCCATTGTGCTACCTAGCTGCCTGAAGTATAATAGAAAGAGCATTAATTAGATGGTGAGTTAGTTGTTGAGTTCCAATCCTGGCACTGTCCCTACCTCTGTGATGGTGGGCAAGTCACTTATCAAAGCGTCGACTTTCCTCTTATGTATGTGAAATACATATTATATATTTTGAACTTCCAGCTTTAAGTCCTGGGATCTTATTTCCCTAGCCCATAGTGATCTCTTCTTCCTATGAAATCCTCTAGCATTAATCCTGTGCCTTAGGGTACTTCAGGAGCTTTTTTTAAAAAAAAATAGAACTATTATTTAGTTCTTATATTGTTAGCTATATCTTTATATGAAACTAGCAAAACTTCTTAAGATCAGGTGGGGAAATTCTCTGGGGACTGTAGAACATACTTTCTGAGACGCTCTAAATAAATTCCTGTGGGGTGGTGATGAGCAGAATGTCAGTATTCTTAAAGGGGTGAGCAAGGACCTGCGCCTGTGGGACTCTCCCTTGCTGTCCCTTGTTCATGCCTTAGCATCTTTACCATTGCCCTCGAACCAGTGCTTAGTACAGTGCCTGGCACATAGTAGATGCTCAATCCAAGTTTATTGACCTAGAGAGGAGACGTGAGTTACAGAATAATCAAACAATTCTACTAGACTGGAAGCTCCTTGAGGGAAGGCACTGTCATTCTGTATCACCTTTAGCACCTAACAGAGTACATAGAGATAGAAGGCCTTTCTTTACTTACTGTTTTTTTTTAACTGAATTGAGCTACTTCGTTAATTCATCAAATATGTGAGTATTTACCATGCGCTTATGCTATTCTGGTGCTGGGGACGTATTAGAAAAATATGAAAACCAGCAACAACAACATCGCATGGCTGCATAATATGTAGAGCTTGAAGAGGCCTCAGAAGACATCTTGTCCTTACATCTACCATAGGGGAAACTGAGGTCCGTGGAGATTAAATGTTAAAGGTGACATAAGTTGTGAAGAACAGAGTCAGGATTTGAACTGAGTTCCAAATCCAGAGCTCTCTCCAATGTGTCATAAGGTACCTCCCTATATCTAGCTTTACAGTCTACAAAATTTAAAATATCACTATCTCTACTGGCTCTCAAGACAGAGAGGACCCTCATATGAAAGGAGGCTATTTTGCTTTAGACGTTCCTTGGAAGTTCTATTTCCAAATAACCCTAAGCATCTCTGCCATTATTTAATTGGTCAGAGTCACCCAAGACAAAGAATAAAAACGTACATATAGGAGGCACAGGGAATGTACAGCCGTGATGAGGAAAGTCAGTGAGGCCTGGATATCTAGGCAAAAGCTAAAGAAACTTCAGGGAAGAAGGGGGCCACTCTGACAGCCCCAGGGGGTGAGGAAAACTAAAGGAACTGAAGGGTACAAGGCCAGAAGAGACAAATTAACTTAGTTTTTTCTACTTGTTGAAGGAGTATGTCTCTCATTGACTTATAAAGTTTGGTCCTCTGAGCAACAGCCCTGATTGCCCTGCACTAATAATAGCTCCGGAGGCAAAAACTATGATAAAACTTACCTTGGATTTCTCTTTTGTTTCCTTTCTATACTTTCTCTGACTCTATAACACCATCTTCTTTCACACTTTTACCCCACCTCCCACGTGTTCCTACACAAGTCGTCTTTTTTTTTTTTGCCCAGGGGAGGTGTTTTCTATACCCTTCGAAGCATATTACTGTATATTCTGGCCCTGTGTCTCCTTAGTACCCATGGGTTGGGACTACCAGAAGCAGCATGGGCTGTGGCTAATCCATGGAATAATATACATACCATGGTTTATAAACTCCAAAGCTCTATTGAAATGACAGTTGCTTATTAATATTATTTCATCCTTCCCCATCACAGGGCAGGTACTAGCCCCTATTCCCAGGTCTAGCTTCCTGAATAGCAGGGTTAGGGATGTCTGCCTTTTAGGCTCCACTGCAGACATAACTCAGCTCCCCTCCATCCTCTCCAACTTTCCATGGAAGAATGCTGTAGCCATGCAATTATGACATCCTGGGGGTAATTTTAACTATAAGTCATTATTCAAAAACAACCAGTGCAATCCCTATTTGCCAGCACAAAGAGATGATTCTCACTAGCCTGAACTCGCTGTCAAACATGCCAGGAGAAATAAAAAGGTGCTAATGCAATATAGCCCAGAAATAGAAAATAAGATTAGAGGCGATGCTTGAGATTTCAGGATGTGGAAGGAAAAATAGCACAGGGTTTAGTTACCAGCAGAACTGTCAGACAAAAAGCCTCCGAGGTCATTAAAACGAGAGCCTTCATTAAGCCAAGTGGCTAAAATTAAAGGGTGTTTGGTGAAGACTTAATTTTTCCTGGAGGTTCGTTGTTCCCGTGCTCTCTCCAAAGGTGGTGTAGGGTTTGTTATGATTCCAAGTAAGTATGGCCTTAGGTGGTAATTTTAGCTGGTGGATTCCTTGTTCCCCACATTCCTGACTCCTTGAACCCACTGAGAACAGGCAATAGGACTGAAAACCAGCCCATTTAGAATCTGCCAGTAACTGAATCTTCCAGAAGCCATGGTCTCCCTGATCCTAAATTCTGTCCAATGGAAACAGGCTGATGAAAATTCCTAAAGCTTGAACAGCTCTGATTTCAGTGCTAGCACGGGTAGAAGAGAGACAGAGATGTTAGATTTTAGCAGTCTCTTTGGAGGTTAGTTGGATTCAATTAAGAAATTTCAATTCAACAAACATTTAAATGCCAACTCTGCATAGGCAAAGAGAAAGGTAGCATGGTGAATTGGATAAAGCTAGCCTTGGGGTTAGGAAGACCTGGGTTCAAATTCTACCTCTAATCCATATCAACTCTGTGAACCTCGGCAAGTCACAAAACCTTTCAGGAACTGTAAGTGTCCCCCAAGGCTCTGTCTTGAGAACTCCTTTCTTCCTTCTCTATACTATGTCACTGGGTGAGCTCATCAGTTGCCATGGGTGACTCTCAGATATATTTATCCAGCCACAATCTCTCTCCTGATCTCCAGTCTTGCAACACCGACTACCTATTGGATTTTTGGAACTAGATTGTAGATGTCTCAAACTCAACTGAAGAAGAATTTGTTGATTTCCTTCCCCTTGCTTTGCTCCTTTCCAGTTCTCCCTCAGCTCCCCCAACCCTCTCTTCTCTTCTCAGATTCCTTATTACTGTGGATGATTTCTTTCCAGACACCCAGGCTAAAAACTTCAGGGTCATCCTTGGTTCTTCACGTAGCAATCATTTCATCTAGCCAATCTATTGCCAGGTATTGTTTATACCTTCAACATATTTCTTGTATTTGTCCCCTTGTTTAGTCACACAACCATCATCCTGTGTAGGTGCTCATCATCTCATGCTTAGAATACTTCAGTAGCCTGCTGGTTGGTCTCCCTGCCTCAAATCTTTCCCTACTCCAGTCCACCCTCCTTTCAGTTGCAAAAATAATTTCTTAGAGTTCAGTTCTGCTCAAATCACCCTACCTCTATCCAATAAATTTCTGTGGCTCCCTATTAACTCTAGTATAATCTTTCCCAACCAGGTATAATGGCAAGCAGAGTAGGATTTTTTTTTGCAGTTTCTCTGGATTGAGTTCTAGCCAATCAGAGACTTGTATGTGGGCTGTAGCCAATATATATC
The DNA here is from genome assembly GCA_028646595.1 of Phalanger gymnotis. Lineage (NCBI taxonomy): Eukaryota > Metazoa > Chordata > Mammalia > Diprotodontia > Phalangeridae > Phalanger > Phalanger gymnotis. Next base: position 679,891,369 of record CM053622.1, on the reverse strand, counting down.
TATATCTATATCTATCTATCTATCTATCTATCTATCTATCTATCTATCTATCTATCTATCTATCTATAGAGAGAGAGAGAGAGAGAGAGAGCCAGTGTTGAGAGAAAGCAGTCATTGAGAAAGGCAGCTTCAAGAGGGTGAGCCAGTGTTGAGAAGAATGAAGAGAGGAGACAAAGAAGAAGAATGAACTTTGAGCTGAGAGGAAACCTTTAAGAGCTCACAGGAAACCTCTGAGAGCTAGGAGGAGACCTCTGAGAGTGAAGTGGAGACATCTGGGAGCAAAAAAGGAGAACTCTAAGAGTGAGGAGGAGACCTCTAAGAGCCAAGAGAAGACTTGCTGAAGGAGCTTCTGAGCTGTAAAAGAAAATAGAGCTGTCAGGCAGAAACTTGCCCATGGGAAGGAAACTTAGCTTAAGCTCCTTTTGAGAGCTGTTAAAGTGAACTGAGCTGCTATCACAGAGCCTCTAGACTTTGAAGGTGAATTGAGATGGTGTTGTTGGTGGTGTGTGTTGTTTCCCTGTTAAGCTTTGTTTTCCCAGAGGCAGAAGTTGCAGGCAGGAAACCCTAGAGCCTGCTGTTGAGCAGGTGTAGGAGCAGGAGCAGGAGCAGGAAGAGTTTGAAGTGGAGTAATTCCCTTGAGCTGAGATGTGGAGCAGGAGCAGAGAACTGCCTATGTGTGAATCCTGGCGAGAGCTGGGAGCTGTCAGCCCGCAGAGGAAGAGCCATGGGACTTGGAAGTCAACCTCTAGTAAAGATGAAAGAGGACTTTACTTGGACGCTTGGTCTTGATTAAGAAGATTGTTCTTGTGACCTAGGGGTGGATGGTGTGGTATTTTGTGCTACCCTTTAAAGATGCATTGTGCTAGGGAAGACCTATCCTGGGACCCCCGATTGTATAAATGAACATTTTGGGGAAAATTAATGAATGCTATGATATATGCTATGTGCCATATGATATACTGAGTGTTATGATGTGTATGTGTGTGTGTGTATATATATATATATGCACACACACACATGTATATATATATATATACATATATGTATATATTAGGTGATATGTTTTGCTTAAGGATGTTGTTATGAATGTTATGCTTTACTTTATTGAACAATGTTTAGTTTAGTTCTGAATAGAGAGTTCATTATAGTATATGATTAGACCCTTGGAATTATTCACAGCAGCAGTCCTCAGGTGTGCTGCTATGATTGGCATTATACCAGGTCACTTTCTACCTTTTGAGTCTTTTTACTCTGTATTGCCTTTCATGGAGTCTATGAGAGGCAGCTAAGGAAGACACAGTAGATAGAGAGCTGGGCCTGAGTTCATATTTGGCCTTATACACTTGCCATCTGTGTGATCTTGAGCAAGTCGCTTGACCTCTGTCTGACTCAGTTTTCTCAACTGCAAAATGTGACTAATGGTAGCACGTGCCTTCCAGGGTTGCTTCCTTGTGGCACTTTGGACCTGTTTTGAGGATTGAATGGGATGATATCTGTAAAGCACTTAGCCCAGTTCCTGGCACAAAATAGGCTCTTAATGAGTACTTTTTTCCTAGAATGCTCTCCCTCCTCATCTCTAACTCCTAGCTTTCCTGGCTTCCTTCAAGTACCTGCTAAAATTCTACTTTCTATAGAGCAAATGAGGTAATAATTGTGAAGTGCTTGGCACAATGCTTGGCACATGAGTAAGCTCTATCTAAATGTTAGCTATTATTATCATGGGAAATCTTTCCTAATAATCTCATAGTTCTAGTGCCTTCGCTCCATTGATTATTTCCTATTTCATCTGAATATGGCTTTTTAAATACATAGTTGTCTGCATGTCTCTTCCGTTAGACATGAACTCCTTCAGGTTGGGGACTGACTTTTGCCTTTATTTGAGTCTTCAGCCTTGGCACAGTGCCTGGCATATAGTAGGTGCTCAATAATTGCTTATCGACTTACTGACAATAACACTGACCTTCTCACTGCTCCTTCCACATATCTTCTGATTCTTTGCCTTTTTACTGGTCATGCCCCATGCCTGGAATACTGCACCCCCATCTCTGCCTCTACTCTTTTCTGATTTCTTTCATGATTCTTCCCCCTCCCAGGGTATCTTCATTCTGAGAACTTTCCCCATTTATACTAAAAAGTTTGTATGTGTCCAGTCTGCATGGTATCTTCTTCTCAGTTAGACCAGGAGCTTTTTGAGGGTAGGAACCCCATTTGTTTTTCCTTTCTTTGTATTTCCAGGATTTGGCACTGTGTTTGACACGTTGCAAATAATAAAATGCTTGTTTACTTAACTTTTCACTGCTGCAGGAAATTCCTAAAATTAAGTTGTAGAATAGTTCTAGATCTGAATTAGAGGGAATTTCCTCCCTAAGATTTCCCTACACCAGGCAAATAATATGCTCAGACCTCTGTAACCTGCAAAAGTCCAAGGCACTGCTAGATGCTGGGAATAAAAGAAAAAAATGGAGCAGACCTGTCCTCAAGGGGCTTACATTCTACTGGTGGCATACACAGTATAAGTAAATATAAGGTAAGTACAATACCCAGACAAGTAAATACAAAGTAGTTTACCAAAAAAGGATTTGGGAAAGGCTTCATATAGGGGGAGGCACTGAAGCTGTGCTTTGAAGAAACCTGAGACTTCTATGAAAAAGGAGGGAGTGTATTTACTGCCAGCCCCAGTAGATTTTTAAATTGTCAGTGTGAACATTAAAGCTTGATTTTTTCTTTTTGAGTGGAATGGAATGAATAGCAGGTATTTACTTAGCACACCATGGAGATACAAATACAATCAAGCAATACCATCCCTTCCCTCAAGGAGCTTACACTCTACTAAGAGAAGGCAATACCTTTAGGGAAGTGATGGCCAAGGAGTTTTTTGGTAGAGTTTATTTGGCTTCTCTACTCAGAATTAGAGTAGGGTACAAAAGAGGGTGTGTGAGAGAAGAGTGTCCAGTTAATAGCAAAGTGGGTCTGGGGCCAAGCAAATGGTCAGGAATCAAAGTAGGGCTTGATTTGTTGTATTGTTGATTGTCTAGCCTTAAGAAAATGATGGGGAAAATTGTGAACAATGCAGATTATGCCTAAAAGTGTGGGTTGTTAAACATTTATCAGAATACCCCTGATCATAAGCATGGACGACCACCTATGTCAAAGCTAGAAGGTAGGGGATGAAATGTATGGCAAGTGGCTAATTGGCCAATTTAACTACAACACAGAGTTCATGGAAGAGACTAATGTGAAATAACATTCAAAGCAGGCCCTAAGTGGCACAAGGAAATATTGAATATGGTGAGAATACGATGAGAAACATGATGAGAAAATTTGTGAACCAGGGAAAAGTTGGCCTTCAGTTACTCAGGTTCAAAAATGGAGTCTCACTCGCAACTCCTTCCTTTCCCTCATCCTACTTGTTCAGTCAATGCCAAATCTTGCTGTTTCCACCTCCACAAAAACTTTCACATATGCCATCTCCTCCTTACTAACAGACACTTCCTCAGTTCAGTACCTCCTAACCAATCCTGAATGATTGTAACAACTTCCTAATTGGTCTCCCTTTCTCAAGGCTCTCCCTACTCCAATCCATCCTACACACAGATACTAAAAAATTGTTTCTAAAGTTCATATCTGGCCATATCACCACCAAATTAGTAAATTCCATTTGCTCCCTATTAATTCTAGGGATATATAAATATAAACGCCTTTCTTTGGCATTTAAAGCTCTTCACAATCTGGCCTCATCCTATCTTCCAATCTTATTACCCACTATTTATTTTGTTGTTTAGTTGTTTTAGTCATGTCCGACTCTTTTCTTGGCAGAGATACTGGAATGGCATGCCATTTCCTTCTCCAGCTCATTTTACAGATGAGGAAACTGAGGCAAATAGAATTAAGTGACTTTCTTAGGGTCACAGAACTAGTAAGTCTCTGAGGCCAGATTTGAACTCTGGAAGATGAGTCTTCATGACTCCATACCTGGCATTCTATCCACTGCACCACCTCACTTCCTCCATTATTTATTATTATTATTCATATAGTCTACTACATAGGGTGCTAGGTGGCTCAGTGGATAGATTGCTGGCCTTGGAGTCAGAAAAACCCTAGATCAAATCCCAGCTGTGGTACTTATTAGCTGTGTGGTCCTATGTGAGTCATTTAACTCCTGCCTGCCTCTGTTGCATAATAGCACCTATGCCCCAGTGTTGTTATATGGATAAAATGAGATAATATTTGAAAATGCTTAATACAGTGTCTGGCAAATAGTAGACACTTAATAAATGCCTGTGTCTCTCTCAACCCGAATGTAGTTAGATAATTTCATAATAATTATTTAAGTGACTGCCAACTCTTAAAGCTAGCGAAATGCCAAAACCTTCAATCTGAAAACACAACCTGGAGATAATACCTCAAGGCTTGAGGAGAAATGGAGCTATTCATATGAAAACAGACATAAAATCAATCTTGGACACCCAAAGGATGAGTTCAGTTTGTAATGGTGCTTCATGCACGCCCAGAGAGAATGTCATTTGCTGTGGCTCAGTACAGGAACAAATAGGCAATAATCTGGACCAAAGTTTACCTTTAGGGGAATTTGCTACTCAAATCATCTTATTTATCTTATATAAGAGATGGGCCCCATGAGATGGAACATTGGGCAAGTCACTTGACCTCTCACTGCTTCCAAAAGCAACCAGAGACAAGAGTCTGAATCAGGAGTTGAGGAATCCAAGATTTTGCTTCAAAGTGCAAGGTAAGAAGACCAAAACAATGCCATTAACTGAACAGAAATCTGTAGTCACCCTGTTCAAAACCACCAGGCTCTTTGTTGTTGTTGTTCAGTCATGTCCAATATTGGAGTGGTTTTCCATTTCCTTCTCCAGCTCATTTTACAGATGAAGAAAATGAGGCAAACAGGGTTAAACGACTTGCCCAGGGTTACAAAGCTAGTAAGTGTCTGAGGCCAGATTTGAACTCAGGGAGATAAATCTTCCTGACTCCAGGCGCAGCACTCTATCCGCCTCGCCCCCTAGCTGCCCATCAAGCTCTTAGGTAGCCTGGATAGATAGCAGTTCCTGCTAAGCTCTAGAAGTGGTGTCCCAGTCCAGGTGAATGACATCATAAGGCAATAATAAAAGACTGTGTGGAGGTTATGTGTGAACCAGCTGGCGATCTCTGAGAAATTATGAAAAACTAGAGAAGTGTTACAAAGCAGAAGATGGGGAAATATTGCCAATTTTCACATAGGGGAAGAAGGTAGATTCTATAAATTATAGCCTGGTGAGCTTGGTGTACACCCCTAGGGAAATTGTAGCATGCATTACAAAGGAGTGTTTGCCAGCACTTAAGTAGGAAACCGTGATTGCAATGAGTTAGCACAGCTTCACTATGAACAAATCATACCAAAGAAATCTTGTTTTCCTTTCTTGATAGGGTTACCAGACTGGTAGATCAGGCAAATCTAATAGATGTTGTGTATATGAAGCTGGAAATTTGAAGTAAATATAACGATACAACTGAAGACAAGATAGTGAAAATGATATGGATGATATGATATAGAGAAATTCATTAGTAGTAGAATGGCTAGAGGCAGCTAGGTAGTTCAGTGGATGGAGAGCTGGGCCTGGAGTTAGGAAGACCTGAGTTCAACTTTGACCTTAGATACTTACTAGCTGTGTGACATAGGAAAAGTTACTCAACCTCACTCTGTCTCAGTTTACTCAACTGTATAATGGTACCTACCTTGCAGTGTTATAAGGAGGATAAAAATGAGATAATATTTGCAAAAGTGCTTGGCGCAGTATCTGGCACATATCTGGTACTCAATAAATTCTTGTTTCCTTTCTCTTTTCTTCCTTTCCCAGGAGTGTTGGCAAATAAAATGATATCACCATGGAAGAAGTGGCAGGTGACAAGCTTTGTCCTTAGCCTTGGTCTGTTCTACATATTTATCAATGATTTAGATAAAAACAGAGAGCATTGAATTTGAAGATGGCATGAAACCGAGAAGAACAACTGATATGTTGGATGACAGATTGTGGATTTAAAGAGATCTCAACAGTCTGGAAGAATGGGCTGTATCTAACAAGATGCTTTTATTTTAAAAACAAAACAAAACTCACCAGAAACAACTCTGCCAGTTCAAGAGGAGAGATATGTGGCTACAAATCAGTATGAAAAAGACTTAAGAATATAACCGCTCTATAAAATCCAACCTAATCTTCAATTACCATAACAGAGGGATATTGTCTAGTCATTTTGAGGGTGGTAGTCAACCTAATATACCCTGTATTCTAATAGTCAGAACCCATATGTCGTGTTCAGCTTTGGATGCTATTTTTTTAGGGAAAATATTGATGAATTACCATACATATTGAAGAGGCTGACATGAATCGTGAAGAATCTGGAAATAATGTCATAAGAGGGAGAGTTGACAGAACTGTCCATGCTTAGCCAGAAGGTTTTGGGGACTTGATAATTGTCTTTAAATATCTGAAAGGTTGTTTTATATATATATATATGGAAAGATTAGTTTTATTCTAATAAAGCCATGTGTCATTTTCTAATAAAATTCTGTATTGCTCCAGAGAGCAGCACTAAGACCAATGGATTGAAGTTACAAGGAGAGAGATATAAAGCACTTTCTAATCATTGAATGATTGAATCAAATGAAAATAGAATGAAGAACCTGTTGAAGGAGTAAGTTTCCTAACAGTGGAAGTGTTTAAGAGGATGGTGGAGGACCACTTTGTGTGATATAGAGAGGATTCACGCTTCAGGTAGGGGTTATACAAAGCTATACACATAAAGGGAGTAAAGCCTCCTTTGTCATCAAACAGGAACAAGTAATTGTGATAGAATCAAGGAAGAGGTTGTTGGTAGGTTGCTATAGGCAATGCCTATAGCAATTTAAAGGCATTTCACATATATATTTTTCTGCACTGTATTTTTGTCAGCACACTCATGATTCATACTTAGCTCCATGGTTGTTACATTCTTTAATTAAACTATGGTAGTTAAAAAGGCTTGAGAGACATAGTTTCTGGGTAAATTAATCATTTTATTAATAATGCAGAGTATTTATTAATTTTGTTAATGGTCATCAATAGTCATTTGGCTGTCTCTTTCTCTTACACCAAAGACCCCTCATCACAGTGGGCTCACAGTTTATATGTCCTTCGAAAAGCAGGTGTTCCTGAGGATGGCAATCAACTTTTGTTGGTTAACAATGAGAAAATGAATATTACAATGAGAGGCTGGGCTATATTACAAGCAGGGTCTTGGGATATGTGACTTGGATCTCTTAAGTCTTGGTCAAAGAGATTTATCAATTTTCGTATTGCCTGCCTGACAAAAAAGAGGATCCACATTTTCCCAGACCTGTCTGAGCAAACACAATGACCAGGAATGCACCCATTCACCTAAACGTAGAATTTCTTTTACTGTCTTTAATTACATCTTAGCCATTCTGGCTAGGCAAGTCTTTTAGAAGGATTTCCCACACTGGTTGATTTCTGAATGAAGAAATAGAAGAGGGGGAAAACTTTGGTCCTAATACAATAATTAATTATTAAAACAAGAAAGAAATAATCATTTCTCTCATTATTAAACTCTTTGAATTTAGCCAAAGCTTTTTGTTATATGATGCCCAGCTGTCACTGGACTTATACAGGAAGCCTTTCAAGCTTTGTAGAACCTATCAGAACTTGTGGTCCACAAGCATAATCTTGAGAGCTGGGGTGACTTCCATGCTATTCTGAAACTCTTGGTGGACTATGGCATTATATGCAGTAAGCAGACATCAGGTGGTGTGATAGTAATCATTGGTATCACAGGAGTTTAGCAGATAGATGAGAATAGTGTGGAGAGAAAAGACATAGAAGAGATGGAGGTAATGCAGTCTACTGCCTTATGCATAGTAGGTACTGATATATTTGTCTCAGTGAATTTCAGATGAGTCTCTAAAGACTCTTAACTATTAACTGGAGATAGAATGAGTCTTTCAGGATAGTCCTAGTAGAAAGCAGTTTCCAGAATGATCTGTATGAGGGATAATTTGTTCTGAAGGACAGATAATTTTTCTTTCAATGATAAGGGATGAAGTAAATGTTTGGAGGATGAGGGGCTATCCAGGGAGGATATAATCAGAGCACATGCATCTAGGGCAACAGTATGAAAGCAGTGGGTGCCATCAAGGATGATATAAAGAAGGATGGAAGAGGTTAAAGTATCGAGGTAGCTATGTGGCATGGCAGAAGGAGTGGCAGGCCTGAAGTTAGAAAGACCTGAGTTCAAATCTAGCTGCATGATCCTGTGCAAATTGTTTAATATTTGTTTGTCAATAATAATAGCACCTACCACTCAGGATTGTTGTGAGGATCAAATGAGATAACAGTGGCAAGGTGCTTAGCACAGTGTCTGACACATAGTAGGTGCTATATAAATGTTTTCTATTGTTATTTTATTATTATTATTATTATTAAAGACAAACTTTTTCGACTGCTTAGTTTTTGCATTAGACTAGCCTTAATCATTCCCTAATATGCTCTATTCCCACCTATCTAAGCTACAAAAAATTTGTCACTCCAAATCCCACCGAAGTCCTGGAACATAGCTCAGGCCAGACCTTGGGGGACTGTGCTTGCAGGGAGAGGCCCTGGAACAATCTCCACAATGTGTAGTCTCTAATTTGCTATCACCATCAGGGCCGTGTCAGAGGAGGTGGGTCAGCAGCTTTAAACTGCGTCCCATGGGCAAGGAATAGGGAACAAGTTTAAAAAGAAATCTGTGCTATGAGTGCTAAAATGTTCAGGTCCAAAGTCAGGGAATGTGGAATGTAGACCTTTTCTGACTTGAGTCAGTCCTGTAGCTGATGGGGTAGAGTTTAAGATAGGTGCCAGATCGTAAATGCAGCCTTAGGCTATCTCAGGAAGACCTCATCATTACAGTTTCACCTAGGACTAGAAGACTGACCCTAGACAATGAGGTGGTACCAAGCACAACCACAGCTTACCAGATACCAGGGGGAAAAATAACAAACACGTATAAACATGCCCTACTCAGTGAAGTACCTTGGACAGATCAGTAATGAAGTTATGTCTTTCCCAAACCCAAGAGACTCAGCAGGATCTGGGTCAGTCTCTGAAAGCAAGTAGAAGGCCCCTAATAATAGCCAGTCTACAACAGCCTATTATAAATTCTACTTTTCCTTCTTAAACTAGCAAGACATTCTCTTACTCTAACCTCAGCTATAAGTTCATAGGGTAAGTGCCACTGAAACATGACTCTTCTGTTGCTAGCTATACGTTGCTATAGTGCTAATCACCGCCCCCCCATCCCCAGTTACTCCTTTCCTCACCATTGCTGACTCCTTTCTTCACCATCGCTGACTGAGGTATTGGTGGTATCCCTCTACTGTTGGTCTCTCCCTTTCCCTCCCAGGGAATTTGGTCAGGTCCCTTTAAGGGTTGGTAGTGACGTTCCTTAACTTCGGTGGGGGTGGGAGGGACATGAACATCCATTAGTAACTATCATGTTATATTCTTTAGACTATATATCTCCAGTGAAGCAAATAACACTAACTGCCTTTCCTACTATCAGCAAGCTAATATTTTATAGACTTCATATTCTGTAATCCACCTCTATGGGGGCAGCTAGGCGGTATGGTAGACAGAATTCCAGGCCTGGAGTAAGGAAGACTCCTTGTTCTAAGTTCAAGTCCAACTTCAGACACTTACTAGCTATGTGACCCTGGCTGAGTCACTCAGACCTGTTTGGCTCAGTTTCCTAATCTGCCAAATGAGCTGGAGAAGGAAATGGCAAACTGTTCCAGTATCTTTGCCAAGAAAACCCCAAATGAGGTCACAAAGAGTTGGACATGACTGAAAAGTGGCTGAACAGCAACAACCCCACCTGTATTAATAAGGCCAAACTGTTAGTGTTCTTTCCACTGGAATTTTGGGGAATATGCTGGCTCAAAACGTGAAATTTGAAAGGTTAAGTGAGTTTTCCAGTTAATTCTTGGCCATAAATTACTAGGTTTAGTTTTCAAGTGATGGTGTAGACTCCTCAGTATCCTCTAGAGTCAGAACCAGCCTACCAGGAAGTAATGTATGGTCTAACCAGATTTGGTGTGTATATATATATATATATGTATATATATATGTGTATATATATATATATATATATATATATATATAGAGAGAGAGAGAGAGAGAGAGAGAGAGAGAGAGAGTGAGTGAGAGAGAGAGAGAGAGAGTTAACACAGTGAGTTCTTTTTTCTCCGTCAATCTCCCAGTCATCTCTTACTCCTGTTCTCACCTTATTGAATGCTGAATGGCTCAAATTCCTTTTTGCAGCTATTGTTCCCAATCTAGCAAGTCTGGCATTTTTCTCTCTCTTGTATATCTGACAAGCACACATAGGGGGAAAATCTGTAGGATATCTGAAGGGGTGAACTTCTGAGGACAGAGTATACTATGTTATTCCTGGCAAACTCTAGTGTTGGCAGAAATCTAGTCTGGCTGTAAGTGTATAGTATAACAATGTAGATACTGTTTAATGTCCTGGTTGGCTTGTTCTACATTTTTATTTGCCTGCGGGTGGTAAATGGTGGGAAGCGGTAACTGAATGCCTAACTTCTTTTGAAGTTAGAACTCTGCAGAACTTGGCAGTAAACTATGGACCCCCCCCCCCATCTGAAACAATCTGGATGGGAAGCCCATGCAGGCAAATAACTTTCTTTAAAGAATACCATGTGGGTTGAAAAGTGGATGACAGTTTGTAACAAGGGATTGGATGTCACATTCTTGAGAAATGGCCAACACATCAACAAAGATGGTAGCCTTTTATTGTGAATGGGGTACATCTGTTATAAAGTCAAGCCACGCATTCAAGAAGGCTTCAGTAGGGGCTGTAAGAGCCCCTATTGTTTCTATTAGGGTCTCATTGTACATTGGCACCAGTTACAGCATTGAACATTTTGCTGGACATCTCATGCCAAGTCAGACAACAAACAGGGTCAAAGGATTAAATTCTTGATCCTCATCACCCTTAGATGTCCAGATGTACGTCAAGATGAGCTTGTAATACTTAAAACTATATTTCAGTGAAACTATGACTTTCATCCTGAAGAACCATAGCTAGAGCCTAGTCAGGAAAAGGCCTGGATAGATCCATTAGTCACCCCCTGGCTCACAGACACAGAAATGGCAAGGAAGTAGATCCAGGCATCCATGAGGGTGCTTTTTTCATTACAGGACAGAGATTACCTGAAGAAAAAAATTCAAAAATAATACTTATTGGACTTGATGAATTAATAATATATAGATATTTTGACAAATTTAATTATTTTCTTAAGACCATGGCAGGATGCCTTGAGTCTTTCAAGTTCTACTGCCAGATCTCCTGGGCAGGCTTAATAATAAGCAACCTCAGGTCCTTCATAGAGTATTATCTTTCTTCTGAAGTCATTTATCAACAATAATACGTGATCAGCATCTAGACAGCCTCATTCTTTGACTCCTCTTTTTTCTACAGTTTGAGTCATGATGATCCCAACACTTATCTCTGAGACATCTGTCTCAACAAAGAAAAGACAGCTCCAGAACTGGATGGCATAACAACAGTGTTGCTATGAAAGCTGTCTTTAATATAGGAAGACTTCCTCCTGCTGACCATGGGACCTCTAAAACTTTCCTTTTCTTAGAAAGTTTGTAAAGGGGTTCATCACCCTTGAAAACACCTGAATGAGGTCCATCAAATGCACTACCACTAAGGTCATTCAACATTTCTTAACTCCTGCTATGGGTGATATGGCACACATATGTTAGTATGCTGAGTCTATTATATGTTATATGCATACATCTAGTATCCGTTGGGTCTATTTGTAACTATTTCTATTCCTGAAGAAAATACAGGAAGTATAAATGGATCTTGTGAAGGATAAACTTCTTGGAGTTTGCTATATAAACCACAATGAAGAAGGTTGGTGAATGCTTTGCTATGCAATCTATAAGAAGCCTCTCCTGATCCCCTTAGTTGTTACTGCTTTCTAAATCCTTCTAAATTTTTCATGTATATATTTATCTGTTTTATACACTCTATCCCATCTCCAGTAAAATGTAAATGTAACAAGTACTCCTTCTGTCTGTGCTGGCTTGACCACCCCAAACTGCCCTCAAGCTGACAGGTTCATGTGTCCCAAAGACGAAACAACACCAAGGGGCTTTGACTCAAATGTTTCTAGGGACAATGCTATTTTGAAGAGGTATACTTTTATTTACCATTGTAGCTCTTGACCTGTGTGATTTTCATTTTCATAAAATCATTCACTATGATACCCTTAATTCAAATAAAAATTACTTAACCATAAGGCAAAGACAAGAGCACTTATTACATCAGTTACCTAATAAAAGGCAAATAAATTCAATACATTATATTCCATACATGAACCTGAGTCCCACTTTGCCACTGATACAGACAGTATCCATGGGGGAAAGTGTGCCCACATGTACTCAAATATAGCAGATGGCCACACAAGTGAGAAAAACTTGTACTTGGGGCAGCTCACAACTCTAGAGTCCATAGATGGAGTTCCTTTGCTCATTTAAGAAAAAGAAGAGGTGTCCTGCACAAAACTCTCTGCCTTCCTGGTCCTTACTATTCTCTTATTGGTACATTCTGCTCCTTTTCTACTTTCAAACTAATGAAGCAGAGAAATCACCTTAAAATTAGCCATTACTTTCAAAAGGTGCTGAGAAAGGGTTATGCTATTGTAAGGACAGTAGTTCCATTAATCAGAAAACTGCACAGCTTCTCAGGTTGTCTCTATAGTTAATGCAAAAAAGCCCAGCCAGCTCTTCATTCAACAGCATTCAGCATCATCCAAATAGCTCTCAGGATCTTGTTGTAGCAAAACAGAACTCACAGCAAAAAATATTTTCTCCCTCTGATTTTCCCTCTCAAATGAAACAGTAGTTGAAAACCTCAAAGCATCTTTGGGGAGCTTCACCCTTCTCAAACTATGTGTGTAGCCCATGTGTCAATATGAGCTTGTAATACTTATAGACAGACAGACAGACAGACAGATAGATAGATAGATAGATAGATAGATAGATAGATAGATAGATAACAAACTTAACAAACATTTATTGACTGCCTATTGCCTGATTGATCCTGGTGGAGTCTTCACTCTCCTCCTGCTGGTTTATTCACTCCTCTCCTGCCAGGTACTTCGCTGCTTCTAATGGCTCCAGTTGGAGGTTCCTAATGATCAGTGACTCATTTTCTCCTTAGGAGATGGAACTCATGAATCCAACTTTATGTAAGTTATGAAAACAACAGTCCTTTTTTAATCTTTTCATAGTCTCCAAACCATTTTTGATTTACCACTTTGTGAAAATCTAAAAGTAGTCACATGCAAATGAGCTAAGGGACCACAATACCCTGTAGCCTCAGTCATTTCTCTGCACTCAAACAGGTTCTCTCAATATGAGAGGGAACATTTAGTTCTCTAATTTTCCTAACAACTTGAGTTTGTCTCCAGATTTTAATATAAAAAACTATGTTTCTTCACAAAAAGATTTTATCGCAGTTTTGGTTTTTGTTGGAGATTTTTTGCACAAAAAGAACCAAGCTTTTAGGAGCCAAACTGCTCACATATCAAAGCATATATCCATTGTATGAGCATATTGAACACAAAGACTTTTTTTGGCCTTTGTCTCCCTGGATCCAAGCATATTGGTTCCATATAATAGATACTTAATAAATGTATGTTGGATTGAATCAATTGGATTAATGTACTTAAGGGATATTCTTCAGTTCACATAGGAAAAAAAAGTAGAATGTTGTTAAAGTCAGCTATAGAATGTTAATCTAGAACAAGGATTCTTTGTCTTTTCTGTGTCATGGAAACTTTTGGTAGTCTAGTGAAATTGATGTACACTTTCTCAGAATATTTTAAAATGCACAAAATAAAATATATGGAGAAAGTCAATTATACGAAAATAAAGTTATCAAAATATATTTTTAAAGAAAATCCAAGTTCATGGTTTCAACTCCAGGTTGAGAACCCTTGCCTTAGAAAATCTGTAAATACCTCACAATTAATTATCTGCAAAAGGCTTATGCAGATAGATTAAACAACCCAAAGTGTTGAATAGTCAAATTTGTCTGAAAGGCTGCCATTCATTTACCATCAGCCCTAACTTGAAATAGGATTCTTACAAGTCTAACTGATAGTGGATCAATATTCCCATGAATCTGTAACAATAATGCTGCTTGCAGCTGCTGTGGAGGTGTAAGGCCAATAACACCAGCACACAGGAGGGCTGCTAGCACAGGTTCTTTGATCTGCTTTTCCAAGGAAAGCACCTTTAAGGGGTTTACAATCTCACTTTAATTAAACGTACATATATCATTCACTTAGTTCAGGAGAAAAAGTTAGCACTCTGAGCTTCAGAGAAAACACAAAGAGGAATTACAAGCAGAAATTATATAAACAGGGCAAATAACATAAATCAGCGGACAGGGCTTCTAACTGTCCATAGCAATACATGCATAGTTACCAGAGAGAGAGAAGCACCAACATCTGGGTTTTCAAAGCCAGAGGGATCCTTAACAGCTACCCAGAGTCTCATCTGGCTACATTACACAAACACTCTTCCCATGAATGAGACCCAAAGCAAAATGCTAACCTTTGAGTATATACATACATATATATATATATATATATATATATATATATATATACACTTTTCCAGGGTCAGAGAGCATCCCAACCATGTGACTCAAACTCATGCAACTTAGGCTTTCTTGTGACTTAAGCAGGTTATCAAAGACTCTTGATTCAAATAAAGGCAAGACTCAATCAAAGGCCTTAGTTTGCCTTAGTGCTGAGAAGCACTCCAAAAGAAAAAACAGCAAAAAGTCCCACTTTGCTTGCCATTACAGAATCCTAGTCAAATTATCTGAAATCAGCACAAAGTAGCAGTAAATACAGATAATAGTATCACTTTGTGCTCAGTAACAAAAGGGTAAAACTACCCTTTTGTGGGGAACAACAAAATAATTTGTTCCTGCAGATGATGAGTTCACTCATCAGTTGACTACTTTCATAAGACCTGTACCTCTAATCCATTAAACAAATGAATCTATGTATTCAGGATGGATATTCTGGGTAGGAGGTGCATATGGTAATCATAATTATAATACAGAGGTATGCACATGCCTGTTCTTAACTAAAGCAATCTTGTTGTTGGAAAAGGAACTAGGTTATGCTGTGATAATCACAGGGTGGTTGGGGCGAGGGCACAGTGTTTCTTTTAGTCATTGCCAACAAGATTCTTGCTAGAGTTCTTCTTAAAAGACTGATCCTTCGCTGGGAAGATGGCCATCTACCCAAGAGCCAGAGTGGCTCAGAAAGGGTTGAGGAATGGACAACATGGTGTTTGCTGCCTGACAATGCAAAGAGAAATCCCAAGAGCAAAACAGAGTTCTGTACACAATGTTTGTCAATCTGACTGAAACTTTTGATACTATTAGTTGTAAGAGATTGAGCGAGATCGTGTCAAAATTTGGTTGCCTGGAGAAGTTTATCAGTATTGTACAACATTTCCATGACAGCTTACTTTCACAAGTTCTGGATAATGGACAATACTCTCACTTTCTCAGTCACCATTGGAGTGAAGGGCTGTGTGCTTCCTCTCATGCTTCCTAGCATGATGTTTCCAGCAATGTTGTTGCATGTTGGTGGGGATGAAAATGGCCTCACGGTCAGCCACCACACTGATGGTAAATTATTTAATTCAAAAACACTACAAGTCAAGACCAAAGTGGAGAGACAGTTGGTGAATGACTTTTTGTTTGAAGGTGATTGTACACTCAATGAAGCCACTGAGGCCGAAATGCAACAGAGTATGGTGCTTGTGCTAATTTTGGCTTGAAAATTAATACCCAGAAAATAGGTTCTCTGCCAGCCAGCACTATAGCATCCATACTTAAAACCATGAGTTATAGCAAATGGAGAAATTTTGAATGCTGTGGATAAGTTCATTTACCTTGGCAGTACAGTTTCCAGTGATATACAAGACGATGAGGTTGATGCATGCACTTCCAGAGCTAGGTCAGTGTTTCGGAGGCTCTGAAGGAAAACATGGGAGAGAAGAGGTATTAGGCTGCCTACCAAACTGAAGGTCTACAGAGCCATTGTGCTTATCTCATTGTTGTATGCCTGTGAAACCTGGACAGTCTACCAGTGCCATGCCAGGAAACTGAATTGCTTCCATCTGAATTGTCTTAGGAAGATTCTGAAGATCACCTGGCAAGATAAGTACCAGACAGTGAGGTCCTTTCTTGAGCTGAAATGCCAAGCATTCGAACTCTACTGCAGAAAGCATGACTGACGGATTAGCCACATTGTTTGAATGCCAAACATATGTTTGCCTAAAAGACTTTTTACAGAGAACTCACACAAGGCAAGTACTCACATAGAGGTCAGAAGAAGTAACACAAGGGCACTCTCAAAGTTTCTGTAAAGAATTTTGGAATCAATTGTGAGAAATGAGAGACACTGACATGGGCCTATCCAGCATGGTGTGTGAGCATCAAAGGAGGCACTGTGATCTATGAGTAAAGCAGAATTGCAGTAGTTCAAAAGAAACATGAGATGTACAAATTTAGAGCTATCTCCACTCCAAATGTTCACATGAACTATTTATGCCTGACCTGTGGTGGAGCCTTATCAGATTGTATTAGTCTGATCAGCCACAGTTGGACACACTGTACCTTGACCCCTATATAATGATGTAATTTTGGTCCTCAGAGCATGAAAGACAACAACAACAAAAGCAACAACATATTCAATTGAAATTCCATCTATCATTCCCTTGAGAAAAATTAGTAGCCTTGAATGCCTTCTGGGTCTATCCAAAAAGTTCGTGCTTGAATATAAAGTGTACTATGCTCCCTTCCATAATGGTGTTGTGTTGCCTGGATCATGAGAGCTCAAACACTACCTCAGATAGAACCATCCTGTATAGCCTTGTGCCTGCCAAATCATCTGACCACCCCAGGTCAAGAAAAGGAAATGGCTCTTTGACCCAGCAATACCACTATTAGGTCTGTTTCCCAAGATGATTAGGGGAAAAGGAAAAGAATTTATATGTTCTAAAATATTTCTAGTAGCTCTTTTTGTGATGTCAAAGAACTGGAAATTGAGGGGCTACCTGTCAATTGAGGGATTCTTTCATATGGTGTCTTGTCCCAGGAATGCTGCCCATTTCTTGACTTAGTTTTAGGAAATAGTTACACAGTTGTTTGAATGTTGTCTCCACTTTTAGACTATAGGCTCTGAGAGCAAGGACTGTTTTTGCCTTTCCTTTCATCACTAGGTACTTGATAAATGTTTACTGCCTGACTGACCTAAATATCCCCAGTCAACCTGCATTTCAGTCCTTCCTTTTTGTCCCAGGTAGTAACACCAAGGGTAATCATGGCAGAGGAACTGCCTCTTTCTTCCCATTACTGTCTTTTAATGGACCTCTACCTCTGGCTAGTAAATTCCAGAGCTTCCAATAGGGAGGACCTGAGAAGTGCTAAGAGCTTACCTCAAAACAGAACTTACCTCAAACATACTCCCAACAGGGATACCTCCTTTTCTAACAGGGAGATTATCATAGTGGCTATTCCTAATTTTTTTTCCATCACAAAATCAGTGTCATCTGACTTTTCCCAAAGACATGAAAAACATGTCTAAAAGCCAATTCAGACTAGTTCAGAAGGGCCAATACTTGTCATTACTACTAATACTCCCAAGCCTCTGAAGATGGATAGTTTGGTGTATCAGACAGGTGCTATAACAGAAGTAAAGCCCAATACTGTCTCAGGAGGATCTTATCAAGAAGGATACATCTAATTCCTTGGTGACTAGGGAGATTACCAGTACAATTACCAGACACAAGACAATAAGAAGGGGAGGGGTATCCCCTCCAGCCTTCTGCTGCTGTCTCGATTACTTTCTCCTAAAAGAGACACAAAGGTTTGAGCTCACACCAAGATAGTGGCCTAGAGAATGACAGCCATGTTTTTTCTCTCTTTAATTTTTTAAAATTCATTTTGTACTTAAACACCAAAACCCCCCCCCCACATTTCCACGTGCACAGAACAACATAAAAAGAGGATTCAATACAAAAGCATGAGTTTCCATTTCACACTTACTTTTTCTCCTAAACTATGTAATAAGTACTACACATGGTTTTCAAAGCTACTCTGCTTTTCTGTGCTTTCTTCTAAGTTTTCTTTTGGCCTCTGCTGTGGACTTTTTATTTTTTCTTTTCCTCCTTCCCTCTCCACCCCACCTCAGGGAAGCCTACCATTAGACACAAATGTGTGTGTGTGTGTGTGTGTGTGTGTGTGTGTGTGTGTGTAAAACCATACTAGACATACTTCTAGTTATCAGTTCTTTCTCTGGATGTAGATAGAATCTTCCTTCATCGATCTTTTGTAGATGATTTGAGTATTTATAATATTCAAAATAACTTAGTCATTCAAAGTTGTTCTTAGAAGAGTATTACTGTTACTGTGTACAATGTTCTCTTGGTTCTGCTCATTTCATTCTTCAGTATTTCATGCAAGTATTTCCATGTTTTTTTTCCCCTAAAATCGACCAGCTCATGATTTCTTATAGCACAGTAGTATTCCATCACAATCATATACCAAAACTTGTTCAGCTATCCCCTAGTTGACTGGTAGCCCCTCAATTTCCAGTTCTTTGACATCACAAAGAAATATAATAGAAACACTTTAGAACATGTAAGTTCTTTTCCTTTTCCCCCAATCACCCTGGGAAACAGACCTAATGGTGGTATTGCTAGGTCAAAGAGCCATTTCCTTTTCTTGGCCTTGGGAGGTCAGATGGGTCTTAGCCCCAGCTTAGGTTCCAAAACCAAGTAAAATTACCAGAAAGTTACACAGTAGTGACTGGCCACACAATAAGTGCTGTTAGTAAGTCCACTTTTTCTTCACCATATGCTGTCCCTTAGTTCCCAAGATAAAATGCATCATGCATCTCAGCGATGTGACACTTTCCCTACTGGTGGTGCTGATTCTATTCATTGTTCTCAGCTCCTCCATCATCTCTGGCCATGATGCTGACACTTTTGCTATTTCAACTTGCTGTGTGACCCCGAAGAAGCTGTTTGTCCATTTTGTACTTCTCTTTTATCCTTGCAGTATTTTCTCCTTGATCTGGGAGCTCTGGAATTTGGCGACAATATTCCTAGCAGATTTCTTTTTGGGGTCTATTTGAGGAGGTGATCAGTGGATTCTTTCAATTTCTGTTTTGCCCTGTGGCTCTACAATATCAGAGCAGTTCTCCTTGATAATTTCTTGAAAGATG
>CM053622.1:679847264-679871479 GCA_028646595.1 Phalanger gymnotis | reverse complement strand
TTTCAAGGCATTCTTCTCCTCATTGGCTTTTTGGAGCTCTTTTGCCATTTGAGTTAGTCTATTTTTTAAGGTGCTGTTTTCTTCAGTATATTTTTCAGTATATTTTTGGGTCTCCTTTAGCAAGTCATTGACTTGTTTTTCATGGTTTTCTCTCATCCTTCTCATTTCTCTTCCCAATTTTTCCTCTACTTCTCTAAGTTGCTTTTCCAAATCCCTTTTGTGCTCTTCCATGGCCTGAGACCAGTTCATGTTTTTCTTGGAGGCTTTTGTTCTGGGTTCTTTGACTTTGTTGACTTCTTCTGGCTGTATATTTTGGTCTTCTTTGTCCCCAAAGAAGGATTCCAGAGTCTGAGACTGAATTTGGGTGCATTTTCACTGCCTGGTCATGTTCCCAGCCAACTCACTTGACCCTTGAGTTTTTCAGCGGGCTACGACTGCTTGTAGACTAAAGAGTTCTATGTTCCAAGCCTGCGGGAATGCGCCAGCTCTGCCACACCAGCACTCCTCCTTCCCCAAGAACTCCCAGCCAGCACTGGACTTAGATCTTCAGCAGGCTCTTCACTCCTGCTCTGATCTGCCACTTAATTCCTCCCACCAGGTGGGCCTGGGGCCAGAAGCAACTGCAGATGTAGCTCTACAGCTGCCCCACCTCTGCTGTCCCCAGGGCAGTGGCCGAACTGCAAACTCTATCCCAGTCCCTAGCAGCTTCTCCCACTAACCTACTCTGTTGTCCTTGGTGTTTATGGGTTAAGAAGTCTGGTAACTGCTGCAGCTCACTGATTCAGGACACTAGGGCACGTTCCACCCAGCTCCTGGTCTCGTCGTCCGTGTGCCCATGCTGGGCTCTGCTCCGCTCAGCTCTGCTCCCTTCCACTCCCAGCTCTGTGCAGGATAGACCTTACCTAGAGACCATCCAGGCTGTCCTGGGCTAGAGCCCTGCTTCCCTATGCTATTTTGTGGGTTCTGCAGTTCTAGAATTGGTTCAGAGCCATTTTTATAGGTTTTTGGAGGGACTTGGTGGGGAACTCATGCTAGTCCCTGCTTTCCAGCTACTATCTTGGCTCTGCCCCCCTCTTTTATCCTTTATAAAGTGTGTGTGTATGTGAAGCAGGGGGAAGTCTGTGCAGTGTTAATGATCCTGGCTTATATGTTCATCTTTACTTCCTAGAGGGGCAATGTAGATAAAGGACACAATACTGATGATATGCTTTGAGATCCTAGGATGAAAGGATCCAAGTTCTATCCACTAGTTTTTTAAAATTAAATTAAATATAATTGGTATATTTTTAGAAGACGACTGTGATCTTTTAGACTTCAGAGTCAATATGGTTTTCTTGGTCTTAATAATATTCTACTAACCTGGGATATCTTCCCCAAGGCATCTTATTGATATCCAGAAAGTTGCCCAGGTATAGGGATAATCTTTCTGAGAAACTCAAGGGTCCTCACTAAAACCCTAGGAGAAAACTAGAACATGTTACTAATTTAAACTTCCACAGATGGGGAAGCAAAGGCCCAGAGAGAATATTCAACCTACCCAAGGTCACAAAGCCTGTTAGAGAAAGTACCATAAATAGAAACTAAGAGCATCTACTTCTTATCTAGCTGACCATGCATCTTGAAGTTAAGGGACCACGCATTTCCAGCTCATTTTTATTGGCTTGAAATGCCTTTCAAGATTTTTCAAAGCTTAAGTCTCATGACCACATAACTGGTTGTTTCCTTTCTCAAACAAGCCAGATTTCCTTACCTGTCCTCAAAGAATAACCTTCTACCATGGTTTTTAAATTAGACATATTATAGCAACCCTTTTTAATACTAGGGGTGGACAAGCAGCATGGTGTAGTGGAAAGAGAACTACATTAAGAGTCAGGACACTCTGGTGTTCTACTTTTGGCTCCCTCCTCCACTGATCAAGTTGCTTTACCCCATTGAGGCTTAGTTTACTCATTTGGCAAACAGAGATAATGCAACATTTGCTATTTTTCTCACAGGTTTTTTGGATGAATCAAGTCTGATGATGAACATAAAAGTGCTTTGAAAAGCTCAAGATGGTCTACATACATAACATATTCATCATTCCCAACTGGCCCCTGTTGCCTAAAATCCCCTGAGGACCTGCACTGTAGGCACCTATTCATCTAGGGAGTCTTATAGTCAGTCAATAAATTCATGCTCTATTGTTAGTCCTCTTCTGAAAAAAAAAAAAGAATATCCAAATGCCTGGTGATATTTGAATTTATATTACTATTCCCCATAAAATTCTCTCTTCTCTCTCTCTCTCTCTCTCTCTCTCTCTCTCTCTCTCTCTCTCTCTCTCTCTCTCTCTCTCTTTTCTCTCTCTCTGACATGTTTGCCATCATGACTGGGACCCAGCGCAGGAGAGGATTAACATGGTATTCTGGCACTGGCCATGCCTCTAAGGAGTACAGATTTCTTTTTATCTCTTGAAAGCAGACACTATGGATTTTATCCCTAGGGGGGATTTATCAGGGTGCCCTAAATACGCTTTATAGTATCCGTCTCTGTTTCTCATTTTCTCTGTCTTAATTCTCTCTGTCTTTTTCTCATTCCTCATTCTTTCTCTCTCCCCCGTCTGTTTCTTTCTCTCTCTCATACATATGTACACCCACACCCACACAAACACTGGAACACATAGACACATACACCAACTATGCCTCTGTGTTTGTGCATGTCAATGTTAGGACATTGTGTTCCTCCATCTGGGGATATAGTAGTTTTTTTTTTATTTGCTAAACTCAGTTAGTTGGATTTTCTCACTTCATGGGAGGCCAATCTGTTTTATTTGCATATTCCCACTTGTATGTCCTATCTTGGTACAACACATAAGAGGCAGGGTCATTCCCTACCTATTCAAAAAGAAAGTTTACCAATGTTTTCAAGCCTTCATATGTTTTACACATATAATTGTATGTTTTATGTATACAATTTGGTTTATATGTGTATGTATGGGTGTGTTTACATTTTTAATTTCTGAATCTTCAGTTGTGTTCATATTTATGTAGATGAGCTAGTGTATTCATACACATGGTATTTATGTGTACTCATGGTTACTTCTACGTGCTTCTTATGGGCAAGAGCTGTCTTTTTGCCCATTTATATCCCTAGGACTTAGTATGGTGCCTGGCACATAGTAGGAGCTAAATAAATGTTTATTGACTGATATGCCTCCATATGTGAATTAGCGTGATTGTACTTAAAAGACTACAAATGTACTGAAGAAATAAATAGTGGAACATAGATATTTATGGTAAAATATTAAGGGTTAAAACCATCACATACTTTAAAACCATAATCCAGGCTAATATTTCTCTTGATATGCATCTTGATGTCCAAATCCCTTCACTCAAATCTTGTACCTTGAATAAATTTTGCTCAGGGTATTCAAATATCTATCCTTATGATATGCTTCCAGTCTTCATTAAGATCTAAATTGCTGGGTGACTTGCTTTGTCCCAATTCTAATCTCGTGTCAATAGGAGCCTTTCAGTAATTATGCCCCTTGATTATGGAATTGACTTTGAACAGAGAGCTGGCCAGAATATTTAGTCTCTTCCAGCACCTAGACCAACTGGTAGAGATGCAGCTTGACTGCTGATTTTACTTCTTCACTTTATATGTGGATAGTTAAGTCTTATTCAGTTCATCTGACAGGGAACACAGGAAGCAGCACA
Source organism: Phalanger gymnotis (assembly GCA_028646595.1). Classification (NCBI taxonomy): domain Eukaryota; kingdom Metazoa; phylum Chordata; class Mammalia; order Diprotodontia; family Phalangeridae; genus Phalanger; species Phalanger gymnotis. Next base: position 679,867,784 of record CM053622.1, on the reverse strand, counting down.
GTGTAGGAAAAGGGCAACAGACTAGGAGCAAAAAAGCCTAAGTTCCAAGATCCCAATGGACCATTTCCTAGCTATGCGATTAAGAGTGAGTCTCACTATCTGCCTGAGCCTTCCTCATTTAAAAAATGGACATAATTCTAATTGAGCTACCTATATCATTGGGTTTTGGGGAGGCCTCAGAGAGATAAGGTATGCAAAGTATTTTATAAACATTCCAACATCATGCATTTATATGTAAACATTTATATAATGTATTGCACACTAAAAATGTAAGATGTTACCTATATTATAGGGTTTTGTGAGAGAAGAGCTTTGCAAATCTGAAGGTGCTATATAAATGTGACTTGTTATTATCATTATGATCATTCAATTCTTTTCATCTTTTTGATGGAGTTCAGATAGAAATGGTCCTGGAATGAGTCACTATCCTTCTATTATTCTCTTTTGTTTAGGGTTTGGCATAATATTGCATTGGTGGAGAAAATGATTGATTTTTGTAATTGAATGAAAGTATTAGGATGCATTGTAATCATCATCATCACCACCATCATTGTTGTTTGTATTTCTGGCATTTAGTTAAATCCCCACACCTAATCATCATCAGAAAACTAAAAGTAAGGAAATTCAATACCAAGAAATACAGATGATGCCACCAACAGCAATTAAGACAAAATCTCTGGTGTTCAACTTTTATCCCACCTGATATTTTGTCCACTTTAGTTCTTTCTCTGTCCTTCTGTGATTTCCTCAAATATCATTTGAAATTCTATTCCCAGAGCTTAAGTCAAATTAGGAATGGCTCAGGGGATTTAATTCCCATCCCTTATATACTGTCCTTCATATTTTATAATGAAAAGGAAGAAGACAAAAAAGTTTGTCCTCATGCACTGGTCAGTTTAATGTCTATGTGCACTTTGTTATGATGATCACTCCTTTGTTATTCCTTGATATTTGAAGAAGTGTGTGTGTGTGTGTGTGTGTGTGTGTGTGTGTGTGTGTGTGTATGCAAGGGTGGGCAGAAGACAGAGAGAGAAAGCGAGAGGGTGGCAGGAGAGGGAGAGGAAATGAGAGAGAGAGAATGAGAGAGAGAGCAAGAGAGAGGATGAGAGAAAGAGAACCAGAATGCAGGAAACTTTCTTTTTTCCCCCTACAGGGATATGGTCTGAATTTTTAGGCAATTTCCTCTATGGAGGCTCTAGGGCCACATGGAGTGTATGTGTAAGAGAATGAGAGGTGAAAAAAAAAAACAGGCCATCATTTATAAGGAGCAATACAGGTACAGTATTTCACAGCTGGCTGACTAGTAATGGAATTCCTCTATCAGCAGCTACTTTGCTGGATCATGGGCTGATTAGCAGATGTAAATCCTGAACTGCATGCTGATGAAACCAAGTCACACACATCTGTGTATACCTAGATAGTGTAGACATACACAACTTTGATGAAAATACACCCTCCCACTTAAATTGTTGGCAGACTTGAGTCTCTATATTTGGAAAATTCTACCACTTAAGTTTCAGAAAGTAGTCAGAACTTAGATAATAAGATAAATATGGTGCCCCAGGACTAAAAACATAACAACAAATAAATAAGCCCCTGGGAATTGGAACTCTAGGGTTCTTTTTCTAGAGATTTAACTTTCTCTGCCATGAAAGGAGATCCTGGTGATTTTCTCTATCCTTCCTATTCTCATTTTCAGATATTCTCGAGTATGTATGTATGTATGTATGTATATGTGTATATGTGCTTCAGGAAAATAACTTTGAGTTGGCTACCATTGTGGAGAGAGAGTATTTTACTAGCTTCCAAAGTCCTTTCTGCTTTGACTAGCTGTGACTTTTCTACTGCCTCTGATCTGGCAGCCCTCAATGTAAGTATAACTTTCATTTCTGATGAGCTAAGCCAACTTTTCCACTGCCTCCCACTTTTGCCTAGAATGCACAGTGTCAGAAGCACAAGACCTGACTCTAGCTCCACTGTCTCTTAGAACAGGAATTACAGCTATTTCAGAAGTTTACTTTGTGGACATTTCACTGTAGAAGGTTCTGTAAATTCTCAAAGCTTTATCTCTCCAACCCTGAACCTCAAGCCTCATGTACAAATGTACAACTCTGCCTGGCACAAACATGTCTTTGAATGGGAAACTTTCTTAAGGCCAGCTTCAGGGTCTTAGTTTCTTATTCTGCCTCTAAGAATATAAATTAATCCTTCCATTGCTCAACCATTGAGAAATGGCACCATACTTTTTTTTTAAATGCCACAGGAATGTCCCCTTTAAGTATGGAATTTTTCCCCCCACAAAATTTCCTTATCTATCTAATTCAGGGATTTTGGTGTATTCTCCATCAAAAAACCTTTACGCTTTAACTTTTTATGTTATAAACCTTTATGCTTTAACTAGTTACTGCAACCTCTACTGTTTCTGAAAAACTTGCAGGTAAGGTCGGAGATAGGGATAGTTGGTGATATTTCATTCTGGTTGAATTCACCCTGTCATCTACTCAACATTGTCTCTGCCTGCTTTCATGGAGAGATAGCCCGTTGGCTACACAAAGAAGCACAGAATGAATGGACCTTAGTAACTTTTCTCTTTTTCCAAAATGGATGACAGGGGTAGGGCCTGCAAATGAATTCATTCATTCACTCACTCATTGATTCATTTATTCTTTCTTTCAACAAGTGCTTATTAAATGCCTAATTTCATGAAAGGCACTGTGTGTTTGAACAACTTCTGTTCTTATCAGTAACAGGTCCAGTTTTTTGTCTCACAGTCCTGTAATCCTTCCAATGACTCACTCCCTCAGCTCCTGCCATGTCTTCCAGGCCTGTCACACACCACTAAAGTAAAGACAAAAGCCAATATGTACATGTCCTGACATTTCAGATGCGTGGGACACCTGTTCTTATGAGTTTCTGCTTTTCCTTAGAAGAAGCACCTGATCGTAGGAAGATAGAATAGGATGGAGGGAAAGGGGAGGGCAGAGGAGAGTACTCAAAGATATCTCATTTAGAAAAGCTTCATCTTCCATCAGCTGTACATTACCAAAGAAAGAAATCAGTGTGCTTAGCTACAGTTCAAAGCAATTATTCTTCATTCCCACATGCTCTCTAAGAATGACTTAAAGAACCCCAAATAAATATTTCCAGAAAAGAGAGTACAAATTTGTATTACTTAACCCAAGGAATGAAAACAAGTGTAATTAAAGTGCATACCCATAAATAAAGCAAATGCCTGACTTAGGAAATGAATTAATTAGTGTTTAATTACTATCAATTACTAAAATCACTACAGAGTTACTTGTAGAATGGATTAAAGCTCTTGCTCCTATTAATAATTTCCATTGTTAATAGTATGCAATTGTATTTTCTTTTCTTTGGGTGCATCTTAGCAGAGCTAATAGGAGGCAGAAACAGCACAGGGAACAATGACAGGAACATTTTTCCCCTCTTTTTTTCTTGGAAAAAAAAAGGTTTGATAGATATCATGCTGACTGTCATGGGCCAGTGCAGATGCATACAGACACAGGGTGTACTAGCACAGATGTAGATATAGACAGGCCCGTCTTGTTGGTATGAGTGGCACAGTATCTTTCAATGTGAGAAAAATCAGCTGGTGTTTACAGCAGGGCCTAAATAGGTTGATGGGCGAAGCAGAGGCTATACTGTTTTCAAAGGACAAAGAGCTAGTTCAGGTGTCAGTGACCATAACACTGGTCCAACAAGTAGTACTGTAGAATATCCAGGAGATGTTGTGAAGAGCACACCAGCTGGCTAAGAGGTATATGAGGAGGGGGTGATGCTCTCTGCCCCTTAAATGCTGTGACAAGAGTCTAGGGTTTAGCTGGGGGCCAGAGTACCATATTCTCTACTTTTGGTGCAGTGAGAGAAATGCTGAAGTCACAACTTCTCACATGCCTTACACTAGATAGTAAAAGTGAGAAACACATAGAGTTAAATGAGAAGTTAAAGAAAAGGAGAGCATCCTTTAAAAACCTACTCATCCTGGGTCTTCTTGCTTCCCTCACCATTTCCTTCTCCAAGCACTTAATTCATTTCAAGAACAGTTTGCTCAGTAATACATGCAAAGCTAAGGTCCATCAGTAACACATCTGAATCCACATTTGAGAACTAAATGGTTAAGGGGGGAGTGAGAAGGGGAGGGTGAAGGAAGGTGAAGACAGAGACAGAAGAATTCAGGCCAGCATGAGTCCAAAGATGAGACAAAGTTGTCCTTAAGCATCCAAATGGAATCACCCAACCTTGGAGGCTCAGCTAATTCTTCATCCTTTAAAAATGTCCCACTTTCTAGGGAAGCTGAATTACCTCTGCAAGTGCTCCCTGCAAATTAGGCAGACCATCAGCCACCATTACATTTAATTTGCTGATATCAGCAATTTAATAATGATTTAACAAATGATTGGTCAGTCAATATAGTGCCAAAGTCATACCTTCGGTCTCACGGATACTGATGTGCTGATATCATTGTAACCCTAAGCCTACCCCACTCTTCAACCTACCCCATCCTAATATGTTTGTATATGCATACACATGTATATCATTACATGTATGTATATACACATATGTGTGCATTGTGTATATGCACATATGTGTGTTCTTTTCCAGAATTGGTCCAGGGAGCTGGTCAGATGGCTTCATTGGTCAATTCCATCCCATAGGCTGGATTTCCTCTAGTACAGCACAGACCAAACTCACCAATGAGAACAGTATATTCATTCTTTGTATAGTGATTTTTTAATAGTCACCAAAACATAAAGTAATGAGTTGTATTACTATTAGAGGTAAACCATTTGTGGCATATGCAACAAAGAAAAGATTTTGAATGTCATAAACAAGACTGACTTTTAGAGGAGAAAGTATGAAGTATGAAAAAATATTCCTTTGATGGCTATCTACCTCTGCTTTAAGCATACCTTTTGGTTTGCGCATGAGAGAGGACGTGAGTTCAAATCACAAACTTGCTGTATAACCCTATACAATCACTTCATCTATCTGGGCCACAATATCTCCATTTATAATATAAGAAGACTGAATCTGATGGTTTCTAAGATTCTTCTTAATTCTAGAATCTGTAATCTTGGTATTCTCCTTCCCTCAATATCTCTTCCCTCCACAGGCACCTAGAAGCTACAAATTAACATTATCTATATTATATCACATTTTTATTTATTTTGTTAAATATTTTCCAATTACGTTTTAATCTAGTTTGGCTGCACTAAGAGTTTTGCCAGTTGCTTATAAGTTTGACACCTCTGCTGAGGTCTGGTATTCTCAGCTAATTGCCAACCACTAACAACTAATTTATTACATAGGGCCAAGATGGTAGACTTGAAACAGAAAGCAATTTAGAGTCATTTAGTCCAACTGCTTCATTTTATATTTGAGGAAATTGAGGCCCAGAGTGATTAAATGATTTGTCCAAGAATAAACAAACTGTAGATCAGTGATTCAAAACCAGGGCTTGTGGCTTAAAATCCAGTCTCTACTATCCTGCTTCCATAAAATAACTAAAATATTGGCTCATGGTTTATTTGTATTATAAAAGTCAGTCATTTTTCACTTGTGTCTTACTTTTCATTACTCCATTTGGGGTCATTTCCTCCCCCAGCTCATTTTACAGATGAGAAAACTGAGGCAAACAGGGTTAAATGACTTTCCCAGGGTCATACAGCTAGTAAATCTCTGAGGCTGTATTTGAACTCAGGAAAATGAGTCTTCCTAACTCCAGGCCTAGTGCTGTATTCACTGTGCCATCTAGCTGCGGCAGGGCTCTCAAAGACAGAAAATTCCCCTCCCCAACAAAAGGGAGCTGTTATTCCTTTCTCCTACATCCCTCTCTACCACACATGTGCTTAGGAAGTAAATGGTCTTTATATACCACCTTAGAAATGTGGCTAATCTCTACTGTCTGGTAAAACTGGATGACACCAATGCTTCTAAGTCTTATAGGAGCAATTCTTATGGAAACACTGCCTCAGTTCACAAAGTTAAGTGACCTGCCATCTTGTGTAAATGTTGAACAAGCCATTCCTGAGGTCAAGGTCACTGTTGGCCTAATGGCCATGTATGGGGTGGAGGTATATTGGCCTTCAAAATGGGCAGTAACTAGAATCTCTATATTGCAACTTTATCCTTGAAATTCTCAAGTCCAAAGGTAAGACAAAGTTGTATTTAAGCATCCAAATGGAATCACCCAACCTTGAAGTTTCAGCCAATTCCTCATCCTTTGAAAATGTCCCACTCTCTAGGGCAGCTGAATTACCTCTGCAGGCTCTCCCCACAAATTAGGAAGACCATCAGCAGCCATTAGTTTTCATTTGCTGATATCAGCAATTTAATCATAACTTAACAAGAGCCTGAATTTACCCCTCCACTGGTAGAATCCCTCCCTGAGAATGACTGAATTTTGCAGGTTGCAATAAAACAAATAGCTTCTGCTGAATCAGGCACTCTGCTCACAAGCCTGTAAATTATCCTCCTTGCTCTTCAGGTTGGAGATGTTATCTCCACCATACCATCCCTTCCATGCCCTCTGGTATTTCCATAACCTCCCCTACTAGGGAGATGACCCCAGCTAATACATTGTCTCTGAAATCCAACAGGGCCCTTGGTTCTCTTTCATAAGACCTCCAGCAGCAGAAACTTAATTACATGCACACACACACACGTGCATACACAGGCAGGCATGCTTGGATGCCAAATTCCTTTAGCTTCTGAATACCCCACAATACTCATCACAGAGCATTCAGTGAAAGGACTTGGAAAAGCAATGCTTGAGACCAGGCCAACCTTGTGGAGTCCAGCCCAGGTGTTTCCTGAGACTCAATTCCCTGCACAGGAGAGCAAGGAATGTGCAATCAATTCTCCAAAAGCCTTTAGCTTGGCAGGGTGTATTCAATAAAGGCTGTTGGTTAGGATAAGGCAGAGAGCTAATCAGGCAGGAGAGCTTTTCTTTAAATAGAAGTTTTCAGAGCCTGGTGTTCACAGAATGTCAGACTTGGAAAAGGCCTAAGACTGACCTAAGTGAAAGACCTCCCAAATCACTGCCTTTCTATTTATCCCCAGTCTATCTTAATAGATTGTACATCCTATTCCCATTTCACTGTCTTCCCTTGTGAAAGTTGCATTTTGTACTTATCTGGGAAACCCCATCATTCTCTGAAGCTCAATCATGAAGCACCAGATAAGGAGTTAGCAGGCCTGGGTTTTAGCTCCAAGCTTGAACATTAGCAGCTCTGTGACTTTGGGAAAATTCTATCATCTCTTGAGTCTCCAGCTTCCTCACGGAAGCACAGAACCCTGAGTTGGAAGAAATCACCCAGTCCAACTCACTCATGAATTTAAGCCTGATCTTAATTCCTTGCGGCGGATGGTGGGGGGAGGGGTGTGGAGTAGCAGTAGAGAAATTAGAACTATTATTTTGCTAACTATTTTGGTAACTATTATTTTGCTTCTTGAACACAGAACACAATCAGGAATAGCAAACTCCTAAAGCATGACTGTGGTTTAACCTAGGAAAATTTGGTGCTAGAACCTCTGGTAGAGAGTCATCTGGTCCTATTTTCTTTTATATGCGTGAATGAGAGTAAAATGAATGTCTTAATGACACAGAAAGGGAATGGTGCTTATGACAAACCTTCAAAGAACCAACATGGTGAGGATCTGACCCCTTCCCTTCTGGTCACCAGAGGAATGTCTGCATTCACTAGCTGCCAGCTATCATGTTGAGGAAGCCAGAAGCAAGCCTCATAAGTGGCAAGAAGGAGGATGTGCAAATGGGTGGCAACAAGCCTAGTACTGATCATTGAAAGAGCCCATATGTGATGTTGCTCCAAACTTGTCTTGCAGGTTGCAGTGTCATTACCCAGGGAACGATAACTTATGGGAGAAGTCATATTTTATGGTTTGCCTCAGGGGAAGCCTTGTGAGAAGACAGAAGTCATTTTAAGATACATCTGCTGGGGGGTTCCCTTAACCATGACTTGATTACAATAGTTTCAAAGGAAAGAGCTACTGCATTTGTTACATCATGGACAGCTAAGAGTATCTCAATAGCTTAGGTTGGAATGTCCCTTCAGCATCATCGATGCCAATTAAACTGTGAACATCTGAGCAAAACATTATAAAGAGGAATCACCTTGAGACCTCCATTCCACACCCAAATATTCTTGCTTTCAGAGGCTTAACCAAGTTGGAGAAAATGGTGCTTTGCTTCAGACAAGAACAAATTTAGGGAGTAAACAAATTGGCTCTGGAGGTGTGAGAAAGATTGTTATGTTCAGACTCTGGTGGGTGGCTAGAGAAGTATAACACCGCCTATACTCTAGGAGTGGGGAACCTTCAGCCTCAAAGCCACATGTGGCCCTCTAGGTTGTCAAGTGTGGCCCCTTTGCCTGAATTGTTCTGTGAAGTTTGGATTCTGTCAAAGGATCACACTTGAGGACTTAGAAGACCACATGTGACCTTGAGGCTGTAGGTTCCCCACCCGTTCTCTAGGCTCTATCACTTTGCTAGGGTCTGAGGAAGTTAGGGAAGGAATCTTTTCTTTCAGGCCACATCTGCTCTAGCACTCTGGACAGCTCCCACTTCCAACCTGAGCCTGACAGGGATTATATGGGTACTTAACCATAGAGAAAAGTGAGAAACTAGATTGTTGGGTTACATGGCCTCAATCTGCAGGCTCCAGAAGAGTCCTAGACTTCCTTAACTCTATCTCTCTGGGACTATATCTCAATGGATAGGAAGCTCAGATCCATTGAAACTCCTAGCCCCTAAATACAGAGGGAAGTATGGGAAAAAGTTTCCTTTTCATGCTGCTCCCACACCCTCCCTCCCAGCTCCTCCTGTCGTGAAAGAGCCTATATCATTTCCCCTTGTATCTGAGCCTTTCCAAAAGCAGGAGGAGGCAATGAATGTGCAAGTTGTCTACTGTGGGGAATACACAGGTTCAAAACAATATTGTATTTCCTTCTGCCAATGGATTCCTGGGCCACCATTTCATCATGATGGACTCCAGCAAAGCTTACTTTACTCTTGTCTTGATAGGAGCCTTTCCCCTATGTTCCCATTCACAACCCCCTTTCTAGGTTCCTTTTGTTTTTTCTTTCCCCATTAGAATATAAGCTCCTTGAGGGTAATTTTGTTGGCTTATATTTATATTTCCAGTGCTTACCATACATAGTACCTGCAACATAGTGAGTACTCAATAAATATTCTTCCTTCCTTCCTTTTTTCCTTCTTTCTTTCCTTTCCTTTTTCTTTCCATCTCTTCCCAATACTCACAGTGAGGGGTGAGACTACTCTTATTTACATATGCTTGGCCTGGTCAGTTGAAGGATAAGTTCTTATTCTCACCTTCTCACCTCGGTGGAAAGTCATTCTCTTTGCCTTCACCCCTCTTTCTGCCAGGGGCCCCAGTGACACAAAGAGGTAGATATGAGTTTATAGTATTGTGCCTGCATGTAAATATGGGTGGCAGTGGTAGAGGAGAGAGATGGGGGAGTAGAGATGGGTGTTGAACCTCCCGAAAATGTGGCACCTTGATAACAAGCACAGTTAAAATAGACAGCTATCTCCTGTGTTTCCCTTTCCTGTCACCACTGATCTAGAAAAAGAAATCTGTACTCTATCTCACTTCTTCTCCACCCACACACTTCTCAGCCCTTTTCAGTCTAGTTTCAGACCTTACCACTCAAATGAAACTCCTATCTCCAAGGTTATTAGGGATCTTTTAAATGCTGAAACCAGTGACTATTTTGAAGTTCTCATAATTCTTGACCTCTGGAGTTTTTGACATGGGTGACCAAGTCTTCCTCCAGGATTTTGTCTCTTACCTTAGCTTTCTGGACATGGACCCCTTTCAGCTTCCTTCTGAATTGCCCAACTATTGCTTTCATTCTTCTTCACTGGAACATTGTCATTGCACAAACCCCGAAACTTAGATATGAGCTTTCCTGGGTTCTCTTCCTTTCTCCTTCTGTACTATGCATTTTGTTGATCTCATCAGCCATCAGTTACAACCTTTATACAGACAATTTACATGCCGATAGATCTAGCCATAGTGTCTACTGAACTCTAGTCCCACAATTCCAGTTGCCTGTTAGACATAGTCTATAGGCATCTCCACTTATCATCATATTAAAAAATAGTAGTCTCTATTCTCTCTCCTTTCTTCTCACTTTTCTACACTAAACTGACCTTTCTTTTCAACTTTCCTATTTTTGTTGAGGGTATTTTCATACTTCCAGTCACACAGATCTGCAACCTTGGTGTCATTCTTCTCCAATCAATTACTGAATGCTACATATTCGATCCCGACCCCACAGCATTTCTCACATCTACCACATTCTCTATGCTCATATAGCTAGTAATCTAAGTCAGGCCCTAGTTTTTACTCCTCATCTGGACTATTATAGTGGCTTCATAATTGGACTTTCATCTTTTCTAATCCATCTTCGGCACAGATGTCAAAGGTGGCATAGAACATAGAACCCTGCACTTGGAGTCAGGAATACTTGAGTTTAAATTCTGCCTTAGATACCTACAAGTTTTTTGACTCTAGGCAAGTCACTTAAACCTCTTCCTCAGGTTCCTCATCAGTTTATATGGGGATAATAATAGGACTTAGCTCAAAGGGTTGCTATAAAGATCAAAATAAGATATTATCTGAAAATTGATTTGCAAACCTTAAAGCACTACATAATGTCAGCTAGTATTATTATTAATAACAATTAGTTAATGTAAGATCTATCAAGCAAAATAAACTGGATGTGGTAAAATAGGAGATGGAAAGATTAAGCATTGACTTTTTGGGTATCAGTGAACTCAAATGGATGGGAATAGGTGATTATTACATATACTACTATGGGTAAGAATACCTTAGAAGTGGCCCTCTACATATCTCTATCTCTAGCCATATACACACATATGCATATATACACATATACATACACAAAATATATGTATATGTACATGCATACACATACATATATACACACATACATATACATATACAAACACAAAATGCATACACATATGTACACATATGTATACATATATGTATACGTACATACATGTATACATACACCTATATGTATGCATATGTATATAAACATGCATTTGTATACATATATACACACATACACATATATCTGTGTATGCATACATATATGTATATATACATCTATCTGTCTGTATGTGTGTATGGTGATAAAAGTGGTATTTGGGGTAGCATCTCAAAATGACAAAATTACATCAATTCCAATCTTAGGCTAACCATTCAACATTACAGTAATACGAGTCTATGCTCCAACCCCTAATGCAGAAGAGGCCAAAGTTGATCAGTTCTATGAAGAGCTATGGCATCTTCTAGAAATAACACCCCCCAAAAAGATGTCATGTTCATCACAGGGGATTGGAATGCTAAAGTAGGAAACCAAAAGATAATTGGAATAACAGGCAAGTTTGGCCTTGGAGTACAAAATGAAGCAGGGCAAAGACTAATAGAGTGCTGTCAAGATAACTCTCTGGCCATGGCAAACACTTTTTCAACAACTAAAAAGGTGACTCTACTCATGAACATCACTGGATGGCCAATATCAAAATCAGACTGATAATATACTTTGCAGCCAAAAGTAGAGAAGCTCCATACAGTCAGTTAAAACAATATCTGGTGCTAACCATGGCTCCAATTATGAGCTTCCTATTGCAAAATTCAGATTTAAATTGGAGAAAGTGAGGAAAAGTATCAAATCATACAGGCATGATCTAAATAACATTCCTTATAAATATGAAATGAAACTGATGAATGGATTTAAGGAATTAGATTTGGTGGATAGAATGCCTGAGGAACTATGGACAGACATTCACAATATTGTACAGGAGGCAGTAACAAAAAATGCCATGGGAAAAAAAGAGCAAGAAAGCAAAATGGCTGTCTGATGAGGCATTACAAATAGCTAAGGAAAGAAGGAAAGTGAAAGGGACAGAATAATGGGAACAATACACCCAACTATATGCAGAATACCAGAGAATAGCAAGGGGAGATATGAGCAATGCAAAGAAATAGAAAGAAACGATGGAATGGGAAAGACAAGAAGAGATCTCTTCAAGAAAATTAGGTATCAAAGAATAGTTTCATACAAAAATTGGCATGATAAAAGAAAAAAATGGTAGGGACTTAACAGAAGTAGAAGAGATTAAGAAGTGTTAAGACTATACAAAAGAACTATAAAACAAACATCTTAGCATCACCAAAAGCCATGATGGTTACTAATCTGGAGCCATACATCTTGGAAAATGAAGTCAAGTGGACCCTAGGAAGCATTGCTAACAAGGCTAGCAGAAGTTAGAGAATTCCAGCTCAGCTATTTAAAATCCTAAACGATCATGCTTTTAAAGTGCTGCACTCACTGCATCAGCAATTTGGAAAACTCAACAGTGGCCACTGGATTGGAAAAGATCAGTTTATGTCTCAATCCTAAAGAAGGACAATGCCAAAGAACGTTCAAACTACTGAACAATTTTGTTCATTCACGTGTCAGCAAAGTTATGCTTAAGATTCTGCAAGCTAGGCTTCAACAATATGTGACTTAGAATAACCAAAAGAGCAGGGAGTTTTTGAAGAGGCAGAGGAGCTAGAGACCGAATTGCCAACATTTGCTGGAGAATGGAGAAAGCAAGGGAATTCCAGGAAAAACAACAACGACAACATCTACTTCTGTTTTATTGACTGCCCTGATGCCTTTGACTGTGTGGATCAGAACAAAATGCAGTAAGTTATCAAAGAGATTGGAGAACCAGATTATCTCGCTTATCTCCCAAGGAACCTGTGTGTGGGCCAAGAAGCAACTGTTAGAACTGAACTTGGAATAAGTGATTAGTTTAAGATTGGAAAAGGAGTACAACAAAGCTATATATTGTTACCTTATTAACTTAACTTATATGCAGAATACATCATGTGAAATGCCAGGCTGGATGAATCAAAAGCTGGAATTAATGTTGCCAGGAGAAATATCAACAATCTCGAGTTATGCAGATGATATCACTGTGATGGCAGAAAGTGACGAATAATTAAGAAGCCTCTTGATAAGAGTGAAAGAGAAGAGTGTAAAAGCTGGCTTGAAGCTTAACGTCAAAAGAAAAAAAAAAAAACCAACCCTGAGATCTTGGCACCTGGGCCCATCACTTCTTGGCAAATAGAAGGAGGAGAAATGGAAGCAATGTCAGATTTTATATTCTTAGGCTCAAAGATCACTGCAGATGGTGACTGCAGCCATGAAATTAAGAGACACTTGCTCCTTGGAAAGAAATCTATGGCAAATCTGGACCTCATACTAAAAAGCAGAGACATCACCTTGCCAACAAAGCTCCATATAGTCAAAGCTATGGTTTTTCCAGTAGTGATGTATGGCTGTGAGAGTTGGACTATAAGGAAAGCTGAGTACTGAAGCTTTCAAATTGTAGTGCTGGAGAAGACTTTTGAGAGTCTCTTGGATAGCAAGGAGACAAATTAGTCAATACTTAAAGAAATTAATTCAGGCTATTCACTGAAAGATGAAATACTGAAGCGTAAGCTCAAATATTTTGGCCTCACAATGAGAAGACAGGACTCCTTGGAAAAGACCCTAATGTTGGGAAAGATTGAAGGCAAAAGAAAAATGAGACAGTAGAGGATGAGATAGATAGATAGTATCATGAAAACAATGAACATGAGCTTGGACAGACCTTGGAAGATAGTGGAGGAAAGAGGGGTCAGGAGTGCTACAGTCCATGGCATCATGAAGAGTCAGACATGAGCAAACAACTGAACAACAACAACAACAACATTTCTTTGTTCAAGGAGCTTCACTGGGTCCTTCTCATCTCTAAGATGAAATCTACATTTTTTGGCTGACATATAAAGCCTTTCACAATCTGACTTTTGCCTGCTGTCCATAAATTCCCACCCTCCCTCCCACATTGCTACTCTTCAAATACTCTGCATTCAACCTAAACTGGCCTACTTGCTATTCTTTAAACTCAGCATTCATCTCTCACCTCCACACCTTTTCACAGTCTATACTCTGTGTCTGGAATGTACTCCCTCCTTACATGTACATATTTGTTAGAATCCCTAGTTATCAAAGATCATGTGCTGCCTCTTAAGGAAGCCTTTCTTCTTCCCCCTAGTTCAAGAGGATAGATTCCCATGCCCATCAATTGGGGAATGGCTGAACAAGTTGTGGTATATGAATGTAATGGAATACTTTGGGGCTAGAAGAAATAATGAACAAGCAGACTTCAGAAAAACCTGGAAAGACTTAAAACATGAATTGATGCTGAGTGAAGTGATGAGACCCAGGAGAACATCACACACAGTAACAGCTACAGTGTACAATGATTGACTTTGATGGATTTAGTTCTTCTCAGCAATGCAAGGACCTAAAACAATTCCAAAAGACTCATGATGGAAAATGCCATCCACATGCAGAAAAAGAAATATGGAGTCTGAATGCAGATCAAAGCAGAATATTTCCTTTTTTTTATTTTGTTTGGTTTTATGCTTTTCTTTCTCATGGCTACTCCCATTCATTCTAATTCTTCTCTACAATGTGACTAATGTGAAAATATGTTTAATAGGAATGTATATGTAAAGCCTATGTCGAATTACATACCGTCTTGGGGAGAGGAAGGGGAAGGAGGGGGAGAAAATGTAAAACTTATAGAAGTGAATGATGAAAACTAAAAATAATAAATTAACTTATTTTAAAAAAAGGAAAAAGAGAAGATAGACTCCTTTGTAAATCTGGCGAAATCTAAAGACCCCTTCTCAGAAGGATATTTTTAGAATAATTGATTGAAATGCCAAAATTCAACTATATGTTCATGAAAAGAAAGATGTAATTTTTTTTTGTTGTTTTTATTTTGGCCCAGAAACTGGAATGGTTTCCCATTTCCTTCTCCAGGGGATCAAGGCGAACAGAGGTTAAGTGACTTGCCCAGGTTCACACAGCTAGTAAGTGTCTGAGGTCATATTTGAACTCAGATCTTCCTGACTCCAAGCCCAATGCTCTATGCACTATGGTGCTACCTCACTGCCTCAGGAATTAGGAGTTACAGGTTCTCTAATAATAGTTGAAATTTACATAGGGCTTTCAAGTGCTTAAACCTGTTATTTCATTTGATTCTCACAACTACAATGTGAATTCCGCAATAACAATAGCTGATGTTTATATAGTGCTCTGAATTTTGCAAATTGTTTTCCGTATTGCATTTCCTTTGAGCTTCACAAGAGCCTCAGAGGCAGGTACTACATATCCCCATTTTACAGATGAAGACACTGAGCTTCAGAATGGTTAAGTGACTTCCACAGGGTCACAAAGTAAGTATCAAAAGAGGCTATGAAATCAGACCACCGGAGATTCCAAGTCAGTTTTGCTTTTTGCTATAAAACATTGGTTGGCCCTTGTTAGGGTTGACCCTTACAGGAAGCAATATCCCCTTTACAGCAACTTTGGGAAGTGGGAGTCTTCCAATATCTGCTTCAACATCACCAGTGATGAAGAATCTACTCTCTCACAAGGTAGACTGCTCTTGGGCAGTTTGGAATACATGGCTTTAAGGCATGAAAGCACAGGAAGCCTTTCTTACATATGACCTTGGGCAAGTCATAATCTCTTTGGGTTTCAGTTGCATTATAAGATGTATTGTTGTTGTTCATCCTTCATTTTCAAAGAGGACCAATGACATAGGGTGATGTCTTGACTTGAACATGAGTTGGATTTAAGTGAGGCGGAGTTGCACAACGTTGTCAGTCTCACTCTTTCTTCCACTCATCGAAATCCAGTGGCAGGACAAAAGTCAAGACCACTGCTGATGGCTTGGTATTCAGTGGGCATCTTCGATCTCTGACCAAACCTCTAAGAGCTCCACAGCACCTGTTTCTGTCTCTTTCATGGCCATTGGAATAAATTGTTCTCATCTGCCCATTCTACCAGGGAAAGATTTCACATGCTTGGGGCAGGCATCACCCTCACTCACTGATGGCTTTGAAGACTGTCGATTACCCTCAAACTGGTTTAGCCCATCTGCCAAGACAATTTTACCAAAATGTGAGCACCGCACATGCTACAGTTTCTTGGAGCCACAGGTGAGAGTTGAGTGAATCAGGCAGACACCACAGTTGGATGAGCAGCCCTGAAAAGGGCTCAGCAAGCCCTCACTCCAGAGGTGCTAGTCCTCCTGAACATCTCACATGTACACTTAATACATAATAGGGTAGATTATATTTTATCTGATTGAAGACCTGGGCCTTTACCAGGTGATCCTTTGAGATCCCTTTCACTTAGAAATCTATGCAAATTCTTTTAGCTTACCTGTTTAGTTTTTTTTTAACCTATAAAATTCACTTCAAAAAAAGTAACTCCTTATCTGACAGAAAATTGTGCAGGCCTTCTGAAGTGTCATTTGGTATGATGCAGCATGGCATGCCAATCTCCATGGGACATTTCATCCAAAAAAAGATAAGACTACCATGAATCATTCACTTCTCAATCAATTAACATGGTTTATCTCTTACTACTCTTCACTTATCCTATACTGTAGCTACTCTGTTGTTGTCAGAAGATATACACTAGGAAATGTTTAAAAATCAAGAAAAAGGGAAGTGAAAAAAATTCTGAGGCCATGAGAGGCTGATGGCTCAGCCTCTGGGAAAGTTTATCCTGAAACTTTTTGTTCTTCCTTCTGGTTCTCGTTTAAAGATTTGCTTAGTAAGAACAGGGTCATAATGACCTGTTTTACTCTCCTGTAAAGAATGGAGAGGGTCTCCCCCTCGCCTTATCTTATTCTCCTTCTTTAGATTTATAGATGTCACCTCAGTTGTAATCATTAACTAAGAGAATGGGAATTGGAGTTGCTGTGCCTCAATTTCCCGGTTCTTTGATTAGTTTTCATGCTCGGATTGTAAGCCCACTTCCCAGCCAATGGTGAGAAGGGTCAGAGGTAGGCGGGAATTCTCTTGTGTTAGGTATAATTATGGGTGATTTGCTCCTTGTAAACTGCCTCCAATGCTGGATTTGTTCTAGCAGGGGATGCCCAATTCTCAAGAATTGAGTAAAATTTATTTCTGTTCCCACCCTGAGATGACTCCTTATTATAAATTTAATTGGCGAGGGTCTTTCATCCCACACATCTATAGAATTCCTACACAATTCTAATGCTATCTCCTCCATGAAGTCCTTTCTGCTCCCTCCTCTGCTGGCCCTTCCACTCTGTACACATTGCTCTTTCTTTTTTGCATCTATCTGATCCATTAACCATATATTAGTTCATATTGTAGTCTATCATATCCTCCTGTCTGACTGTGATCTCCACGAGGGCAGGGAAGATGCCTTATTTTCTCCATCCCCCAGCACACAATTGGACAGATAAAAGCTAATATTTTGCTAATTGATAAATGTAGTTGTATTAGGGAATATTCTCTTGCTCTCACATGAATCTTGAGTGACTTTTTCCCTAAGGGGGGGGGCGGAACTAAGTTCTGTAATAAGACATATACAGAAACATAAGGATACTGCCTCATGAGTGGCTCAGAAAAAAATTCATTCTGGGGAAGTTTTTCCTAGTCCCTCCATCATTCACTTGGTGAGTCTCTATGTTGTCAGAGATGCTCTCCCCCAACAGCAGGCACTGATTCATCTGTCTTGTAAGCCAGGGTATGAGAAACTTTTGGAAAGATTACTTCAGCTTTTTCACACAAACCCACACTCACGTATCACCACCTGACCCTATCTCTTGCTTTCTCCATCGCACAAATACATACAGGAGCAAGCGTTTGTACACACACACACACACACACACACACACACACACACATACACACAATCTCTCACTCTGACTCACTCTTACCATCTTTCTCACACAAACTTCCTGCCCACTCACACATCCATCCTGCCACTCACCCACCCTAAACCTCCTCTCCTTTCTTTCTCCTCCCTGAGCATCTCCTAGCTTTTGACATGAACATTTCTGGGGTGCAGAAAGCAGTGTGTCCTCTAGGTTTCCTGGGCATTGCAAGTATACCAAGTCTCTGCTCCCAAAGTAATTACCAAGATGACACTGCAGAGGGGACGTGGAATCTGCCTTATACATTCCCTACACCAACCCGGAGGGCTGTCAGAAATAGAAATGGTCTTAATGAAAAGGCACATTTCTGGGCCCTTTCTTCATGCTGACTAAGCAAAAGAAAGTGGAGACTTTTAATAAAAAGATGATGCTTTGGTGCTACCAAAGCAAAGCAACTTTGGAAAAGCCTTATAAGAGGAAATGCATTCTTTTATTCTCTTCCTACCTTTCCTTTAATGACAAGGAAAATAAGGACATAGGTATGTCTAGGCACCTACTGAAATCAAAAGGGAGGCAGTCCCCTGAGCAAGCAACAGGACTATCTCCTCTTTAGGAACTCTATCTCCATTTTATGCCTCCTCCCCATCCCCCAGCTTTCTATATTATAATAGATGTGGGCAGGAAAGGTCTTCATTTTTAATCTCTGAAAATTTTTTTTTCTCTTTTTCTCTTAAAGACCAGCCTTAAGCCCAAATCTCTAGGCTCTCACTGATTGGCCAATAATAGTTCCCAGGCCAAGTCCTACTTGGTCATTGTTTGGGCCTCAATTGACTCAGAATGACTGTAAATAGCTATTCTTTTTGTTTGGCCAGAAACCCTTAGGTTTCTCTTCCCACATCTATTTTTTTTAAAGAGGCTATTTTTTGTTTATTAAGCCTTAATCATTAAATAGGTTTACCTCAGTCAAACTGAGAATTGTTAAGGACCTTAGCTTGAAAAGGCCAAGGATCTCCATTGCATCCTGGGCCATCTCTAGTTGTCCTGTTATCCTATATCTGGCCACTGGACCCAGATGGCTCCTGAGGTGAAAGCCAGGCTGGTGGCTTTTCACAGCCCTCCCTCACTTAAAATCCAATTAACTTCCATGTCATAGTGATGAGGTCATGGGACCTGGACCCTGAATTTTCCCATACATTTTCAGCTACCCAAATCATTGGTTTCTCACCTAAGGCATAAGGCCCAGCCCAGCCCATTTTGATTACTCAATTAGTTTATTTGATACTCCTTAATCCCATCTAGATCCTCTCACAGGTGCACAGGGGTCCCCCATCCCAGGCTATTTACCACTCTTTAATCCCATCCAAATCTTCTCACAGTCTTTTTTGTATGTAAGTATCAGTCCCTTCCTCTTCAGATGCCGGACTAGCTAGGAATCTTGACCACTTCTATTGGCATCACAATAAATCTCGATACTTTGATTGAAAGAAGGCTTGAGAGGTTGAATTCTTTTGAGGTAGTCCCCCGACCTTACATTCGGGCTTCCCAGAACCCCAAATCACAACAATGACATCACCTTCCTCTTTGGGAATGAAGGACAAACAGCAGCAGCAGCAGCAGCAGCAATTTTGATTCCCTCACTTTGCAACTGAAGAACCAAAAACCCAGAGAACTTAACGTGATTTTCCCTGTGCTGCCCAGGCATAATTATCACAAGTGGTGATGAGTTCAAAGAAAAACGATGATAGTAGGGAACTATATGTTTCTAGGGGTGCTTGAGACCCCAAACACCTACTGGCTGGGTCCTGCCGAACACATTCGACTCAAGCCTTCTCAGCCAAGGAAAAGGACAAAGTTTATTACAGATTCACCATAATGGGTTGTCTTAAGAAATCTCACCCTTTGTGATGCTTGTCAGGTCAGATTCAATCTACTGAGCTAGTGCCTTCATGGAAGCAAGATGGATCTTATATACAGAAAGATTGTGGGAGAGATTGAGGGGTGGTCTTGAGTAGTCTGAGATGACTAGTGGAAGGGTTTTTTAGAGTGGACTGGGGTGACTGGGGTGAGGTCAAACTCCAGGGTGGGAAATAGCTGAAGGCTACCTGGAGATGAATGACAACAGAAGGCTAGGGCAAGAGGGCTAGGATATAGATATTTTGATCAGGATCAAGGGTGGGAAGCAGCTGAACAATAGAAGGCTAGGCTAGGTAGAGATTTGGGCCTAGATAATGAAAGGCTTATGGCTTTAGGCAAAGGCCAAATCTAGTGGAAGGATTCAAGGAGGGTTCAAGGGGGTTCCCAGAGACTGTACTCCAGGTTCAAGGGAGCTCCCAGAGACTGTATCCCATCAGGTTCAAGGGGTTTCCCAGAGACTGTACTCCAGGTTCAAGGGGGCTCCCAGAGACTGTATCCCATCAGGTGCAAGGGGGTTCACAGAGACTGTACTCCAGGTTCAGGGGAGTTCCCAGAGACTGTAACCCATCAGGTTCAAGGGGGTTCCCAGAGACTGTATCCCATCGGGTTCAAGGGGGTTCCCACCCAGAGACTGTACTCCAGGTTCAAGGGAGTTCCCAGAGACTGTAACCCATCAGGTTCAAGGGGGTTCCCAGAGACTGTATCCCATTGGGTTCAAGGGGGTTCCCACCCAGAGACTGTACTCCAGGTTCAAGGGGGTTC
>CM053622.1:679792260-679846764 GCA_028646595.1 Phalanger gymnotis | reverse complement strand
GGTTCAAGGGGGTTCCCAGAGACTGTACCCTCATCAGTGGGATTTGAGCCAAAGTTTTTTGACTCCAGAGGTAGAACCCTTTCCACTGTAGCACATTTCCCTTCCCTTGCACACGCACTCTCCTTATCCCTTTCTCTGAAATGGTCTCTCAGTTTTTCCATTCACACTATGGTGTAAATGATTGAAAACGGCTTAATGTATTCCTCCCTCTAGCAGTTACTGCATTTAGAGAGGCATCAATCTTAAGCCAAAAGGCCTAAAAAGCTACAATGGTGGAACTGAAAGCTTCAGTCATTGGAAGGAGGAGACATTTTTTAGGGGAGGTGGGGTGACGTGGGAGCTTCCCAACCTCTGAAACAACACCCCAAAGTCTAGTAACCTACCTAGTCTGCAGAAAAGACCAACCCTTATTAGAGCAAGTGGCTTTTTCCTTTACAAAAAGCAGCTGTCAATTTCAATGTATCCACTGCATCCTGGGGGAAGGGAGGGACAGAGCCCATACTCAATTCTGTGCTTCCTGGAATCATTCCATTTAAATGCAGATTGGGAACCTTCCTTCCTCTAAATGACCACAGAAAAGACAGAGCAAAGTTAAAATGATAATTTCCCCATGAAGGAAGGGAACAGTTTGGCTCATTCTCCCAAGGCAAGAACTGTCATTTCTCTTTACCAAAGTTTGCCTCCTCTAGCCCTCCCTCTCCAGCTCTTCTTGCTCTCTCTCCCTCATTCCCTCTCAGCTGGTCTCTCTTCTCCTTCTCTTTTGTAATGGCTGCCTGGCTCCTTTAATTATGCAAATCTCCCAAGAACCCAATATGGTCGTCTTTTAAATGGAAATAATGCAAGGTCTGCAGTCAAATGGTTATCTTGGTTTTCCAATCTATCTCTCCACCAAATTCAAATCCTTTCTTAACCAATCCAAGGTAACTTGAAAGGAAATGTTACTAGGAAATTAACATAAGGGGACTAAGATCATTAAAAGAAAAAAAGCAGAAACATTATAAGCAGAAGCAGAGAAAGCAGAAAAAATGGAAAAAGAAGAAAAGGAGGAGGAAGAAGAAGAAGTCCTTTCCCTAAATCTTCCTTTCCTTGAGGTATTTAAAAAAAAATTCTCATGTGGAACATCTGGCTGTGGCAGACAGTCTCTCCCATTTAACAAAGGCAGACTCATTGAGTTCTGTTCCTATCTAACTGCATCCCCCACCCCCTTAGAATTAAGGGGGGGGGGTCTGGGTTTCATTAGCTTTTTCTGTTTCCTTGATTTAAAGACAAATTAGGTAATTAATATTGACCCAAGTCTATGAGGTTACTGTGGAGTGGAAAGGTCCCCGGATTTGGAGTCTGGACACCTGAGTCTGTCACTTTCTCCCTGTGTGATCTTCCACAATTTGCTTTACTGATCAGACTCTTTCTCAAAGTCTTCCTCTGAAATGAAATAATTCGAGTACACGAATCTTCTGAGCCCTTCTGGCTCTCATATCCTGTGATCTTAGGTGTTTTGTTATTTTTTCTTAAGTACAAACCCTACTCCTCCCTGAAATGCCTAAAAATGAGATATACTAGCAGTAGGAAAATTATTTTCAGTTATAAAGCAGCAAGATCTTTGCCTACTTATGAAAATTCACAATATGACCAAGCACAGGGTTTAACTGAACTGACCTGAGTGTGTCTGTCACCTACCTCTCTGTGTGAGAAAGAAGATAATTCATTTTCTTGAGAAATTCTAACAAATGACCTTCCCTGAGACCTCAGGTAACAAAATCCTTCTCCCACAGATCTGTTCTCATAACATACAAGGCCTCTCTGTCTGTCCTGGTAAGAAAAGAGGTCATGGAGTTATGAAGTACACAGAAATAAAACCTTTCAAAGTCCCATCTTCTTAGTCCCAGTTTCTTTGGGTTCATGGACTTGTGACCATGTCACTAAAAACAGAAATAACTTCAAGATCTTAGAGAATTTCAAATATAATAGAGCCATAGCTGGTTACCAAGGAGAATTTAGGAAGCTAAGTTTGAGGTACATCTTTAACCTTAAGATGCTCTCGGGAAGGGTAACCATGAGACGTCACAAAATGTCCTTTGGTGACTTTCCCAGGGTAAAGGTTAGAGCCAGCTTGAGTTAATATAGGTACTTACACACGAGGTAGCACGGCAGGGCAAAAGGAACACTAGATTAGAAGCAAGGAGACTTGAGTTCTAGTCCTGGTTCTGAAATTAGGTACCTATGTCATCTTGGATAAGTCACTTAATCTCTTTAGTCAAACCAAGTCAACAAACCTTTATTAAGCACCTACAATGTGTCAGGCTAAGCTTGGGCTGAGCCTTGGGGATATAAAGAAAGGCAGAAAACAGTCCCTTCTCTCAAGGAGCTCACAGTCTAATAGGGGAGACAACATGCAAACAACCTCGTACAAACAAGATACATAGAAGATGAATTGGAAAGTATCATAGCATGAAGGCACCAGCATTAAGGGGGATCAGGAATGCCTTCTTGTAGAAGCTGGAATTTTAGATGGGACTTAAAGGGAGCCAGGAGATAGAGGGTATGGGAGAGAATTCTGGGCCCAGGAATAGGCCTCAGTTTCTTCATCTAAAGTAAGAGGTAGGGGAAGCGGGGTTGTCCTCATAAGGTTTAAACTGTGAGAACCCCCTTGAACTCCACCCTGAATCTTCCCACTTGATCTGGCTTTTCAGGCCCAAATAGCCTAGCCTAGCCTAGCCTAGCCTAGCCTTCCATTGTCTGGTTGCCTCTGGATTGCCTTCTGGATGTTTCTCAAGTCTGTTACTCTAGTCCTCAATTGTGTTTCATCTTCAGATGGCCTTCAGCTATTTCCCACCCTTAATCTCACTCCAGGAATCTTCACCTGCAGTCACCCAAATCCCATCAAGATCCTCCTTAAACTCTTCCTCAAGCCCCTCCCTAAACCCCTTCTCTAGTCACCCCAGACTACTTGACCACCCCTTAATCCCTCCCACAATCTTTCTGTATGTAAGTCTCATCTTGCCTCCATGAAGGCTCTCAGACTCAATCTAGTTCAGCTCAGATTAATGTGGCCTGCTAGCATTAGCATCACAAATGCTCAGACAAGTTAAGAGTCTACCCAATATGGCGAATCTTTAATAAACTTTGTTTTTCTTTGGCTGAGAAGGCTTGAGTTGAATTCATTCAGCAGGACCCGGCATGTTCGTATTTTGGGGTCTCAAGCACCCCTCAACCCCAAACCTCATCAGTACTAGATGATTTCTAAGGATCTTTCCAGCTCCAAAATTGGTTTTCTAGATAACTAAAGTCCCTCTCAGCTCTGATATTTATTTCTATGCTATGGACTTAAAAATATTCAAAAGTCTAGGTTCTACTTTTCTGTTTGCCCTGACCAGTGTTTATTCCCTAGTTTAGATGACAAAAAAGATACACTAACTCCTAAATTCTATTATTAAAATTTCATATTTATATAGTGTTTAAAGGTTTACAGAGTGCTTTCCTGACAGTATCCTTATGAGGCAGACAGTATAAATATCAGTATCCATACAGCTGATTAAATGACTTGCCCACAGCCGTACAGCTGAAAAAAGAATCAAAGATGGGAGCTGTGCATATCTCCTGATTCTAGGTTATCAGGACACTCTGCTGAAAATGGTTGATTGATCTCTCATTTACCCATAATTCAACACTTCAAGAAAAAACTCAAGCTCTCCTGTTGATGTCATAGACACTGACATAGATAGTGTATTGTGCTAATGGCTTTCCTCTAGGACATTTTTTTGGGGGGGGCAGAGGGGTACCATTGTAATACACCAATCTATTTATCCCTTGCTCTCTCTATGAGACAAGGCCATTTCCTTTTCTGATCACTCATTTCTTGGATATCATTGACTCTATTTCTTGTGTTTAGTCATGAATTAATGAATAAGAAAATAATTTACTAAGTACCTATCATGTGTTAAGTGCTAAGTATATAAAAAGAAAAAGTTAGACAATCCCTGCTATCAGTGAACTCATCCTCTAATTAGAAGAGACACCATATAAAAGAAAGTCTATCTTCAGGGCAGTTGGAAAGCTCTGGAAGTCCTTAGGGCTCAGTACTGGTGTGGATGTCAAGGCTCTGCAGTTCTTAGGTAAGTTAAACAGTTCAGATGACAGTGCTGGGCGGGTGGGAAATAGCTGAAGGCCATCTGAAGATG
Source organism: Phalanger gymnotis (assembly GCA_028646595.1). Taxonomy (NCBI): domain Eukaryota; kingdom Metazoa; phylum Chordata; class Mammalia; order Diprotodontia; family Phalangeridae; genus Phalanger; species Phalanger gymnotis. The sequence goes on along the minus strand of CM053622.1, from coordinate 679,842,586 downwards.
AAACACAACTGAGGACTAGAGTAACAGACTTGAGAAACATCCAGAAGGCAATCCAGAGGCAACCAGGACATAGAGGACAGATGGCAAAATCTAGAAGTTCTTAGGATGCAGTGTTGCAGGGCATATAGCAAGGCTCAGTGGTCCTACATCTAACTGGAAAGATGAGAATGGAGGTGTTGACGTCCATCTCATTCAAACCCTGTGAGCATTCAAGAAGTACAGGCAAGGGGGGAAGGATAAATCACTCCTGATGGTGTTTTTCCTTCCCAGCAGGGAAGGCAGGAATACCCTTCATTATATTTATGTATATTTTGTTTTGAGTCACTCTCCACTATGATTCTTTGTAGAACGGCATACCAAAATTCATAGTTATATTGCATCACCAGGAGATGTATTTAAATAAGGTTTTACTTCAGAGAACAGCCTAGAATTGAATCAGAGTTGGAAGCGAACACTTCATTTTACAGGTGAGGAAAATGAGGCCAAGAGAAGGTAACTTGCTTAAGGTGCCACAAAGAACCAGAAGCAAGATCTAATCCAGATCATTTGATTTCCAATCCAGTACTTGCCCCTTCCTGCTGTGCTACTTCCCATGCAATTTAATCCCTTCCATTCAATTTTGAACCAGATAATTTTCTGTTTGTCATGCATGTATTAAATATATACTATGACAGACTACCTTAATAGGCTGCCTAGTTACATTAATGCCCAATTGAGGGAGCTACAAATTGGTCCACATATTTTGAAAAACAATTTGGAACTATGCCCCCAGAGTCACTAAAGTTACCAAACTCTACATTCCTTTTGACCCTGAGATGTCTTTACAACTTAGAGATCAAAGAAAAAAGAAAAGGACTCATATGTACAAAAATATTTTAGTAGTTCTTTTTCGTATTGGTAAAGAATTGGTAACAAAGAGGTGCCCATCAATTGGGGAATGGCTGAATAAACTATGGTATATGCATGTGATGAAATATTATTGTACCAAAACGAGCAGTTTCAGAGGTACCTGGAAAGACTTGTATGAACTGATGCAGAGTAGGGTGAGCAGAACCAGGATCACAATTTACATATTAACAACACTCTAAAGACAAACAATTTTGAAAAATTTAAGATCATGTAACAGCAACGTTGCTTGCAGCTACTGTGGAGGTGTAAGGCCAATAACACCAGCACACAGGAGGGCTGCTAGCACAAGTTCTTTGATATGCTTTTCCAAAGGAAAGCAACTTTAAGGGGTTAACAATCTTACTTTAATTAAACATGCATATATCATTAGTTCAGGGGAAAAAGTGAGCACCCTGAACTTAAGAGCAAATACAAACAGAAATTACAAACAGAGAAAATAACACAAATCAACAGACAGGCTTCTGTCTGACCATAGCAATACATACATAGTTACCAGAGAGAGAAGCACCAACATCTGGGTTTCCAAAGCCAGGGGGCTCCTTAATGGCTACCCAGAGTCTCGTCTCAACAAATCACATGAACACTCTTCCAATGAGTGAGCCCCAAAGCAAAATGCTAACCTCAGAGTTCATATACTGTTTCCAGTCAAGGACTCTTGATTCAGACAAAGGCATTTGATTGCCTTAGTGCTGAGAAGCACTCCAAAGGAAAAAAATAAACCAACACAAAGTCCGACTTTGCCTGCCATTGCAGATCACTATCAATGTGACGATCAACGATGACTCCAGAGGACCAATCTTGACCTATGCTAAGCATTGCTTTTGACCTCAAAGAGGTAATAGGTTTAAGATGCAAGGACGGAGGATAGGTTTTTGGAAATGAGCAGTGTGGTGATTTGTTTTATTTGATTATGCGTATTTATTAGAAGGATTGATTTTTTTTTTGAATGGAAGTAGGAGGGAGAAAAAAAGAAATGCTTATCAATTAAAAATTAAATTAAATTTTAAAAATAGGCTAACTATACAATGACATATCATAGCCTGGACAATAGACATTTTACATTGATTTGGTTCTTCCTGTGTGGATTGTTAGGCCAATTTAAAAACAAAATCTTTTGTAATCTCGATCTCATTAAATAAGCCCTTGAGTGTTTTTGAGCTTAAGCAATGAGCACATATCCTCTATCTGGAGGATATTACCTCTGTTGTGAATTCCTGTTTAATTTAGCTCCTCAGCAGAGTACCTTCCATGACAGTGAAAACAATCTTTGGCAAACGTGTATCTCCTTGCTTTATGCTTTGGTTAATTATTGATAATTAGTGAGTTGTTGAAGAGTTATCTCTGTGAATGTCCACCTGGTACCTTCTTCTATCTTAATCAAAGATACATTTGACATATATGGTATTCATTCTCATAAAAAATGGATGAAGATGAGGAAATAGACATGCTCTTAGTATTATTAGCTTCTTGGTATTTTTTATAGTAATATCATTTGTGATGTTTTCTATTCTTTTATTATATTCCCTTTCTGAGATATATTACAAAATAATCCCTCAATGAAGAATTGGTAAAAATTATGTCCATTTCCAGCATATGTTTCCTTTGTCAGTCAACAAGCATTGATTCAGCACCTACTATGCTCCAGGCACTGTGGTAAGTGCTTTGTGACCAGTTTATCTGGTCTGGTTGCTCTTCTTGAATTTGTGTTAAGTATCATTGCTATAATTTCATAATATCTCATCAGGGACCAAGATGGTAGAGTCTAAATATGTTGGTTCCACAGTCATTGATAAGGAAAATAGATCATTTCAGTAATGTTTACAAATCTTTTCCATTTCTTGTTTCTTTGTCTTTCTCTTGCTATTGTCATTGAAGATATGCCTAACTGGGTTCCATGCTAAAATTTCATGTTGACTTTTTTACCTCTAGTTCTTCCCCCTGTTTTTTTTTTTTAATGAAATAATGCTACTCATAATCTTCTGTCATTTTTGTCTGCATTGCTTTACAAATGAGTTGGTGTTCTAAACTAATACTGCCCTTGGCTACCATGTCTCTTTTCTTGGCAAGGAGATCAAATATTTGTTGGTTGAGGCATTTCTGTGCCCTTTGCCATCTTTGTTGTGGCAAATGATCTATAAACTTTGCAAAAAATTGTGATAATCAAGGTCAATATTGTTGCCTTTTCTTATTTCCTATTTTTGGGCATCAACTATCTATTTGAATAGGTCAAGTTTTCGTATGTAGTGATTTCATTTTTATCCTTTCCCCTTATCCGAATTTTATGTTGATTGTTATCCTTTTCTTCTAAGATGGCATGACTGCATACAGTCAATTAATTATATGAATTTCATATTAGTAATAAATTTTCTCAGTTTGTTAAGAGATAGCTAATCTATTATTTTTGTAATGCTATTTAATACTTATGTCCCGTGCATTCCAAAATTCTTCTTGAAGAAGGTATTTCATATAAGTGTGTGTGTGTGCATGCATATGTATGTATATGTGTGTGTGTATATATACACACATATACACATACATATATACATACCTACATACATACATATACATATATACATATATGCATGTATATATGTATACAAAGTTTACAAGCCTTGGCTACTTTTGTTTCTTAAATATGGGAATTATTTTCTAATATAATCCTCTTCCTCTTCCCCATTCCCAATTTTGTATTGAAGTAACTGAATGCAAAGTACATGTTGTCCTGGTTTGGATAAATTTGCCAAATTCTTCAAATAATTTCTTTCACTCTCCATCCTCTGGACAAATGACACATAAGTTACACTTAACTTCATGGTAGTCCTTTTGCTCATGCTCATCACAAGTACTGTACAATGACACGCTCGAGTAGCCATGGAATGTTCCCTAGCGCCTTTGTGGGCATGATGAAAAGAACTCCATCAACCCCTTTGTTGATGTCTCCAAGGACTACCTGGGAATCCCACTTCCATCCTGCCACATCTTTATTTCCTCTTCTGAATTTGTCTTAAGAATGTTCACATTGATGAGGTATTTCCACAACAACAACGACAGCTAGCATTTATGTAGTGCTTTGAAGTCTTCAAATCACTTTACAAATCTCATTTCATCCTCATCCTCATCTGGGAGGTAGGTGCTTTATTATTCCCATTTTTCCAATAAGGAAACTGAATCAGACAGCTATCACGTGACTCTCCCAGGATCACACTGCTAGTAAGTGTGTGAGGCCAGATTTAAACTCAGGTCTTCCTGACTCCATGTCTCATGTTTTATCTATTATGCCACCTAGCCTCAAATTGTTGTTTACTGGACAAAGATCTTACATTAAGAGTATCAAAAGTATCTATCCAGAAAGCCTAAAAAGCCCAGCTCTATCTGTTCCTTTTCTACCATGGTTCTACCATGGTGAACTGAAGGCAATTTTAATTTTTAAAATTTGTTTCATGGCTTGCCATGGCCAAAGAATTCATCCCATAGTGGCCAGGCTACTAGTAATGAGGCTCTCTGTACTTTGCTAGGGAGGTACTCATGCGGTAGATTGATATCTGTTGTTGGGAACATACTCAAGGCTTGCCCACCTTTATAGAATCTGCCTTAGCTTATGTTTTACTGGCATTGCTTCCAAGAACCCAGGATCAACATCATATAATGATGGATAGGACTTAATGTAGCTTAATTTAATAACAGCATTATGGAATAACATAGTTTAATTCAAACAAACTAATTGTCATTTTGAAAGGCACAGAAAGTAGGGAAATTTCAAGGGGTAGGCAAGGCAAGAAAGATTGGTTTTGCTGTTAGGTCTCAGAGAACTAAGACTCAGATATAGAAATCTGATTAACCATTCTTCTCCCAGCACTCTTCACATGCAATACACTCCAGAGTATATTGGATATTTTGTGTTTAAGTGTTTAGTGCTGATTTATTTCCCACTTAGTCATTGTCTCTCCCTCCCCCTATTCTCTCCCCCCATGCTTCCAAGAAAGGGCTAATGTATGTCAGGTGCTTTAGTTCAGTTTTGTTGATCACAGCAGGGAATTGTTTGACATTAGACACCACTCGCAAGCATCCAGCAGTTATCTCATCCTTTGTTCTGCTCGTGACTGGTCCCTGGTTAGTTACAAACTGCTTCACACCTATGCCTATGTAATTATGCATTAACATATCACACCCACTTTTAATCATGGAAATCCCTGGGGCTCCTAATGTCTCTTTCCCCCTTCTTACTTACTATGTTTCTACAGTCATCTTGCCTTCCTTCCTCTCGTTCCAACTAGTTCAACACCTCATTTTAGAGATAAGGAAATTTAAAATCCAGAGAGATAAAGCAACATCTTGAAATGTATCAAATATTACAGGATAGGCTTCCTTGGGATTACAATTCTGTGGCCTGAGATCAAAATAAGCCTTTAAAAACCAAGGTTGCTGTCAGTCAGGCAGTCGATAAACCTTAATTGGGTTTTCACTTTGCTCAAAGTGTTGTACAAGGGGCTGGGGAATATTTAACACAAAAATCAAAAAATAAACCAGAAAAACCAAACCAAAACAAAAAATTCTGCCATGCTTGCCCTCTGAGAACTTATAGCTAGAACCAACCCTAGGGCACACAGCTAGTAAGTATCTGATGCCAATTGGAAATCAGGTCTTTGTGACTCTAGGCCTAGTTCTCTTGCTGCTGCACCATTTTATCTGCTTTTTAAGGACTGACAAAAGGGACTGGATCTATTTAGCCAGGAGAAGACAAGATTTTGGGGGAGGGAAGCATGATGCCCGTTTTCAAATATCCGAAAGGTTTTAATATGGAAGACACTTGTTCTGTCTGGTTCCAGAGGCAAGGACCAAGACCAAAGGGTGGAAGTTACAGGGAGACTGGTTTTGGCTCAGTATAAAGAAAAAAATAAATTCATAACAAAGAATGTTCATTGAATTAAGTCAGGTTGAACAGTTTGTCGGCCAATTAACATTTATTAAGCACCTACCGTATGCCTAGCATTATTCTTAGCACAGAGAAAAAAATTTGAGTCTCTGCTCACAGTGTGCTCACAGTCTATGTACAAACAAACACCATGTATGACTCTATAGAGAAGGAAGGCATTAGCAGTAAGGGGGATCATGAAAGGCTTCCTGTAGAAGGTGAGATTTTAGCTGGGATTTGAAGGAAGCCAAAAAATGTGGGAGGCAGAGATGAAGAGAAAGAGCATTTCTGGCTTGGGGGACAGCCAGGTGAAAATGCCTGGAATTGGAAGATGGAGTATTTTGTGAGAAGAACCTAAAGGAGAGAGACCAGTGTCACTGAATCACAGAGCATATGAAGCTGACCAAAAGGGAAATGGGCTACCTTGATGGGAAGAGATTTCACTAATGTGGCAGTTTCCAAACAAAGGATGAACAACCATTGGGTGGGAATATCATAGAGGGGAAACCTGCTTAACTATGAATTAGATGAGATGATGATACCTGAGGTCTCTCCCAACTCTGAGGCTTTATGATTTACCTTTTCACTGTGGTTTCTGAAATAAACATTAATTTCTATAGATAAAACTGCTCTTTTTGTTTATTTCAACCAGATTTTACTCATATATAAAGTTCTGGGGTTGAAGAGGTTGCCTCCAATGTATGCTTGCTTTGATTCACCTCTTCACCTCACCTCCAGACAGCAGTGGCTCTGTTTCCAGTCTCTTGTGTGAGACACACACACATATACTGCACACACTAATAAAACATTAACAAAGATGGCACAAATACAAAAATCAGTTACTGTGCTTCATAGGAGTCTTGGAGAAATGGTGAGGGAAGGAGTTATGGGAAGTGCCATATGCAAAAACTCAAGCAAGTCTACTTGAAAGAATTTCATTTTGAAGAGTGTCTTAAAGAAGAGAGAAGTTTTGGTGCAGGAACTTTCTCTGAGTGGAGTGAATGCGTCTCATAACCTGGTAGGCAGCTCTAGAAAAGATGCTAACATATTGGAATGTTCCAATTGGAAGGTATCAGCAACACAAATCATCAGGGCTGATGCCAAGGAAATGCTATGAGAATAGAGGATGTAGCTTGTGTTTCAGGAAGAAAACAGATCTAAAATCACTCGATGAAAGCCACCTCACCAAGAGAAAAGAAAGTTGGAGGTATTCAGCAGAAGGAAAGCTACCATGAATGCAGGGCACTTGTCACTGGTATTGGAATTATGCAGGGCTTGGAAAAACTAGCATTAGAGGGGCCTCTGATGTTGGTAATCTGCGTCTGGTCACTTAAGAAAGTCACACAAGGAGTAGTTATTAGATAGTGGGAAGCCTGTCTAATATTTTAACCAAGATATTAGCATAGGTGCATGTGAACCAGGGACTGACAATCTTTCAGTGTCTGGGATCCCACCCTACAATTGTCTTGCTAAGTGAGTTTGTATATCTCCTTCTGGATTAGTTTATTAGACGGTAGAACAGTATATGATGTTTCTAGGAGGTCGGGTGGCCTTGGCTATGTTTGCATAGAGCTGTGGATAGAGAAAAAGAACAAAAGAACTCACAAAACCTTGTGAGATTGCTAGAGCTACTGGAGAGAACTGGGCCCAAGACTGATTTCTCAGATTTTTATCTAGGAGTGTGGCTTTGAGATTCCACCTGTCTCTACAATCAAAGGGACAAGACAGTACTCAGAAAGCAACCAACTAAAAATTCTTTATCATCAATTAAGATTTTGACTGCTCATTTCCCAATTCAAGATCGCTATCCCTGTTCCAATCTTCTTGGCTCTATCCTTTAATTCTTTCAAGTGGGATTTGTGCCTGCTCATTCTGTCCCAACACACCCCATTGTCCTGAGAGAAGCCAACGTGACTGCTACTGTTATCCTTTGAAGACCTGACCTTCAGCAACACGGCCACTGCCTGTAAACCATTCCCCATAACCTCCAGCTATCCTGGAGATACTGGCTCAAATGTACTTGGGCCAAGTTTTCTTTTCTCCTGGCACCAATTCCACCATATACCAACAATTTTCTGTATTTTGCTTTTTATAGTGTTATACATAAAATGAAACATAACAAGAAAACAAGGACAAGTCATTAACAAACAGTTTGGAGAACAAGAGTCTAGTGAGATTACACAGGTTCTCCAGGCTGTTTGACTGGACATACTATTTAAGTTCTTTCTCAAACTCACTGTAGTGAATAAATTGGATTGCAGGGGAAGGAAAAAAAAAATGACACATTTTCCTTGCAGCGAAAGAACCTAAAAGGCTTTTTTCTGATATTCTGATTCTGGTCATGCAGACAAATGTTCTTCTTATCTGCTGTTATATATTTTTAAAAAATCTCATGATTAGGTTTGATCTCTTTAAAGGCTTTGATTAAATAGTCTTTGTTCTCTCTGTTATGCAAGTTCATCACTTTCTATCAGGAGACGGACAATGGAATGAAAATGTTATTTTCAAGGCATAATGGGCTTTTCATCATCATTATTATTATTATTATTATTATAATTATTTTATTTTTTGACAGAGAGACAGTGGGAAACGCCTCTCCTCATGCCCTTCGCGGGCCCTATTTGCTCGCCTCCGCAACCCCCGAATCGAGAAGCGGAAGGCGGGCGCCGAGGCGCGCCCCACCTTTGCTTCTGGGGTTGATCCATGTGCTCATTAATGGAGGAACCCTAGCAAGAAAGTTCACTATAAGAAGCGCTCCCTCTCGGGTAGAGGCCGTGAGTCACCAAGGCAAACAGCCCCAAGGGGGTAATATCTGCATCTACCAGGGGTCATCAAAAGCTCACCAGGCATGAATTTGTCCTTGAAGTGGTTGGAACAAAGACTCCCAAGGCAGATCACGTATTAAAAGTCATTTGAAAAGTTTATCAACAAACTCACTGGAGCTTCATTCTCATGCAACATGCTTCATGTCAGAATTTTATGAGCAGGTCTGTGCTGTGTATAGCCTATAACATGGATTTCATTATTAGGCCACTAATTCATTGTAGGCATTTAATAAATGTTTTTGAAATTGAATAGAGTTGTCTTGGAAGGACTTCAACATTAACAGGGCTTTACATATAAAGCAGTCTTGTTGCTTGGGCCCCTTCAATATTGCTACAGCACTTACAACCAAGGCCAGCAATCTAGCCCTTAATTATATACTGCTTTATATTACTCTCCAGTTGTTTCATGTAAAACACTTTGTAAGCATAAAGTGTTCTATAACTACTGGCTATTATTATTAATTTTAATAACCGCAATAATGATGATTTCCCTCCCCAACTAGAGTGTTAGCTCCCTCAAGAGGAATGACTACATCTCTTGCTTTTCTTCAGTTCTTTCCCAGGCCTAGATGAGTCCAGGGCAGACAGTGGAAATTTAACTACCATTCCATGATTTTACTTTGTTCCACTAAGAGAGCCCACTGATGGGGGGTGTGTCTTCTCTATGACTATGTACGGAGTCACACTTATTGTTGGTGTTCAGCTCACGTGAAGCAGGCATCAGACCTTTCCACCTACCTCACTGGGGAGTTGTGAGGCTGCATGAGCTAACGTCTGGGAAGCACTTAGAGTGTTTCAGACACATGGTGCTATGTAAGGACAGTAGGCTATTATTATCTCCACCTTGTAGGCTTGCGAAACCAGGAGATTCACAAGATATGTGGCACTTTCCTTTATCATCCTCCTGGAAATAGTAAGAGAAGGATTTTTCTTCCTTTTGTCCAGTGTTTTAGTTTTGGATTCTTGTCCAAAGTCAGGAATTAGGGGTCAGAAATAACGAAGGAAAGGTTAACCAGGGTTCACTGAACCTTCAACAATTAAGAAACCCAAACATGGGAAATTATTCATGTCTCTGAGCTTCATCAAACACAATGTTTCAGTGCCCATTTTAAACCTACCACTATAATTGGCTAAACACAGCACACTGTTCTTTACTCTGCTCACAACAACCTCTGTGAACAAAACCCAGTTTCATTACAGTCACAAGAGAAGACAAATGATGGTCTGAACTATTCCTTAAATAGTAATAGGCTCTCTTGAAATATGTCTTGAAGTCTGAACCAAATCTCTCATTTCCACTCACTGGTTGAAATTTTGGTCTGGCCTCCAGAGCTGGACAGCTTTCTACAAACCCAGCTTCTGTACAATTGGTAACAGGCCCATTGGGAGTTACACACATGAGTGATCAGAGCACTTGTTTTCCCAGGTTTCCCCCTGGTGAAGGGATCAGAGAATGTCACACTGGTAGATTCTCACAAGCATTCCCAAATAACAACCCCCTTCCAGCTTGATAGACAGCTCCTAGGGGAACTCAGTTCTGTTCTTTTTGCATGGACAGGATTTCTTAAGATAAGAGATTAAGAGTCTGTTTGTATGAGAGGGTATGTGTCACTGCATGTCCCTGTTGGTTCTGAAATCCTACAATAGCAAATCCTGCTTTAATGGTTTGGGTACCTGCTTTAATGTTTGAGTTCTGTAGCTTATTCCAAAATTTTGCAAGATTGTAATGCTGCCTATGCATTGAGTATCCAGGAAACATATACAGTTAGCAAAGGATAAGCCATTCAAAGCTTCTTCTCCCTGTTCTTATTTTTCTCAAAACTGCTTCTCCCCTTCAAAGGAAAAGGAGAATGTGCAGAAGAGCAATTAATTATAATTATACACACACACTGGCGTTCGGGAGAACTAGTCAAAAAGAGTTTTCAAGTCCTGAAATTGTCTAATAAAAACTATCCAGCATCGTCATAATTTTGGAGGAAGTTAAATTTTTATAGAATTTGGTTATAAGGGGAAAATGCTAAAAGGGAGAGCTCTTAATCACTACACTGTCATAGAGCAAAGTAATTGCAGAATTAGGAGTAATTACACTTTAAAGAAGAAAAATGAAAAAAAATCTGCCTTATAATTTTTTAAAAGAGAATTATGACTCCGGGTTTGCAACAGGAGCCAAAAAAAAGGTCCAGTATTAGGGAGTGGAAGGAGTAGGAAATCAGTTAAAGTGACTAGGGTTGTGACTTTATTTGGCCACTTTAGGAACCAATCTCTTTTTGTGAAGAAGTAGGCTGACATTTGTTGTAAATAGGTAAAGGAACTGAAAGCCATCAAGATAAAAAATTGCATTGACAGTATTAGTTAATGCTGAAGAATCAGACGAGGTTCACTAGCATGAAAAGGATAACAAATGAAGGTTATATGCATCCACCACACTTTCAGCCAAACAGGTTAGCATAGTCTTTCTAAGACCCAAGTTCAAATACCAGCTCCACTTCATATTACTTTAGTGTCCTTGGGCAAGTCACAACCTCTCTAGGCCTGAGTTTCTTCATCTATAAAGGGTAAGCTTGAACTAGATAAGCCCAGTGGTCCTGTCCAGCTCCAAATCTATGATCTGAAGACTTACCACGATATTGAGATCCAACCTACAAATCATGATAGAACCGTATTGGACTGAGAGGCTGGAGTTATGATAATTCCGTGCAAAACATCTTTACATGCCTTACCCCATTTGATACTCAATCAAATCCTCATTTACCTGTAAGGTAGGTACTATTATTTTCTCTATTTCGTAGATGAGAAAACTGGGCCTGAAAAGTTAAATGATTTACTCAGGGTCATACAGCTAGTAAGTGAATAAGGGAAGATTTGAACTTTGGTTTTCCTGACTCTCATTCCAGCACTCTAACCACTACACCAGCTGGCTACCTCTAAGACCCGTGCTCAGTCTACCTCTCAGACTTATTAGCTGTATGACCATGGAAAGTCTTCTTTACTTATCTTCTTATTTACCTTCTCTGAACCTCAGTCTCCTCACCTATAAAATATTTGTAGTAATAACCTCGAAGCTAGGTGGTGCTGTAGAAAGTGCTGGGCCTGGAGTCTAAAAGATGCTTCTTCCTGAATTCAAATTTGGCACCTAGATGGCCCACTGGATAGAGCACTGGGCTTGTAATTAGGAAGACTTTTCATCTTCACAAGCTCAAATTCAGGCTCAGACACTTACTAGCTGTGTGATCCTGGGTAAGTCATCTAACCCAATCCTTTTTGCCTCAGTTTCTCATCTGTAAGAATGAGCTGGAAGAGAAAATGGCAAATAACTCCAGTATCTTTGCCAAGAAAACCCCAAATGGGGTCACAAAGAATCAGACAAAAGTGAAAAATGACTGTACACGCGCTAACCTCACAGTGTAAGCGGGAGGCTCAAATGTATGTGAAATGAAATGAAATGAAACGAAGGCTCAAATGAAAATTCTAACATGTGATATTGTCAGCCATTATCATATGGCCGCATGGTCATAGTGAAGGCTGATATTTCTGGGTCTTTGTCTATCATATTGAACGGTGGACAGATTTTAGCTAGTCTAAGTGAAAATGAGAAAAATTCCGCCAGTAATGTTATTGATCTGTGTGTCTACATACCACCAAAGAGTTCATTATTCATTATGGTTCTTATTTCAATAATTCAAAGATTTGTGGTTTTATCAATGTAGTTACTCATTTTTACTAATGCAGATCTTAATCCTTCTCAATAAGGCAGATCTTAAACCCTCCACAGCTACAGCCTCTTTAGAAGTGCAACAACCATAATGCCAGAAGGCTGGCTTAAAAGAGCATGGCAGTGATTTTTGGGTCAGGGAATTGGAGTGATTGGGAGCAACATAATTTGGTCAACGGAAGATTAAGGGTTAAAGAAGAACAGACCTACTATTGGGTGAAGGCCTGGTAGGAAGCAAAGAGACAAAAATGTAGACATTAAGAGAATAATAGCTGAATAGTAATAATAATACATTATGTCAACAGCAGTGACAAAGGAAATACTGAGTGTATTTATAGAGCTAAATAAAAGACAGATCCAGGTCCCATGATTTGACTCTGAACAACCTTCTCAGTTGGATTTTGCTTCTGCCTAAGGATTATTTTGGAAAGAGCTATTATTATCCGTGATTTATCATGCTGCACTAGGGGGAACTCTTCCTTTACACAGAGACAATTATTGAATTCTCACTGAGAGGCTCTTAAAAGAACTGAGAGGTTTCTAGAGGTTTGATTGGAGGAAGATGCTTCAGCACTGAGTGAAGATCCATTTCCATTGGGTGGATTCAGATTCTAATTCTTATTCTCTTGCTCTATACCTCAGATTATCTCAAATGAAATCATGTACATACAGTTGCTTATAAACCTTTGTGCCATATGTGTCAACTATTATTATTACCATCATTTTCATCATCATAGCAATCTAATCTCCCGTTTATTATAAACGAATGTAGAAAAATTATTCATTTTATGATGAAATGAATAAAAATCTGCCTCTTCTTTATATATGTCAGCTCCACCAATGACATTTGGTTTCTAGGAATTTCTTGAGGATCCATGAAATGGGAAACCAAGCCAGAACCAGGAACATAAACTACAGAGGGTCAAATGAAATACGGGTTGAGATATGGACTATCATCAATAGTCATGAGTCCATATTGTATAAGACTGTGGGTATTTGGATCTGGATAAAGGCCCTGAGAGCTTCAGGATAAAAAAGAAGTCTGTGCTAGACTGAAGAAGAGCTTTGGGAATTTGGTAGTAATAACAATGTAGCATCAGGTCCATGCAGCAACTTTGGAATGAGCCATGTGATAAATACTATATGAAGTCTAAAGAGATATGTTGGAGGGTAATACCTACTGGAGAGCTATTAGCTAGCAGCTAATGTGGGCCAATTCATTATTTAAAACATTTATTAAGATTTAACAATAGCCAAACAAATAATTGTGCATCACATACTTATTAAACCAGAGTCCTCCATGTATTAATCAACTGATATTTACCAGAGAACCCTTCTTGTTAAATCCGAAGGGGTGTCTGTTTCCACAACAAACACAAGGAATCAGAATGAATAGCAATTCTTTCTTTTTTTTCCTATCCGTAGATGTGTGAAGATTGTTGTGTCTGCCAGCTGAGTATCTAGACAGTAGAGTGGACCAGTCTAATTAGGAGCAATTGCTGATAAATCAATTCTTTCCTTTTATAGGACAATTAAGATTCGCTTTATTTATTTAAGAAAAAAACCCTGTAATTTAATTTCATACATTGTTCTGAAAACCACTTTAATTCTGCAAAGCCCTTTCGGATATGTTTGGTCCCAGTGATGCTCCATAAAATATAAATTAGGTTATTGCTATTTTATCAGTCATCCAAAGAATTCATTTTTCTAGAAAATCCAGGCACAAAGTCCAAGTAATTATTAAGGTAATATCACCAACCTTTGGTTTTCTTCTTTGGTTTAGATGAATGCGTTAAATTTTATTTTACTTGGGGGGAAGCATCATGTCTCCTCTTGGCCCTGTTGCTCCCCATACTTTCTGGTCTCATTGATTGATTACAGTGACTTTGATATGGTGTACCCACGAGATCAGCCTATAATTATATTCACTCTACTTCAGTGGTCAGGTGTCTGATAGGTTGTTGTGATCTTTATTCTGGTGGAGACTCAAGCCCTAGGTAGCTGGCCACAACAACTGGATTCAAGCAGAGGGTAAGTAATAACCAAAGATGTTTAACTATTTTTCTTCTTTCCTATATCTATAATTCTGTTGAGCATAATTGCCTAGGAAAAGTGCTTTCTTGGTTTGCAAGTTTTAATCTTCAGCAATTAAGGAGGAAAACATCTGCCACCCACTGAATGGGGCGACTAGGTCTCTATCTGATGGATGAAGCAAAAGGCCTTTCTGTTCACCAAAGACAGTGGCTGGTGAGCAGTTTCCAGGCTGTGGAATCTAGGTCAAGAGTCTTGAGAGGTCATGCTGCCCCCACAACAATTAGCTACAGAACACCACACATTGTGCCTTGCCCAATTAGTCTTAGGAAGTCACAGAACCAGCACTTTAGTCTCTGTGAGGGTCTATTTGCTTTTTTATTCATTTATTTATTTATTTTTTCAACATTCACTTTATGAGATTTTTAGTTCCAAATTTTTTCTCCCTTTCTCCCTCCTCCCTCCCCAAGATGGCATGCAATTTGATATAGGCTATACATGTACAATCATATTAAACATATTTCCACATAGTCATGTTGTAAAAGAAGAATCAGAACAAAAGGCAAAAACCATGAGAAAGACAAAAGCAACAGCAAAAAAAGAGAAAATAATATGCTTTGATCTGCATTCAGACTCCATAGTTCTTTCTCTGGATATGGACAGCATTTTGCATCATGGGTCTTTTGGGATTGCCTTAGATCATTGTATTGCTGAGAAGGGCTAAGGCTATCAAAATTGGTCATTGCACAATGTTGATGTTACTATGTACAATGTTCTCCTGGTTTAGCTTGCTTCATTCAGCATGAATTCATGTAAGTCTTTCCAGGTTTTCTGAAATCTGCCTGATGATTATTTCTTATAACACAAGAATATTCCATTACATTCATATACCATAATTTATCCAGCCATTCCCCAATTGATGGGCATCCTCTCAATTTCCAATTCTTTGCTACCACAAAAAGAGCTGCTATAAACATTTTTGTACATGTGGGTCCTTTTCCCCCTTTAATGATCTCTTTGGATCAGAGATCTAGTAGTGGTATTGCTGGGTCAAAGGGTATATACACAATTTTACAGCCCTTTGGGCATAGTTCCAAATTTCTCTCCCAAATGGTTGGATCAGTTCACAACTCTACCAACAATGCATTAGTGTTCCAATTTTCCCACATCTTCTCCAACATTTATCATTTTCCTTTTTTGTCATATTAGCCAATCAGATAGGTGTGAGGTGGTACCTCAGAGTTGTTATAATTTGCATTTATCTAAGCAATAGTGATTTAGAACATTTTTTCATATGCCTAAAAATAGCTTTAATTTCTTCATCTGAAAACTGCCTGTTCATATCCTTCGACCATTTATCAATTGGGGAATGAGTGAGAGTCTATTTGTGTGCAGTGTGGAAAACAATTTTAAATATTGTTTCTGATTTGCAATGGCATGGATTCCAGGTGAGTGGTGTTATAGGGACCCTCACAGATGTTGGTGATCCCAGTCAGTAGCCAAATAGGGAAGTACCTTTTCCTTAAATTTGGTCTCCATTAATGTTACCTATTATGATCACCATTAATATTGAGTGTGGCAAAGGAGAGATAGAGTGGTTCCAACATCAAGTCAACCACTGAATCACTACTTGACCCTAACAGTAAATTATACTTTTATAGGGGAAATATGGTATCTGAATAAAGTGCTGGACTTGGATGCAGAAGGAATTCAAGTTTAAATACTATCTCTGACACGTAATAGTTGTGTGACCCTGGACAAATTACTTATTCTCTCTGTAAAATGAATGGGGTTGACCTTGATAGCTTCTAGGGTCACTTCCTGTTCTAAATCTACAATCCTATCTGTGAAATGAAGAGAATAATAGCACCAGCCTCAAGGGTTGCTGGGAATGCCAAATGAAGCCTTATATAAAATGTTGTGAGTACTCAAGGAAGCATTATGTACAATGCTTTGTAAACTTTAATATGCTATACAAATATCAGCTATTATCATGGCTGTCCAAATACACCCCTCCCCTGGTCTTGGTGTCATTCATTATGAAAATGAAACAATCAAGTGGTATCATGTGAACAAGAAGAAACAAAAGTAAATGGTCTGTTCCCTAGCTATACTTTCTCTTATACTAATTAGTTAATTTATTGGTCATCTATCCAACAACTTTTCCTGGAAGCCATTGTGTGCAGATTCTTGTACTGAGAAGAGGAGTGGGTGGATAACATGAAAAAAAAAGAGGAGGAGGAGAAAGAGGAGAAGGAAAAGAAGGAGAAGGAAGAAGAGGGGAAGGAGATGGAGAAAAAGGAGAAGTAAATAGAAGGGGAGGGGATAGAGGAAGAGGAGGAAGAAAAGGATGAGAAGGAGAAAGAAAAGAAGGAAGAGAAGGAAAAGGAGGAGAAAGAGAAAGAGGAGGAGGAAGTCAAGAAAAAGGAAGAGTAGGAAAAACAGGAAGGAAGAAGATGAAGAGGAGAGAATGAAGGCATATAGAGAGAGATCAAGAGGTAAGTAACATCTTTTGTCTTCATAGAGTTAATCTTTTTGGAGAAACATATACACATACACACAAAACCAGTTTAAGAATATCTATTAAATGACCTTTGGACAGGTACAAAATCGTGCAAAACCAGGTGCATATAGAAGTACTGAGGAGACCTAGAGTAGAAATTTGGTTAATTGAGTGGGTAAATGATTTTGAATCATAGATTTGGAGCTGGAAGGGAACCTTTTTGGTCATTGAGTCCAATTATCTCACTTTGAATTTGATTAAACTGAGGGCAAGAGAGCGGAAGTGACTGGTTCAAAGTTGGACAAGTAGTAAGCGGCAGAGTTAGGATCTGACCCAGGTTCCCAAGCTGAGAACTCTGTATCATGATCTACATTAAGGCAAAAAGCTGATTCATGTTGGAAATATTTGAGAGATCACTGATCAGCAGGTAAGCTGTTTCTCCTTGTTTGGAATATTGTGATACCTAGAACAGGTTCACCTTGTTTTAGCACTGCTTCTCAGCAAGCTTTAGAGAGACTTGAGCATGCACAGAAATGCAGTCTGCTGACCACACGGTTAGGAGAAGCCTTGTCAATTGGCTGTGAAGCCTGAACAGAGGGTGCCTTCAAAAGGCGCTAATGAGCAAATGTGAACCATTCATTCTCTTCAATTGCACTTTCTTGGTTTGACTCCTTTAGTGATGGTGTCCGGTGAGAGAAAATGCTTTAAAGGGAGAGGTCTGGCACCTCAGAGGTCAAAATGTGGCCCTTCAAATTAGATGTTGATCCTTTACCTTTGCAAAAGTTCTTTTCAAAGAAATCTTCTTTTCCATTTTAGGTGAAGTGATTGGAGACTCTGACTCTGTGAGTTTCAAATGGTCAAGAGTATAAGACTGAGCATCACAATGTCCCAGTTTTCCAGCCAGTTCAACATTGATGGTCCAAGGACCAAGCGATGATCTTCAGGGGTGACTTTATCCCATCAAAGCTGAGATGATGATATATCCAATAGTCATGCTGCATCTAGATATGAACATGGTGGGCCCAATGTTATGTAGGAACTGAGTGAAGCTGAGTCCATTCTCCCCAGAGATCAAGGGGAGATAGAGCAGAGAGAGCGTACCTCCAAAGTACTGGGAGAAAATGTTTATCCTTTTATTATTATCATGTGTTTAAGGGAAATATCCTTTTGTAAAAGTTAATTAATGTACAGTCACTAAACAGAACTGGGGTGACAGTCACTGGCATCTGATGGTGGTGGTGGGGGAACAGAATTAGTGAATGCTCTAGTTGATGGTATTAGAGAAAAGGAACAGCCTCACATCTTTTAGCAGGTACCCTTGGAATCCTGATGGGAAGATGTAGCGGGCTTTGCTTTAGGAGAATGAAGCCAGAGGATGCTCATTACAACATATTTTGAGCAGGGGAAGAGATACAGCTCCTGTTCTGGCATTCTTCTCTCACTGTTACCTTGGTCAATTCATTTCACCTTGGCTTAATCATCTATAAAATGAAGAGTATTGGACTAGATATTCTTTAGGTCTGTTCTGGCTCCAAATCTAAATATATGATCTAATAATACTGACTTACCCATCCAGAACCAAGAAAAAATGTTAAAGATCTTTAAAAAAAACCTGCATGTGTACAGAGCTGGATAAAATAATAAGACTGATAAAATGTATGTACAATGTATGCACATGTATATACAATGCTTATTTACAATATAATTGTGTATGTGCATATATACATATACACATGTGCTTGTATGTATATATGTGCAGATATACATGTATATATACATATGTATGTGGATAGAAAGGTAGATAGATAGATAGATACACATGTATATGCTTTTTCAATTATGTCAAACTCTTCATAAGCCCATTTGAGGTTTTCTTGGCAGAGAAAGTAGAGTAGTTTGCTGTTTCTGTCTCTAGCTCCTTTAACAGATAAAGAAACTGAGGCAAATAGGGGTAAGTGACTTGCCCAGATTGCACAGCCAGTAAGTGTCTGAGGCCAGATTTGAACTCTGGCACTCTATCAACTGTGCTACATAGCTGCCCACCATCATCAACAAAAATATACATATACATGTGTCTATATATACATACTTATATATGTACAAACATACATGTGTGTATATCTACCTATGTGTACATACACACATATATTTTGGCTCTTTCATGAGTTTCAGGATGACAAAGAGGCTATATATCTGAACTGAAAAAGTAAATATGCTTAGGAACATTTTGAGTAGTCTCTTACTCTCCTTTTGTGGGGTTTATCTCATGGTCACTCTTACAGACTTAAATTATACTCAACATTCTCCTCCCTCTCCCCATTTTTGGCCTTTCCAGCATGTAATGTAGCTAGAGGCAGGGGAGATATGGCAATTTTCCCAATGTTGTTAAGGAGATGACTTGTTTTCTGCCATGGATATCTGTAATTTTGACCAGAATTACTAACAAAGACTTTCCATCAAAATTTCTAGCAGATCTAGTTTTCTGAATCTTGGGACCATCAGCAGAAGTTAAAGTGCATTTTGATAGTAGCACTCCAATAAATCACCCACATATGTTTCTCCTTGAAAACAGAGATATTATTATAACACACACAAAAATACATCAATTACTTTGGGGAAATTTTAGCTAAAAAAAAAACATAAACCAAAATAACATCTATGCATAGGGAATATAATCCTAATACAAAATTTTTAAAAATCAATATGTGTATATGAAACAATTCAAGTTAAAATAGGATTGTATAATTTCTTTCCAGAGCTCTTATATATTAATTCCAATTTAGATGTCAGGCCACAGAAAAGCTTTAGGGCCTCAAATCCTAAGTAGTAAATGGCCCAGAAAAAAAGATTTCAGGGAGCTTGTAGGGGCAGGAAAGTCTTCCAGCTCCTAGAAGCCATATCCAAAGGAGGCCACACATTCTCATCCATAGAAAAATAAGTTCACATCTGACTTCTGGTTCTTCTTGCTAACTGATTGTGGTTGTTGTTGTTGGTCATCCTATGTTCTCCAAGAGGACCATGACATCAGGAAAGTGATGCCATGACTTGCAAGTGAATTACATTTAAGTGAGGGAGGGCTGTGCTGATAACTTGGTGAGGGCTGTGCAAGAGCATGATCTGAAGGTTACATTTTATCTGGTCCCATCAGCTTGTCTCTCAGTCACACTTATCAAAACCAACCAGACCTAAGGGCAGTTAAGTGGCACAGTGGATAGAGCACTGGCTCTAGAGTCAGGAGGACTTGAGTTCAAATCTGGTTCAGAAACTTACTAGCTTTATGACCCTGGGCAAGCCACTTAACCCTCTAAAAACAACAGTAACAAAACCAAACTAATAAAACATACAGACCTCTGGCAAAACAGCTGTTCTTTCCTTCCACCATCTTGTAAAGTCACTCCAGGGAAAGGGAGGTAGCAGGAGAGAGAATCGTTCTTCCCTTTTCTCCAATTAGTGGCTATTTTCTGACTCCTCCTTGAATCAGGGGTAGACTTGTACATCCTTGTATGGAGTATCAGTCTTCTTAGAATATGACAGTCTTCAAGGCCAAGTGGAAGCATCGAAGAACTGACTAAATTTTTAATAAGACGTCTCTCCGATTCTACCTAGGACCTATCTCCCAGGGTTGTGAAGATCAAATAAGATATTTATAAAACATTTAACACAGGTTTGGCCCATAGTAGATGCTTAATAAATGTTTTTCTTTCCTTCTTTCCTCCCTATCCAATCATGGTGATTAAGGATTCTGCTCTAAGAACTTTATTTTCTATGAGCATTTTCCTCCATGTGAGCCCCAGGGAACCAGGTTTCAAATAATTTAGTTACTGTCTGTGATTTCATAGCCCACAATCTATAGCATGAGTTCTTAACCAGGGGTACACAATAACCCACAAAGGTCTTTGAAAGATTTTCAGGAGGTATGTGAACTTCGATTGGAACATTTTTTCTTATTACCTATAGCTTAGGTTTAATATTTCCTTCAATTATTCAAAAGTATTATTCCAAGAAGTGGTCTGTAGGCTTTTCCTGTTTCCCAAAGGGGAGTATGATGCAAAAGAAAAGAGAAAAAGAAAAAAAAGCTGAGAACTTCTGATGTAAATAGTCTGAATGACTCAAGGCTCCCAAATTATTTAGGTCCTGGATGATCCATTTTTGACTTTATACAAATCTATTACACTTCAGTGCCATATATCTGTGTAGGTTAGAACTTAATTCTCCTGATCCCCTGAATCTATCATGCAATAGCTTAAATTGCATCCCTAGGAAACCTACCAACCCCCAGGCACACTCTGTGAGAGCATGAAATTTCCTCTAACTTGCCATCATCTCTGAGATGGAATTTTGAGTGAAAGATAACTTTCTTTCTTCAGGGAAAATGGAGACTTAAGTGCAAGGGGCCATTTAGGAAATGACCCACCAGGGTCTTTAAAACATGTAGTGTCAGGAGCTTCTGAGATACCTAGTCCCTAAGAGTCCACTGGGCCCTGAGAGGAAGGCAGCCAAGGAGGAATGTAAAAGTTAATAACTTTCTTATTTGAAAGCTAAACCTTTCCAAACCTGTCACGTGCACTTTTCCTCTTGGAGGATTAACGGCCTGACAAGGGTGAACTTTGAAAGAAAAGCTATTTGTGACTTATGGGGACCAGGGGGAAAAAGGTCTTGACTTTTTAAAAACAAAACAAACAAAACAAGAGAACCAAAACACGTTAATTTTCCTCAGTCCTATAACTCACAAAGGGCACCTTTGATCCAACTGAAAGTTTTCAAAAATTATTCTCCTTTGAGGAGAAGCAAAACAGGAACAATAGGCGCCCCCAAAAGAATTGACTTGGGGATATTTACAAGGGTTGAAAGTGAAAGCTCAGAGGGGAATGCTTTCTGAAATCCATGGGATAAAGCTGCTTGCTAATGCTCATTCCTTGCATTTCAGTACGTCAAACCACTTATCTAATTAACTTAGCCCTCATTAAATTAGAATATCTGATCACCTGGATAAGGGGTTGAATTGAAGTTTGCTTTTGTATTACTAAAGAAAAAAAAAGATTGCTAGCAATTTATAAGATAAATAAGGTTTTATGGGTAATCATTTATTCAATGATGATTATGTTATTTCACTCACATTTAATTCAAGAATTATTTAAGTGCCTAATATGTGTAGGATGGTGTAATAGGTAGTAGGGATGTAAAGATGAAGAAAAGATGATAAAGTATCTGTCTTCAAGGTGCTTACAAGTAAATAGGAGAGAGAATGCAAGATTTCATGGAGGGAGAATCTGAGTTGACCCTTCTAGGCAGAGTTAGAATGTGGAGGGAGTCCATTTGAACAGGAAAGAGGGCTTGGATAAATGCATGGGAAGTAGGATGAAAATGGTGAATGCTTAACAATTCAGGCTGGATGGCATAAAGAGTGAACAAAGGAGGTTAAATATTTTTAATCATCCCAAGTAAACTAGTCATTGGTTCATCAACCACAAATGATTTTTATCTATTCATTAAAGCAGGACCCTTAAAGATTCCTATTGAATAAGCATCAAAGTAGGATAAGAATGGTGAATGCTTTTCAGGCTGGCTGGAATAAAGGGTGGGTGAAGGAGGTTAGATATTTTTAATCATCCCCAAATAAACTAGCTATTGATACAACAATTACAAATTATTTTTATCCATTCATTAAAGCAGGACCGTTAAAGACTAGTATTGAATAACATTCAAATCCAATTTAACTTCTTTCTAATATTTGAAAGTAATTGAGCTGCATTATTTTAGCAATGTTTGTATAAATCTTTTCCCCATCTAATCTGAAACAATGAGGTTTTGCTATGTAGAGCATTAGTATAAATATGGTGATAGTGTAAAATGCTAAAGAGAATGGAAGGCAATTTAAGGTTGTTTCTTTGTTTTTTCCTCAGTAAAGACATATTTCCTGTTCTCAAAGGGGCTTAAGATAGATAACATTTAGGTGCTTAACAACACATACAGATGAATAAAAGGTTTATATGAATAGATGTTGACAACATAACAATTTACATAGAAGGAGATACATGAATAATTAACTGAATGTGTTGACAGGAGGAGGGGGAGACTTTTGGAAAAAGGATGAAGACTATGGACAGATGTTTTTGTAGAACATCCATAGAAAGAAAGTCTCATTGAGGCTATAGGAATTATAGAGGGTCCTGAGGATAGAGACATGGAAAGATGGACTAGTGCACATTTTCCTAGAACATTTCACTAGGTGGGAGTGGTGTAAGTGGTCGCGGTAAAATACAGTAGTTCTTGGTTTTAATTACAGAATCCTAATAACCATCAATGCATAATTCAGAGTGAGACCTAAGGAATCTGCCCTTTAAAGAATAAATAATAAATGAAAAAATGCAGTCCAGCTAGCAGAAGAAATCAAGTTAGTAAAGAGAGAAGAGATTTGGAAGGGGTGGGAGTGGAGGGAGAAGATTTATATCTTTTTCTCAGAGAAGCTTTGAAAATAATGATAAACTTTCAGATTGGGAAAGGAGACTGGAAATCATATCTCCTAACCCCCAAGAAGCAACTGTGGATCTCCTCTATACAAATTCTGAAGTATAGCCATCAGCCATTCAGTCAGCCAACATGCATTTATCAACAGCTTACCATGTGCCAGGCTCTGTGCTAAGCAATAGGGATACAAAGAAAGGCGAAACACCCCGTCTTCAAAGAACTTCCATTCTAATGGAGGAGACAACATGCAAACATCTATCTATCTATCTATCTATCTATCTATCTATCTATCTATCTATCTATCTATCTATCTATCTATCTATCTATCTACCTATCTATCTATCTATCTATCTATCTATCTATCTATCTATCTATCTATCTACCTATCTATCTATCTGTCTATTTCTCTCTCCATCCATCCATCTGTCTGTCTATCTACCTATCTATTTATCTACACAAGATATATGCAAAGTAAACAAGAGTTAATCTCAGAGGGAACTCATGGAAGGGAAAAGCTGGGGAGACTGGGAATAGCTTCCTGTGGAAGATATGATTATTGATAATTCTTGATGGACATTCTTGAAACCAGTTGTGAGAAATGAAAAAGGAGAGAATTCCAGGCATGGTGGAAATCTAGTGAAAAATTCCAGTCAGGAGGAGATGGAGTGTGGAGTGTAGGAAATAACAAGATCAGTTAGAAGGTCAGTGTGATGGATCATGGATAGATCAACATATTCCTGCAATCTGGCATAGCCAAGGAAAAGACAATGAGTCAGGAGATGAGAGTCCTATGTGAGGAAGAGCAAGAAAGCTAATGTTGTTGGGTCACAGAATACGCAGAGAAAAGTAAAGTGTAAGACTAGAAAAGTAGGAAGGGGGCAGTTTGTAAAAAAAATATGTTCCCAAAGGGTATTTTATATTTAATTGAGATTAAAAGGGAATCACTGGAGTTTATTGAGTAGGGAAGTAACATGTCAAACCTAGGCTATAAGAAGATCGTTTTAGCAGTTGAGTGAAGGATGTGTTGGAGTAGGGAGAGGCTTGAGGCTCACAGTGCTTGGAGACTCACTACTTCTAAAAGCAGTCCTTTCCATTTTTTAGACAACCCTCATTGTTAGAAAATTCTTCTTTACATTAAGTAAAAATCTTCTCTGTAACCTTCTACCCATTGCTAATTCTGCCTTTCAGGTACACGATTAAAGATGGTTAGGGGAAAAAGAAAAGAACCTGTATGTTCTAAAATATTTATAGCAGCTCTCTTTATGATGGCAAAGAACTGGAAATTGCAGGGATGCCTGTCAATTGGGGAATGGCTAAACAAGTTGTGGTATATGATTGTGATGGAATACTACTGTGCTATAAGAAATGAGGAGCTTACTGATCTTAGAAACACATGGATAGACTTGCATGAAATAATGAAGAGTGAAATGAGCAGAACAAAGAGAACATTGGATATAGTAAGAGCAATGTTTTAAGAACAACTTTGAGCAGATAAGTCATTTTGACTATTATAAATACTCAAATTAACTACAAAAGACATATGAAGGAAGATGCTATCTGCATCCAGAGAAAGAACTGATAAATTGAAGTGTGTATACAATGATTTTACATATGTGTGTGTATACACATACATATTTGTGTCTAATGGTAGCCATCTCTAGGATGGGGAGAGGGGAGAGGGAAGAAAAAAGAAATTTACATGATAACTTTATCATACATTTAAAAGGAATAACAAGTTGTACACAATGGATTTAGAGTTTCATGAGCAATCATTTTTTATCATACCATGTTATGAAAATTCTTATTTATTCCATAAATTAAAAATTAAATAAATAAAAATTAAAAAAAAAAAACAGAACAAGCCAATCCTTCATCCTCATGATAACTCTTCTCATATGTATAGATAGCTATCATGTTCCTGCTGTCTTCTTTTCTTCATCCTAACACTATCTCTGGTCCCTTTGACCATTCTTTACCTGGCATGGTCTGTCCTTTCACTATCACAAGATTTAGAACTAAAGTCTATCCAGTCTAGCCTGCTTATTTTACAGATGAGGAAACTGAGACCTGGGGAGGTAAAGAGACTTGTCTAAGGTAATATGAGTAGTAAACATCAGAGGCAGGGGTAGAAGCAAGCTTCTCTGACTCCAGAAGCTGTGATCTTTCTCCTACATCGTGCAGCTAAGGTGGAGCAGTGGATGGAGTACTAGATCTGGAATCAGGAAGCCCTAAGTTCAAATACAGCCTCAGGTACTTAGAAGCTGTGTGACCTTGGGTTAGCCAGTTAATGGCTCTCTGTCTCAGTTTCCTTGTCTGTAAAAATGGGGATAATAATGGCACCTACCTCTCAGGGTTGTTGAGAACAGAATGAGACAATATCTATAAAGTGCTTTGCAAACATTAAAATGTTATAGAAAGGCCAGCTATCACCACCACCACCACCACCACCATCATCATCATTTGAGTCACTGCCCTTGAAATGCCTTATAGTTTATAAAAATCTCCCCTACAATGAGTCACTGAAAATGGACAATAAATTTCAGATGTGTTTGGCCCAGGGCACAGTAACAAATATCTTTTTGCCCATTCTGGACACTATACTTATGTTCATACAAACGAGGATTATATTTCATTTATTTAATTATTTTGTCACAGAATATCAGCTGGCTCATCTGGTGCCTCCAGGTCTTTTTCATGTGTTTTCTTGTCTTATAATTGTATAGATGGTTTTGTGAACCTGAGTGCAGAATTTGACATTTATCCCAAATAAATATGTTTTTTCCTTATTGAGAGTTAGAAAAATCTTTATTTTTATATCATAAGTGCTCCAAAAATGTTTCTCAAATTCAGGAGAGCCTCACTAGGTTAGACTACTAGACTATATTGAGGGAATCCATTGAAAATGGGACAGATGGCCTGAATAAATGCATGGACAGTGGGATAAGAATGGTGAATGGCTAACATTATATTTTATGACTCCTTGGCTTTTCGTCAGCTATGCCTCTTGCTGGAATGTATTGCCCCCTCCCTCTATGATCCATCACACTGGTCTTCTTATTGGTTTTGCTGTGTTCTCCATTTTTCACTAGCTACCCACCATGCCTGGAATACTCTGTCTTCTCATCTCCTTACTGGCTTTCCTGACATCTTTCCAGACTAAACTAAAATCATGCCTTTTGCAAGAGGCTGTTCCCAGTCTTTTCACCTTCTCCCTTCTATGCCTTCTGCCTGAGATCTGAATGAATTACAGATTTTTTTTTAACAAACAAATGAAGTTTTGCTACTTCAAATGAAACTAGGCTAATAAAGTATTGTCCAACAAAGGTCCTTAAAAGACCTCTCTCAATCAATTGAAATATAATCATGTGATCTTATTTTTTTTGAAAAAAATATGATTCTGAGATTCTGTTTATTAAAGCAACTTTCCTAAAGACCTTTCTGAGGCAACCCTTTCTTATTACTGAGGTTCTACTTTTCTGATTGTATTCTTTTTTACTTAAAAGTAATAAATCTACTTTAAAAAACAGAATTTGAAAATAAAAGGCTTATATTATATTCCATGAATTATTTGTATGAATGTGGGTCTAAACTATTCAAAATGCTTTGTTCTTGTATGTAGTCTACACATTCCCCCTATAGTTTTATTTACAGTATGACTACAATTTTCTTAGCAAACCCTTTCTTTAGATGATTCAAAAAAGGTAGCATTCATCCAAGTGCTATTCTGAATAGAACTCAAATTTGACTTAGCAGATCCCAAATAAATCAGCATTTACCATGTCTTCCATATCAGGACATTTATAGGTATATGGACTGCGGCCCAGAAAAGAATAAGGACTTGGAGCCAAATCTAGGGACTCCAGCTTGTAACAAGGGAATCCTGAAAATGATTTCCAGGCTCCACCCTTCAGTTAATTTCTTATTGCTCATTTCCAGCCAACGAGCCTCCAGTTGGTCTGTGTTGAGAGTGATTTATATTTTTTCATAAGTATTGTGGGAGGAAGGAAAGATGGATGGCATGGAAGCAGGAAGAAGAGCATAAACAACAGCTCGAACAGACACGGTACCCAAAGAATTATGAAAAGCATTATAAGGAAATGTCAAAAAAACAACCACCAGGCAGTAAATGACTCCAGTTTTAATCACCCGGTACTTCTAGAAACAGCATCTCTTAAGTGCTTCCTCCTAATCCAGCTGCGGACTTTGGCTAGATAGCTGTCTCGCCTTTGTTTGCTCCTTCCACCTGTACAATAGCCTTGCCAAAAGCCACAATAACCCGACTAATCATGTACTTGGCTGCTGCCTGCGTTGTTCAAATGCATGAAGACAAAATTAATCTGAGTAATACTTCTCCTAATGCTAGCGCTCCCATCATGCTTTGAACTTCTGGTTGTTTTCTTTCAGCACTTAATCCCCCAAATTGAAGTGTTCAATGTAAAACCCTTTTTACTTGAAAAGCACTTTGCAAAGACCAAAGTCTGCTAGACAGGGGTTCGAATATCCAAATCTCCCCTTTAAAGGAAATTGCCCAAAAATGATAACATGAGAGTTATTAGTGGACTTCATGATCTTGTTGCTCTGTGTGGGAAATAACAGGCCATGGAACAGAGAGGCTCAGGAAGTTGATCAATCCAAAATGTCAAGGGAGGAGCTACATTGGCCTTGCACAGGGCTTTGGGCCATACACTTCCGGGTGAAACCTAGACTGTAACCTGTTAGTGCCTCAGGTCCATTTTGGGCATACTGGTGAAACAATCTGCCATGGGAAAATTGAGCTGTTCCCACAGTAGATGCCAAAGGGACAAGTCTCTAGCAAGATCTTTGTTTTAGAGAAGCAAAGAAAATAAGTGTATGTCTTCCCATGTGAGGGATAGGGAGTTCAATTTGAACCACCAGATGTATTCCTGTTCTTGTTGGATGCTGACTCAGTATTTCTGGAAGCCTTGTTGTTGTGAAGTCATTTCAGCTGTGTTCTATTCTATGTGAACTCATTTGGGGTTTTCTTGGCAAAGATACTGGAGTGGTTTGCCATTTCCTTCTCCAGCTCATTTTACAGATGAGGAAATTGAGGCAAAGAGGGATAAATGACTTGCCCTGGGTCACACAGCTAGTCAGTATCTGAGGCTGGATTTGAACTCATGAAGATGATTCTTTCTGATTCCAGGCCTAGTTCTCCATCCAATGAATCACCCAGCTGCCCTTGGTTCACTGAAATTTTCTACCTCTCCTCATTCCAATAGCTACCACCTTAGTTCATGTTCCTTTTGTCTCTCCTCTAGACTATTGTAATAATCTCAATTTTGGTCTTCCTATTTCTGGTTGCTCACCTCTCTAGTCCACCTTTCTTACTGTTCCAGAGCAGTCTTGC
The DNA here is from genome assembly GCA_028646595.1 of Phalanger gymnotis. Taxonomy (NCBI): domain Eukaryota; kingdom Metazoa; phylum Chordata; class Mammalia; order Diprotodontia; family Phalangeridae; genus Phalanger; species Phalanger gymnotis. The sequence goes on along the minus strand of CM053622.1, from coordinate 679,813,858 downwards.
TAATGCACAGCTCAGATCACACTTTACTCCCTTGTTCAATAAACTTCAGTAGCTCCCCATTTTCTGGGAAATAAAGTACAAATCCTCTAGCTTGTCATTCAAGATCCTCCACAATCTGTTACCATCACACTTCCTTGGATTTACTTTATACTATTGCCCTCCCAGATTAAGTTCCAATCAGACTGGGCTACTTGCTGCTTCCCAGTGTTCTCCCTATTTTTCCCATGTACTGAACTATTTGCCTTTTTTTTCTAATCCTGGGAAGAACTACCTTCACATCTGTTGAAACCCTTCAGATCTAAGCTCAGAATCCAGCCACCTTCATCATGAAGCTTTCAGTTATCCTCCCTAGCTAAAACTGATCCCTGGCTCCTTTAATGTCCCATGACAGTTTGAAATACCCCAAGCACTAATGTTCTAACTTGTGTTATAGTGGAATGAAGGACTGTCCAATAAGCCCAGGCCTTAAGAGCCTGCCTGCATCTTTGGCCAGAGTGATCCCTACATGGAATTTGGAGCATATGCACACATTCTGAAGCTGGTTCTGGTCTGCTAACCATATTTGTGAAGAGGGACTTCTTTGCTTGGCTGCACATTCAGAACTGGTGGACATTCAAAAAGACCTCTCTTGTTTTGCTTTGGTTGATTTCATCCAGGTCTCCCCAGAGACTTCCTTCCAACTCCTTCCGTGAGGGGAAAACCCTGCCCTCTGGTTCTAATTTAGCATTATCTTCTCCTCCTTCCAAGCCGGCAAGAAATACAGCTCTCAGGGTCCTGAGCAGCTTCGGCCTCCTCTCAAGGAAGCCAACCCAAGATTTAACAGAGAGGCCATTACACCAGTTATTTGTACACATGTCACATTGCCCTGCCTTTAGCAATGCAGTGTGGGATAATGTGAAGAGTGCTGGACTTGTCTGAACTCTGTCTTTAGTACTTATCACTCGTGTGATCATGACCAAGGCCATTAACCTCTCTTTGTTTCTATGTTTTCTTCCCCATTTGATTGCAAGCATCTTGAGGGCAGGGTCTGTCTTTTGCCTCTTTTTGTATACCCAGTGCTCACTTAGTATGCTTAGCACATAGTAGTTACTCAATAATTATTGATTGATTGACTATGCCTCATTTATCTCATTTCTAAAATGGATATGATAATTCCTGAAACACTGTATCAGTCTCCGTTATTATAATTTTTGAAGACAAAGACTATCTTTTTCTTTTTCGTTCACACTGCAGAGCTCAATGTTGTGCTTATTGGTTTGTGCCTGTGATAGTCAGCATGGCATATTCAGATCTTTATCCTGGGCAGGTGCAGTCAAGTTGCATAGAAGGTAGAAGGGGACAGACTGCACTCATATTAATTAACAAGTGCCAAATCAGATCTTATGTTTCTGTTTCCACAACAGCTCTCACAGAGTATTCTCCTCCTACTGATTATAGTTCTAGCTTTGGATTCAGAAAGCAGTGTAAAAAATCCTGGCTCTAGAATCAGAAAACCTGGGTTTGCATACTGCCCTACCACCTGTGTGACCTGGGGAAGTCACAGTTAAGTCACAGTTTCTTCATCAATAAAAATGAAGTTGGCATGGATGGCCTCTGAGGTCCCCAGTTCTATACCTATAATCCTAAGACCAGTTGGGGTTCAAGTCCAAATACTAGTCATTTGACCATGGGCAAGTCACTTAAAACCTCAGTCCCTCAAGCAAATCTCTAAGATGATGAATTACAGATTTGCCAATTTGCAGGGAAGGAGAGAATTTCAACAAGGAGAGTTGCCTATGCTGGTGAGATCACAGACCTTGCATAGACAATCAATGCTGTACCTTTGCTGCTGGATCACTAAAGCTGAGTCAATCAATTAATCACCATTTATTAAGAACCTTAGTGACTGGCATTAAACTAAACCCAGGGGCACAAAGACAAAAGGAAAACTTATCTACCTTCAAAGAGCTTACACTGAAATGAGGAAACAACATGGAAATATATACTATACGCATACGTACTACATGCACACACATATACATATAATGTCTAATATATGCACATATCATAATGCAAAATGAAAACAAGGTAGTTTGAGAAAGTAGTCCAATAGCAGGCATGTGTGTATGTGGGGGCAGATTGGGGGTGTGGGTAGAATAGGAAAACTTTGGGTAGAAGTCATAGCTTTAGCTGAGTCCTGATGGAAACCTGAGACTGCAAGAGGCAGAGGTAAGGTAGAAGTGGATTCCGGGCATGGGAAACAGCCAGTGCAAAGGCATGAAGATTTGTATGAATAGAAGAACAAGACCAGTAAATAGGCCACTGCATCTACGCCTCAGACTACAAGCAAGAAACTGAGATGTAATAAGACTGGAAACATGGGAAGGTGCCAGGTTGTTATGATTTGCAATGTCAAATAGAGGAGTTTATATTTGATGCTAGAGGCAATAGGAACACTGGAGTTTATTGAATGGGGGTGGTGGTGACATGATCTGAGCCACACTTTTGGAAAGTCACTTTAGAAGCTGTGTGCAGGATGAATTGGAGTTCAGAGAGTCTTGAGATGAGAAGACCAATTAGGAGCTATGGCAGTAGTCCAGGTGAGAGGTGATGAGGGCCTGAACTGAGGTGGTAGCTGTGTGAGTGGAGAAGAGGAGACCATATGAGGGATGTTATAGAGAGAAACACAAGATTTGGTAACTGATCATACGTGTGGAATACATTCCTTTGCTCCTTTTATGCGATTCGCATATATTCAGACCAAGATCAAAGTTTTGAGCCACTAGGTTAGGACAGAGTCATTTTGGTTATGTTCTCTGCATATTTTTTAGTTTAATTGTTTCAGTCATGTCTGACTCACTGTGACCCCATTTGGGTTTTTTCTTTCTTTTGGCAACAATACTGGAGTGGTTTGCCATTTTCTTCTTCAGCTCATTTTACAGATGAGGAAACTGAGGCAAATGGGGTTAAGTGACTTGCCCAGAGTCACACAGCTATGAAACATCTGAGGCAGAATTTGAACTTAGGTCTTCTTCACTGAAGGCTTGACATTCTATCCACTGTGCCATCTCGCTGCCTCTGTTCTCTGGATAGGATGGTCTTACTATGGGGCATTGTTGATTGGTTACACTGTTGTCTTAGTCCCCGTGGTCTAAGATCCCACCTTTACCCTAATGACCCTAATGGGGAAACTGAGCCAATGGTGATGCTGCCCTAGCTATGTGAGGAAGAGCAAGAAGTATTAATCTGAGTGGTTTAGGAGAATTTGTAGCTAGAAATTTGGAGTTTAGGACTGATAAACTGCTGAGATTGGCCCCACTGCTTCCCTCTTATCACATATATTCTTGCATATCCCTACTCTGCAGGATCTGCACATATTTGCAAATAAATAGCCTAATGTTATTTATCCTTCTCATGCTTGTCTGCTCCATTCTCTCTTTCCAAATAAGCAAAGAGGTGCCACGGGGTACAAAAAAGCCTCTTTACTCCCTAGCATCTTCTTCTACCTCCAAAATTTTTCTCGAATCCATCTCATTTTCTATTTGCATTGTTCTCCTCCTGTTTCAGACTCTTAATACCTATTGCCTAGACTATTCTGATTGCCTTCTTCATTTTCCACTCTTCTCCTCACTATTGTTAGAAGTCATCCAAACTTTCCATCCAGTAAGTACTTTCTCTTTCCTCATAAACCTTCGGGGATTCCCCATTGCTCACTGAATAAAGTCCAAATGTGCTAACCTGTCAACGAACACCCTACACGATTGAGGTCTGACCTACAAGGCCCAACTAGGAACCAAGTGCATTCTCTCCATGCACAGTACCTTCTGGGTATGCGCCACCCTCTGCCATCTTCTGATGAGCCATGCTTGTGGCAGGGGGATGAATTTCAAGTATTGAACTAAGCATTCTAACGTAAGTGAGGTGCAAATAAAGTCCTGTGTGCACTGGAAAGAAGGAAGGATCATTTCCAAATTTTGAAATCAGGGAGACATCATGGAGGAGGTGGCTTTTGAGGTGGACCTTCAAGGATGGGAAAGGATTTCAATAGGCAGAGATAGGGAAGATGGGGGCCATATTACAGACACAAGGGATGTCCAATCTCTACGACTATTGGGGTGGATGTATAGTGATAACCAGAGGGAATTAAAAGGCCTACAAATATGCTGCAGTGGAAAGCGTACTGCATTTGAAGTCAAGCGACTTGGGTCCCAGTTTTTGGAGGAGAGGTGAAATGATGCAACCTTACTGACCTTGCACACATCACTTTAACCTCTCCGTGTCTCAGGTTCCTAATCTATAAAATGGTGGTAGATTAGGGAACCTCTAAGGTTTTTTCCAGCACTAATCTGTGATGCTATGAACCCATTTGAGGGAAAGGGGTGTTATCTGAAAAGGTGAAAAGAATTCTATAGTCAAGTCCCTCCCTCCTTTCTTCTTTCCCCTCCCACCTCAGCTGTATATCAGCATCACTGTGGGTCTGGATAGGGCATAGTTTGAGGGGAGGCATGGAATGATCCTCTGTTCATGTTACTTTCCAGCTACATCCCATCCCTGAATCTGAGACCATGCCCTGGAAGGGACGACTCTTTCATCTCCAAAGCTCCTGCCCTGGTGCTGCAGAGGTCCGGATTGGTGAGGCATTTTGTGTGGTTCTCTATATCAGACCATTGTTCCATCCATACTTCAGTTTATTCCTCTCCTAACTGCTTACTTCCAGAAGCACATGGTCTCTCTCTCTCCTATTTTTTGGTTCTAGAACCACAGTCAAAGCAATACTATATTAGCTACTAGACAGGACCTGTTTATATTCTTCCTTATGGCTCCATTCAACAACTTTGTAACTTTCCAAACCAAAATACCTCTCTCTGGCCACCATTTACCTATGTAAACCACCAACCCCTATTAGGATGTAAACTCCTTGAAAGTAGAGATATGAATTGGCACATAATAAACACTTAATAAATGTTTTTTTCATTGATTCCTATTCAAAGAACAGTGAATAATCTAATTAGACAGAAACATAGAGTATGCAGAGAAGAGCAGGGTGAGAAAAGGCTGGAAGTTAGGCTAGATAAAATGAGAACCATATCATGAGGACCTCTAACACAAGGCTAAGGAATTGAAATTTTATTTCAAAAGCAACATGGAACTATTGACATGTTTTGAGTAGGGCAGCAACATGATTAGATCTATGCTTAAAGAAGATGAACCTGACAATTATGCATAAAATGGATTAGCCATAATGATTGCTCACATTTATATAGTGCTTTAATGTTCTCAATGTGTCTTAAAAATACTATCTCATTTTATTCTCACGGCAACCCTGGGAGATAGATATTATTATCTCCACTTTTTAGATAAGGAAACTGACACTGAGTCTAAATGACTTGCCCAGGGTCATGTGGATAGCATGCGTCTAAAACTGGATTTGAGCTCAAGTCTTCCTGAGTTCCTGTCCAGCACTCTAACAACTATGCTACCTATCTATCCACCTCAACTTGAGACCAGGAAATTGTTAAGAATTTACCTCTCCCATACACTTCTATCAATTTTGTGTTTTAGTTATTGGTGTACATGTTCTGTAACCCTAACTAGATTGTAAGGGTCTTAAAGACAGGGGCCATATTTCTTTTATCTTTGGATTTTCCCCAAACTGCCTAAGGAAACTTAAATGTAACAGGAACTTAATAAATGTTTGTTGAATTGAATTGAGTTTATGTCCAGGACTTGGTGCTATTTGCTATCACACACCACATCCAGTAATTGAGACATTGGGTGAATCATAACTTCTCTGGGTCTCAATTTTCTGTTTTGTTAAATGGTGGGGTCAGGCTAAAGTTTTACCTCAGACTCATCAAATTGGCAAATATGATAAAAATTGAAGTAGTTGATGCTGGAGGCAGTTTGGGAAGGTAAAGATACTGATACAATATTGGTGGACTTGTAAATTGGTACAACTGTTCTGGAAAATAATTGGCACTATCCCAGAAAAAAATCATTAAACAGTTGGGAGCCTTTACCGCGGCTGTGCCATAATTGAGCAACTCCTGCAACGATGTTAAAGACAGAAAGACATATTCCATAGATTACCATTTATTCATGGGGATGCTTTTTGTAAACCCATTAACAATGAAAAAATTTTAAAAAAGCTTACTGCCCATCATTTGGAGAATGACTGAACAAACTGTGATGGATAAATGTGATGTAATGTTATTGTTTCATAAGGGGGGAAGGGAAAAGGAATAAGTATTTATATACAACATCCTAGGTGCCAGGGACTATGCTAAATGCTTTTTACAAATATTATCTTTTTTCCACTAATTTTTTTTTATTTTCAAACTTTTTTATTTTATTTTTTTCCAATTACATGTAAAGGTAATTTTAAACATTCACTTTTAGAAGATTTTGAGTTCCAATTTTTTTCTCTTTCCCTCCCTCCCTTCCCCTCTTCCCAACATGACAAGCAATCTGATATAACCTATACATGTGCAATGATATCATACATATTTCCACATTAGTCATATTGTGAAAGAAGAATCAGAACAAAAAGGAAAATCCATGAAAAAGAAAAAAAAACAACAACAACAAAAAAGAGAAAATAGTATTCTTTGATCTACATTCAGACTCCATAGTTTTTTCTCTGGATGTGACTAGCATTTTCCATCATGAGTTTTTTGGAATTGCTCTACCTCATTGCATTGCTGAAAAGAGCTAAATCTATCAAAGCTGGTCATCACACAATCTTGCTGTGTACGAAGTTCTCCTGGTTCTACTCCCTTCACTCAGCATCAGTTAATGTAAGTCCAGGCTTTTCTGGAATCTGCCTACCCATCATTTCTTACAGCACAATAGTATTCAATTACATTCATATACCATAACTTGTTCAGCCATTCCCCAACTGATAGGCATCTCCTCATTTTCCAATTCTTGGCCACCACAAAAAGAGCTGGTAAAAATATTTTTGTACATGTGGGTCTTTTTCCTGTTTTATAATCTTTTTGGAATACAGACCTAGAAGTAGCAATGTCAGATCAAAGGATATGCACAGTTTTATAGCCCTTTGTCCATAGTTCCAAATTGTTCTCCAGAATGGTTGGATCGGTTCACAACTCCACTAACAATACATTAGTGTTCCAATTTTCCCACATCTTCTCCAATATTTATCATTTTCCATTTTTGTCACATTAGCCAATTAGAGAGGTGTGAGGTGGTACCTCAGAATTATTTTAAATTGCATTTCTCTAACCAATAGTGATTTAGAGTATTTTTTCATATGACTATAGATAGCTTTAATGTCTTCATCTGAAGATATTACATTACAAATAGTATCTTATTTGATCTCTACAACAACCCTGTAAAACTAGGTGCTATTATTATCTCCATTTTAGAAAGGAAACTGAGGCAGACAGCGCTTAAATGAATCGCCCTGGGTCACACAGCTAATAAATTTCTGAGGCTGGATTTGAACTCAGGTCTTCTTGTCTCCAGGCTCAGAAGTCTAATATCTACTGTCTACTATAATGACAAATGGAGAATTTGAGAAAAGCAAAACAAAATAAAACATGAGGAGACTTGGTTGGGATTCTTTAGACTGAAAGAAGCAGTCAGGAGAAAAATTACTGCAATAATAATAAAACAATAATACTGTTAAGAGTAAAATTCTTCATTTGGGCTTTTCACCCTGCTTAACAAGGCAAAACCCAGGGCAGAGAGAATTAAAAGGACTGTACTGTAAGTACCTCAAGGTAACAACACGTTGACTGGCTGATGGCTGAAGAGCATCAATGGCTTCAAAATGTGGTCAGCTTTTATATGTAACTTTAAGACAATCCAGATACGTCCACCTCAGCAAAAGAGGTGGGCCCTTGCATCTCAGTTCCTCCTCAAGGTAGCCAGAACTTGACAACTTGCAGGTAGGGGTTCATGACAAACAGCAGGTAATATAAAAAGCGGCACACTTGGTGTCTCCTCCACTAGAGCCTCCCCCAACGCTTATTGATAAGCAGTGCTGGGAGCAATGGGATGTTAGGTTAACAGAAATTTCAAAAATTCTACCAAATGGCAACTAATCTCACATTTATTACCATGATTGATCTTGGTCCTAGAGAACAGATAAATAAACACACTGCCATATTCTCAGCAGTGAGATATGACACTCTGGGAATGGAAGGTTGCATACCTTCCAAAAGGGTTAATTTATTGGTTGTTTTTCTCCATTAAAAGGGAAATAGAAATATGGAAGCAGGAAATATCAGGAAATGAGTGTGATATTAAAAAGAAAGAAACTACAAAAATGGGAAAGGGTCAGAGATTGGATCTTTGTTTTATTGATATAAGGAAGTCATCACTGAAGCAATTTCATCTATCATCAATGTCAACTCCTTCTCTAAGACTTGGAGTCTTAGAGAGTTGCCTAGAATAGGAGAAATTTAAATGACTTGTCCAGATATACAAAGCTAGTATTGGTCAGATGAAGGCACTGAGCCCTGGTCTTCTTGGCTTCGCAGAGGCCCTCTGTCCAAGATAGTAGTAGAGTCAACTTAAATAGAAGTGGAGATTACTAAACTGTACATAAGGATACCTCTCAGCAGTGTATTCACTTAAATAATCACATATTAGCATTATTTATGTTCTGTTTTATTTTTATTTATTGTTAAATATTTCTTCATTATATTTTTTCACTTAAAAAAAATTTATTTCATATTTTAGTTTTCGACATTGATTTCCACAAGATTTTGAGTTACAATTTTTCTCCCCATTTCTACCCTCACCCCCCACTCCAAGATGGCATGTATTATGATTGCCCCATTACCCACTCAGCCCTCCCTTCTGTCACCCCACTCCCCCCCATCTCCTTTCCCCTTACTTTCTGGTAGGGCAGGATATATTTCTATGCCCCATTCCCTATATATCTTATTTCTCAGTTGCATACAAAACAACTTTTATTTTCAGCATCTGATTTTAAAACTTTGAGTTCTAAATTCTCTCCCTTCTTCCCTTCTCACCCACCCTCTCTAAGAAGGCAAGCAATTCAAGACAGGCCACACATGTATCATTATGTAAAATACTTCCACAATACTCGGGTTGTAAAAGACTAACTATATTTCCCTCCATCCTATCCTTTCTCCCTTTATTCAGTTTTCTCCCTTGACCCTGTCCCTTTTCAAAAGTGTTTACTTTTGATTACCTCCTCCTCCTATCTGCCCTCCCTTCTATCATCCCCCCTTTTTGATTCCCTTTCCTCTACTTTCTTGTGGGGTAAGATATCCAATTGAGTGTGTACGTTATTCCCTCCTCTAGTCAAACCTGATGAGAGCAAGATTCACTCACTCCACCTCACCTGCCCCTCTTCCCTTCTAACAGAACTGGTTTTTTTTGCCACTTTTATGTGAGATAATTTACTCTATTCTATCTCTTCCTTTCTCCCTCTCTCAATATATTCCTCTCTCATCCCTTAATTTTATTTTACTTTTTAAGATATCATCCCTTCATATTCAACTCACTCTGTGCCATCTGTCTATATGTGTGAGTGTGTGTATATCTATATCTATATATATATGTGTGTGTGTGTGTATACATGTGTAAATATAAATATCCCCTTTAACTGCTCTAATACTGAGAAAGGTCTCATGAATTGCGCACATCATCTTTCCATGTAGGAATGTAAACAAAACAGTTCAACTTTAGTAAGTCCCTTATAATTTGTCTTTCTTGTTTACCTTTTCATGCTTCTCTTGATTCTTGTGTTTGAAAGTCAAATTTTCTATTCAGCTCTGGTCTTTTCACTGAGAAAGCTTGAAAGTCTTCTATTTTACTGAAAATCCATATTTTGTATTGGAGCATGATACTCAGTTTTGCTGGGTAGGTAATTCTTGGTTTTAATCCTAGCTCCTTTGACCTCCAGAATATCATATTCCAAGTCCTTCAGTTCCTTAATGTAGAAGCTGGTAGATCTTGTGTTATCCTGATTGTGTTTCTACAATACTCAAATTGTTTCTTTCTGGATGCTTGCATTATTTTCTGCTTGACCTGGGAACTCAGGAATTTGGTGACAACATTCCTAGGAGTTTTCTTTTTGGGATCTTTTTCAAGAGGCGATTGGTAGATTCCTTCAATTTCTATTTTACCCTCTGGCTCTAGGATATCAGGACGGTTTTCCTTGAAAATTTCTTGAAAGATGATGTCTAGGCTCTTTTTCTGATCATGGCTTTCAGGTAGTCCAATAATTTTAAAATTATCTCTCCTGGATCTATTCTCTAGGTCAGTGGCTTTTCCAATGAGATATTTCACATTGTCTTCTATTTTTTTATTCCTTTCGTTCTGTTTTATAATATCTTGATTTCTCATCAAATCACTAGCTTCAATTTGCTCTAATCTAATTTTTAAGGTGGTATTCTCTTCAGTGGTCATTTGGACCTTCTTTTCCCTTCGGCTAATTCTGCCTTTCAAGGCATTCTCCTCACTGAGTTTTTGGAGCTCTTTTGCCATTTGCATTAATCTATTTTTAAGGTGTTATTTTCTTCAGTATTTTTTGGGTCTCCTTTAGCAAGTCATTGACTTGTTTTTCATGGCTTTCTTGCATCTCTCTCATTTCACTTCCCAATCTTTCCTCTACTTCTCTTATTTGCTTTTCCAAATCCTTTTTGAGCTCTTCCATTCAAATTCATATTTTTCTTGGAGGCCTTTTATGTAGGCTCTTTGACTTCGTTGACTTCTTCTGGCTGTATGTTTTAATCTTCTTTGTCACCAAAAAAAGATTCTAGAGTCTGAGTGTGAGTCTGAGTCTGCATCCTTTTTTGCCTGGCCATGTTCCAGTCAACTACTTGACCTTTGAGCTTTTTGTCAGGGTATGACTGCTTGTAGGGTAGAGAATACTTTATCCCAAGCTTTAGGGGCTGTGCTGCTGTTCTCAGAGCTACTTCTACTCCACTGTCACCGCAAGCTCTGCCACAGCAGTGCTCCTCCTCCCCGAAGAACCACCAACTGGGATTGCGACCCAGATCCAAGTAGGGCAAAGCACGCCCTCCACTCCAGCTCTTGTCTGCTGCTTGATTCCTCCCACTGTGTGACCCATGAAGCAGCTGATGCTGGAGCTCTGGAAGCAGCCACAATAGCTTCCTGGGGCTGCTGTCACTACTGCCTCACCACCTCATCACCTGCAGGGCTGGGGCTGGACTGCTTTCTAACCCAATCTAGCAGTTTTCCCACTAACCTGCTCTGTGGTCTTTGGTGTTTGTGGGTTGAGAAGCCTGGTAACTGCTGCAGCTCAATGATTCATGGCCCTAAGGCCTGCTTGGGGCTGACTCCCAGTCTGGTCTGTCCTGGCAAGGCCCACCCTGAGCTGCGCTCTGCTCCCGGCACTGTGTAATAGACCCTCCCTAGCGACCGTCCAGGCTGTCCTGGGCTGGAGACCTGCTTCCCTCTGCTATTTCGTGGGTTCTTCTGCTCTAGAATTTGTACAGAGCCATTTTTTACAGGTGTTTGGAGAGATTTGGGGGAGAGCTTAAGCAAGTCCCTCCTTTCCAGCCACCATGTTGTCTCAGCCCTCCTCATTATATTTCAATCTGGTTTGGATTGCACTCAGGACAGTTGCAGGCTGCATTTGGTCAACTGTTTGACACCTCTGAACTGTTATCATTCTCTCTCTTAAAACACACACACACACACATACACACACACCCTCATTGAGTAGTTAAATGTCTTATATCCTTTCCATTTCCAAATGTATAAACCTTTAACTTTGGTTGGGTTAACCTATATGATCTCCTCAGGGCCAATACCCATCTGTCTCTGCCTATAAATAATGGGAATAAACCAGGAATACAATGTTCTGTTTTACAGAAACAACAGCTCAAACACAAAATAACTTGCTTGGGATCATGCAGAGACTCTGGGAACGAGTTAGGATGAGACAGTGTTCTGAATGGTCAGTCTAGTCCTATCTTCGCACTCTTACACAGTCTTTTTTTGTACTTAAAGGTGAAGAGTATCTTTATTTTCCTGGTTTTCCTGTGATTTGATTCTCTCATTGGCTTTATTTAGGTATATGTTTAGTGGGCAAAGACTATACATTTGAAGTGAGCAGTCCAGTGGCTGGACTCCTTAAATGTTCATTGTTCTTAGAGGTGATAAAGAAGGTGAGAATAATGGTTCTGAAAACATAGTCTGCAAGTTATCTTTGTTACTACCATGGCACCTGGCTTCAGCAGGAAAAATGATTTCTAGCACTGAAGCCCAGGGAGGGTCTGGGCCCCATTCTCTGGCCCTATTTAGAAGAAGCAGACACATAACCTCTCTTAAAAACATGTGCCTGGTGACCTCACACCAGCAACACGAAGCAGGAAAAGTCTCTAAAAGCCTTTCCACAGCAGTCTCACTGTCAGCACATTCTCTACCTTTGTGCCAGAAGCATGTTATTTGGGGGCTCTGGGGGGTGAAGAGGAAGAAAAGGTGAAAGGGGAAAAGATAATAGCCATGTGAAGAAAGGACTTCTAACTGCTGGGGATGTGAGGGCCTAGAATGGGTCACCACAGAAGGCCACTGATTTGTTAGGAATGGGGCTCCCTCTTTTCCGCCCCACTAACCAACCCTTACTTTCTAAGCTGGTGATGAATTAGTCATAAGCCTATTTGGAGGCTAAGTGATGATAGGCTCTATGGCTCTGCAAAGGTCTTTCTGGGCTTGAGTATTTTGTGACGCTTTAAAAGGACTGTCTTCTTGTTTCATTTTCCTCTTCTTTGGTTTCAGGCTAACATTAATGAGACATAAAAGTACTGCTTTGTTGGCAATCCATTTCATGTTATTAATACCTCCTGTTCTCTAACCCTTGCGTCTTCTTCCCTAGCCCTCTTTTGCAATCTGGTTATAATCTGTCTTTGGAAATACCCCCTCCCCCCAAATTCCCAGTCAGAGTCTAAGCCAGAGATGGCCTCGTTCCCTTTGGGCAAATGTAATAAGTCTACAAAGTTTCTACTTCTAAATGACTACTCTAATGTCAAGGGTAAGAAGAAAAGCCATCTGGAATGAGGTGTAGCTCCTGTTACAAGGGCATATGCAATATAATGCTTCATTATAATTGATTTTTAATAGTGGAGAACATTTAGCCAGGCTCTGTGCAACATAAGGATGGGGGTAGAGGGAAGAAAACTTCAGCAGCCACTTAAAAACTTCTTCAAGTCTATATTAATTTAGTCCTACTTCACTTACAGGGAAAGTATCTATTTCACTTGAAGCCAAAGTGAGTGTTTGCTTAACCTCTTGGGGGAAGGCAATAGTCACACATAGACCTTTGTAACAAGTGGTGTGGTTATCCAATTTTCTCTCTAATTGCTCTAACAAGGATGAATTAGGATTTTCATCAACAGGCCTGAGTGATCAGTTTGGAGTCAGCCATGGGCAGTGAAGCTGGTGATTAAACAAAACTCCACTGTTAACTCCTAATAATACATGGCCAGAGCAAATGGAGTAGAAGACAAATATGCCAGGCTGGTGACCCTAGAGAACGTGCTCTTTAAGACATTGTTTAAAGTCATGGGACTGTCAATTGTATCTATGTTAATTTCTAACAGGGAAATAATATTTAGTTATTCTTAAATTTGAGAGGCAGCATGGACAAGTGAATTGAGTAGTGGAACTGGAGTCAGGAAGACCTGAACTCAAATCCTGCTAGCTGTGAGACTGTAGACAAGTCATTTTACCTCTGAGTCTTACAGACTTCTCTAGACTGTAGTCATAGATGGGTTTCTGCTTGTGTCTGTGGTAGAATCACAGATCTTTGACACATGCCTCCTTTTTTTTAACCTATAAGAGTGCATTATTCTACAGAGATATCTATTAAATAAGCCAAAATCTACTTGGAGATGCATTTATATTTCCTGAAGGAGAACATAAAGTAACACAGAGAGGGAAAGCTTCAGAGTCGGGAAGCCCCTGGGTTCAGATCCTGCCTCTGACACACACTATGTCTATGACCGTGACATTTGACCTCCAAGTGCCCCAACAGAATTTAAGATAATAAATTACAGATAAATTGCTGATCTGTATTAATGGAAGAGACTTCCATACCAGGAGATTCTACATACCTAGGAAATCGTTGGTCTGAACAAATATTATTTTTGTAACATGGCATTTGGAGAAATTGGGCATTGTTTAATAGGTGCTATATTATTTTAAGTTAATTGCTGTTTTTCTGAGCACAATAGGAGTTATCAGAGCTGGGATTCTGCCTGCCACTGGCACAATTGTGCTCACTTCTATGGGGTCCTGCACCTGCCAAGTTAACATGCAGGAAAACTGTTCCATTTTCACCCAATTTGCCTCTAGCCCATATGACCCTGGCAATGACTCCCTTTCTGAAGTATAAGTTACAGCAGAAATGCTGACTCTAGAAAATAAATGTTCTTGAAAATGTGATTTGTGTTTCATAAATTGGTCATATATCATGACGGAGCAAGGAAAGAAGAGAGATAGAATCATTGTTCTGTCTCATCAAAACCTTGGAAATGAATTCCCAGAGAATCTTGTTCATTTACCCTAATGGAAGGGCATGTTCAATCATTTTTCAGTCACATCCAACTCTTTGTGACCCCATTTGGGGTTTTCTGGGCTGAGATACTGGAGTATTTTGCCATTTCCTTCTCTAGCTCATTTTATAGATGAGGAAACTGAGTCAAACCAGGTTAAGTGACTTGCTTAGGGTCACACAGCTAGTAAATGTCAGAAGCCGGATTCGAATCCAAGAAGATGAGTCTTCCTGACTCCAGGCCTGGTACTCTATCCACTGTAACACCTAGCTACCTCAAAGGTAGGACAGCCATTGCTTATTACTGAGCTGCATGAATATGAGAACAGAAACAATTTCAAAAGAACTGGGACCATATATCAAACCAACAGCTATGTCATACAATGAAGAACTGACTTGGACTCTACCTGGGATGAAATATGATATAGAAGGGGGAGGCCTTTAATAACAACACTGTAGAATGTATGGGATCAATGAACAGTACCATTCAGAGTCAAAAAAATTGCCATGCTAAGCTTTATACTCAGTATTTAGCATATTGACCTTCATAGAGTAGGTATGGATTGGAAATTGTGGGCATGTCTGTCAATTGGGGAATGGCTGAACAAGGTGTGGCATATGATTGTGATGGAATACTACTGTGCCATAAGAAATGATGAGCTCAATGATCTAAGAAAAACATAGACTTGCACAAAATAATGAAGAACAAAATGAGCAGAATAAGAGAACATTGTATATAGTAACAACAATATTGTTTTAAGTACAACTTTGAAAGATTAAGTCATTTTGAGTATTACAAATACCCAAATTAGTTACAAAGGAAATATGAAGGAGGACACCATCTGCACCTGGAGAAAGAGCTAATAAATAGAAGTACATATAGAATGATTATACATACATACATATATGTATATATATATATATATATATATACATATTTATAGATATTTAAAATGAATAGCAAGTTGTACATAACAGACTTGCAATTTCATATCCAATCTTTTTTTTCCTATTCTACTATGTTATGGAAATGCTTATTTTATTTCTTAAGTTCAAAATAGTATAAATAAAGTTGAATTATGTTAATGAAAAAAAAAGAGAGAGAATTTGATCTGTAGTCAGGAACCTGGGCTCAAATTCCACTTCTTACACTAGTGACCTTGGGCAGATCGTTTTGCTTCTGTGGGCCTCAATTTCCTCATCTGTAAAACACAAAGGTCCTTATAGGGCTATCGATTTAGACATGGCAGGAGTCTTAGAGATACTTAATCCAACTTTCTCATTTTCCAAATGAGGAAACTGAGGTCCTTCAGAGAGATTGTGACTTGCCCATGGCTGCATAAGTGGTAAGTAGTAGAGACAGAAATTAAGCCAAAGTCTTCTGACTTTAAATCCAGAGTTTTTTCTCTTGCATCCTGCTATTATGTTATTGTAGAAGGATTTTTCTCTTTTTGTCCTCTCCTTTCTATCCTCAGAATGGGAGGGGTGACATGCCTGTCCTAAGAAAGGAACACAATTTTTGAGCTTCAATATAGAGAACACTTCCAGGCTAGCAGGTGCATGCTAAATTTGGAGAAAACTAATCAGTTTAGAAGCCACCATGTTTGAAAAGTATGCTGCCCCTGGTTTTAATCACTAGAGTTCTGGGGGGAAACAAAAACAGTATTTCTGTTACTTAAGATTTTTATCCCCCTCATGTTGCTACTTCCCCACCTGAAATCTTAATCCTCTGTTGGCTGTGTCATAACTGACTTCTGTGGCAGGGCTCACCACAGAGCCCAAACATATGATTGGAGGTTCAATGGTGAACAACCAGCAGATGTATCTGAAACCCCCAAACAACCCAAATCCCGTCTTTCCTTAGGAATAAAATAGCAAAAGGACCAAAAGAAATACACAGAGAATAAGAAATGATATCCTGTATTGTGACAAAGTGCTTTAAGGACTTTAAAAAGGGAAAAATCATTTTCAGTGAGGCTAACCAGGGGAGGCTTCCTGGAGGAGGTAGGAGCTGAGCTGGACAGTAGTGGAGACCATTCTACTCAGAGAGATGGTGCGGCGAAAGGTTTGGGGACAGAGAAAGTAGGACACGAACAGAAATATAGATTATGTGAATGGAGGCAGTATGTGATAATGTTGAATGGAAGGCTGGAGTAATGCTGTGGAGGGACAATGTTGTACTAGAAACAACAATGGATTTGAGGTGAAAAGACTTGGGTTCAAATTCTGGTCTATGACTATCTGTGTGACATTGTGCAGGTCATTAAAACTTTGGGGGCCTCAGTTTCTTCATCTGTAAAATGAGGGGATTGGTTAAGTTGATCTCTTAAGGCCCTTTCCAACTCTAAATCTTGTAAATCTCAGAGTACGGAGTAATGTCATAAGAGCAATGCATTAAGATTATTTGACCACCAGTAGAAAAGACTAATTTGAGAAGGCAGAAACAGTAAATAGGACAGCTGGAAAAGAGGCTGTTATGTATAGTAGTCCCGATGAGAGATGAAGAGAGCCTGGATTAGGGTAGTAGTAGTGCTAGGGAAGAACAGGGGATAAAATCAGTCAAGAAATACTGTGTAGGTAGAGTGAGGTGGTAATTGGTTAGTCATTGATTTGATGTGGGGAATGGGGATGAAGGAAGAACCACAGATAGGTTTAGCCATTTGACCTGGAGTGACAGGGAAAATGGTGGTTCTATTGAGAACAAAAGAGATCATAGGGAATGGTCAGGTGATGAGGAATTCAATTTGGGACATTACAAATTGGAGGCATTAGGGGATTCTATCTAGGGGAAGTACTTGTAGTCTAATATATTGGCTTCCTTCCAACTTCCAAATTTAATTGAAATGCCAAATATTGCTTCATTGATAAGAATTTTTGCATAGAAAACAGAAAACATTCCACGAGAAAGAACTATGAAAGATAATACCATATCGGGGTATGGTTGACTGATCCACAGTCATTGTTATTATTATTTATTTTCTGTTTATTTATTTATTTTGAGGCTAAGTTTCACTATTTCCCCCAAGCTGGACCTATAGTAGCCATGTATTGGGCTGATCCCATTACTAATTGGCTTGGAAGCTTTAATCTGTTCCATTTTTCTGATCTAAGTCTATTTCACTCCTTAGTGGACTTCTGGGAGTTGACCATTTCCTTGACTTTCCATTCTAATAATTCTTGTCAAAAATGTCACAAAATTACATAATTGACAGAGAACCGATTGGGCATTTTTCACAACTTATACTAAAAAAAAATAATTCCCCTTACAACATGCCTGAAAAATTGTCACCTAGCCTTTGCTTAAAAAATTCCAATTAGGAGGAACTCACTACCTTTTGGAGGCATTCCATTTGACTTTTGAATAGCACTAATTGTTGAGAAGTTTCTTCCCTTATATCAAATCTAAATCTGCCTCTTCTGCAATTTCCACTGATAGGATCTAGTTCTGACAATGTAATAAGACGTGCCTTTCCCAGGTAAAAACTATTAACATTTTATTTACAAATATGTCCTAAGTAAAACATATCTTAGCTAACATCTATATATGTTGTATTCTCCAGTAGAATACAGACTCCCAAAGGCCAAGGACTCTGTTATTTTTATCGCTGTTCTTCTGTCTCTGGTGCCTAACATTATTTCGCTCCTTAATAAATGGAGATTGAATTAAAGACAGCTATCATATCCTCTCTGGGATTTTTTTTTTCCATGCTAATGGAAAAGGGAAGAGAATAAGCATTTATATTGCACCTAATCTATGCCAAGGACTCTGCTAATCACTTTACAAATATCCCCATTTCTTTCAATCCTTGGGGATCTTTTCAATCCCCATATGCATGAACTCAAGACCATTCACTGTATTGGTTGCCTTCCTCTGCGCACCCTCTAGCATATCAATAATTAATGTAATTGTTAAAATGTGACACCGAAAATTGAACTGGTTACTACAGATGTGGCCTGATCGGGGTACAGAATAGCAGGAAAATCAACATGTTATTTGTGGAATTTATGTTTCTCTTGCAAGTCAGGTCAAGAAGCATTTATTAAACACCTACTATGTGCCAGACACTGTGCTAAGCACATGTCAAAAACAGTCCCTACCCTCAACAGACTTGCAATCCATTGGGGAAGACAACGTTTAAACAACCTTTACAAATAAGATATAATCAGGATAAATGGAGGATGCTTTTAGAGGAAAGGCACTTGCATTAAATGGTACTACCTTTTTTGGTTACCATACCATACTTTTGACTCAATTCACTGAAACCTCTAGATCTCTGTAGGGTTATGGTTATCATTCTAGCCCCACATTCCTCATTTTTGCTTGCTAAGTTTATTTTTTGAACCAAAGTGTAAGACTTTACATATAATTCATTGTATTAGATCCTGCCCTAAAATGTTATCTGGCACAAACTCTTCATTTTACAGATGAAGAAACTGTCACCCCTTGCCCATTATGACACAGTTAGAGGCAGTGCTACAGTTCTATAAAGGAGGTGGTATGACTGTGACTGGATGAGTTGTATTGGGTAAATATCGGAGCATTAACAGATAAACTCAACAAACAGTATGGATATGGAGGCAAGCACAATGCCTACTTCCAAGCATTGGAAAATCCCAACAGCCAAAGCCAGGAGGCTATGAGATAGTCGGATCTAAGGAGCTCAACTGGAAAATGAGTCTTGAGTTTTAGATCAATATTGCTAGGACATAAAAGCAACCTGGAGGTAGGGCACGAAGCACACAGTGTTTAAAAAAAAGACTCATGAAGCAGCAACATTTTATAATAGTGGTATCGTGGCCCACTCTGTACTGCACCTCGATGATGAAGTCAGCACTGTGGGGGACCTATACAAAAATGAGAATGACTTTGAAACACAGGCCTCTTGACTCTAATTCCTATGTTTTTTTGTTTTTTTTTTTCCAACTACACCATACAATGGCCCTGTTAGCAAGCCCTGCCTTTCATGTTTCTCATGAAAAAGTGAAGTTTGGAATGTTTATATATTTCCATGTCTTATTCATTTTTTACCTTCAACACTTGATTAAGTCAACCTTGACATCGTAAGACCAGATCTGTAATATCAAGTTTATTTCTGGTGTCCACAGCTCATAAAGGCCGTTGGTAGCTAGATATAATTTAGATCAGGGGTTCTTAATTCTTTTGTCTGTGTCATGGACCCTTTTGGCAGTCTGGAACCTCTTCTCATAATAATGTCTTTCAATGCAGAAAACACAGAGGATTACGAAGAAATACAATTATATCGAAATATAGTTATTAAATTACTTTTTAAAAAGTTCAGAGATCTCAAGTTAAGAATCCCTGAAATAAGGGTAATAACCAGGATAGTGGTGTGGGGGTTCAACCAAAATAGCTGATGATGGAATTCTAGGCCTCAAAGTTCATGCCAAATAAAGCCTGGTTGAAAGAGCTTGGGGGGTGTTCAGCCTCCCAGTTCTTACCAGAGAAGAACATAATGTCGAATTTGACTTGACTGATAAGGTAACAGAATAAATCAAAGACATGGAAATACCAAGACATTGCAAACTTCACTTTTTCATGGGCAACGTGACGGGTAGGGTTTGCTAAAAGAGAAAACTTTGGGGAATGTGATGACTCCTTTTAAATATTTGAGGTTATATCAAGTGAAGAAGGGATCGAACTTGTTATACTTGTCTCCAGAAAGCAGAACCAGGAGCAACGTGTGGAAAGCATAAAGAGGAAGATTTATCCTTGAGATATGGAAAACATTTTCTAATAATGACTTTTCTCCCAAAGTGGAATGTGATGCCTTCAGAGGCAATGGGGTCCTCCTCGACTTGGGATCTGAGTGACCACTGGCCATGATGTAGAGGAGCTTCTTGTTAAGGTCTGGGTGGGATCATGTGTCTTCTGAGGTCCCTTACGATACTGATATTTTCCTCAGTTTCCCCTCGTGCAAATCCAATTCAATTATATAGTGTTCCTTGGCTCTTTACTGCACATACTGTGTTTGTAAGTGAATACTCACGTTGACTGATTTCCCTCTGACTAGCATCTTATTTGGGTTCTGCCAAGGCCAGAGTACAGTAGCAAGTCAAAATACGTCATTCTCCTTAAATAGCCAAAAATGAATGTCTGTATTCTTTGCTTCATACATTTCTTAAAGAAACTCCCACATCTGAGTCTGAGTCTCTTTGGAAAGGAGAAGTGGGACAGACTTGGAGTGTTTCACAAACCTTCCTCATTCTGTCTTCTAAAGTGAAGTGCATTTCCACCCTCCCACTTTGTTTAGCGTATGGAATATGAAATTCATCTCAGAAAGCCCCAGAGATGGCTCTATCGACTGTCCTTTAAATAGAATTAAAATTGACTCAAGACTTATCTGTGAATCTATTGAATTACATAGTCTACAATTGAGCTGCAGCTGGCCTTGCAGGAGGAAATTAAACAGACGAGGACAGAAATAAAGTGGACAGACCACCATTGGATGCTGAGGTTCCTTGTAAAGGGGATGGAGGGAACAGGTTACATCAAGTGTGGTTCCCACCAAGTCAGAGTCTACTTCCTCCCCGGAACCAGCAAAGACAAGTCACTTCTGCTCATTTACATAGAGGTAATAGATATGCATACTTTTAGGTTTGTTAAAGAGGACACCTAAGGAGGCTGCTACTTGGTGTACTTATGAGTGTAGAACAAATGTCTCCTCCCATATTTACCCTTTTAACTAGAATTATTCCTATTGAGAATTAACACTTTTTTTCTACTTGTACTGTGGGGAGATTGCCTGAAATGGGAGATTGACCATAACCACTTTGAATTGAAGAGACTAATGCTTTTTGCAGAGAATGACAGCACACTGAGCTGGTGAAAGCTGACTATCTTGAATTGTCATAGATGCAATAGGAGGGGCTTCTAACTCAGTCAAACCCTGCACTACATGCCATATACAGTCGGTGACATTAATGAACATAATAGCAGTGTAATGACTATATGTTGGGTAAAGGGACTTAGTACTTTTTTATTCTCCAACTATTTTCCATTGATGATACAGAAAGAGGGAGCCTCAGATCCACGCTCTCAGAAAGAAAGAAAACAATCTTAGTTTATCCTCCACTGGA